>CM051355.1:5197695-5717619 GCA_028015215.1 Gynostemma pentaphyllum | reverse complement strand
TTTTAGACCTAAAAAAGACACCAAGATCACCACGTCATCTCTTAGCCTCCCTCACCCCATAACACCATCATCACCTCTCACGACCATCTCGCCTCATCATTTCTGAGCCTCCCTCATCTCATAAGCTCCTAGCCTCCATCACCATCATCAGAGACGATATCACCTCCTAACCTCTCTCACTTCACGGCTCACAATTTGTTTTAAAAAACCCACGAATTCATATTTTCTTGGCTGACTTTTCTTTCTTTCTCTTGACATCTCTACGTATACAAATACATTAAAAAAAATTGTCTTGGATTTGATTCCTCGTACAACGTGTAAATTGTTTTCTCTATTTGCAAATTGGTGGGGTTAGCAACTGGAGTATTATCTTCAAATTTCACCTCCTGAAAGCCATGTCGTCAATTGTGATGTGAGGTAAAATAGATTGAATCTTATATCATAATTTGAATTTAATATTTCATAGATTATAATAATTCTTATTGGTTGGCTTATTTGGATCATACTCATACTTAATTATTTGATTAAAAACTCTTATCTAATCTCATATTTTAGCCTGACTTCCATTTGAATTAATTAAGCTTTTATTTTCTTATAATTGTTGAAGATAAGTTTGAAACTTTGATATTTGTTAAAACTATTTTTCATTATCATTCATAAATTTACTGATCAAGTTAAGAGTAATATGAAATTATTTCTTTCAGCAAATCTTAATCACATAGCCGTGAATGATTTATTTATTTTCGAAATAGCAATATACTTGGCAGATTAGATTTTAAAATAAACATAAAACAAAATCGAATGTTAACGCGGCTAATTTTTAAAAGAGTAATAAGCTTGTTGGATCTCGATAAGTGTGTGAAAATTGTCACGTTTGTGAAGGCTGAGTATTGTACTTATCGGGGTTCTCATATAAGTCTATCAAAACCCTAAAAAATATAGAATAAGAAAACTTAAAAAAAAAAAAAACAATATTACATGTATTATTTCAAAAAAATAAATAAAAATGAGAGCATTTTAAATAAGTTTAAATAATATTTCAAAAAAATAAAAGGAAATTTTTTTAAATAAAAAAAAAAATGTTTTAAGATATAAATACAATTCCTATGATGGATTTTGAGTAGTAAAACCCTCAATTTCTTAAGGTGGAGTTTTCTTAAATTCCAATATTGTTCAATCAACGGTCATAACGCCACTCATTTTAATCTCCATTGCTTACTTCATATTTGAAGTTGAGAAATGATTAAATGAGACATTTGTTTTTATAAATTAATATAAATTGTTTTAAAACTATTTAATTTAAGGAACCATCATCATAATAAAAATAAGATAATATATTGTAAAAATATGGTAACCATTTTAAAATGGGTGTTGTAGGGTGCTAACACCTTCCCTACACACAAACGACTCCCGAACCCAACTTGATTTTCGTAGACCATTATTATTTTTAATTAATTTGGTGATCAATCACACCCAAATATGGTTGATGGCGACTTCCACTTCATTTCCATATAAGAGACCTAATACTTAGGATGTCGGCCGCTCCGCGTCGCAATCACGTTGTGACAGTGTCTATTTGGGGTGCTTTACTGAACTTTCGTAAGGAAAATTTATTGATGTCATTGAATGGCTATCCACTCTTATGAAGGCTATTAGTTATCGCGATATGTAAGCTTTTTTCTTGATTGCTTTGGTCTATTTGGCACAGACGGAATTTGAAAGTCTGGCGGTGTGGCTGAGCCTTATCCAAGGATTTCTTTGCTAAGACTTTCAGTGCATCTAGAGTAGCCATTGGGTGGAAAAGGCCTCTTTATCCCAATTATCTGTGACGTTGAGGGAAAAGTTACGGCAGCTTTGTCAGAATCCATAAAGATGACAATTAATATTGACTTAGCGGAGGCTCTTACCATTCGAGAAGGTATACTTTTTATTAAAGATTTGGGATTAATAATGTGTGAGTGGAGTCTGATTTTCTTTTGATTGTTAATTTGTTAAATGTGTTGGGAATTTGAAGGGTTTGTCAAACCCTAAACTCCCACTAACACAAGAACGATGAATATTATCACAACAAAGAATATAAATAAAAGCGAAAAAATAACGATATCAGAGATTTATACAGGTTCCCAATTGGTACGTCCTGTCTTCTGCAGACTCTGCAGGTTCCACTATGAAGTTGAAGATTACATTAATGAGACGAACAAATAAAGAGTGTATAATTGCTCACAATTATACATAACCTCGAGAATCACTCAAACAGTTGCCCCCTCTCTATTTTCTCTCAATATGAACAAACCCCACAAAATAGTCATTGAACTATTTTGCCATACGAATGAAACCCTACTGCCGAAGCAGACATGGTGAGAGCCAACCACTCAGCTGCTCTCCAGAGAAAACACCGCCACTCCAAATATTGACTTTTATATGCCTCAATCAACTAGCATTAGGTTTCTCTTCACACTTACCAAAAATGGACAAAAGCCACCGCTTGGAATCACCACCAAACCCTTAGCAATTGTAAACTCACGTTGGGCTGAATGTAAAGAATAAGGAATATTGGTAACAATAATCAATAGACTAAAGTCATTAATTTGGGTTGACATTGGGCTTTTTCTATTTAATGGGTTTGGCTTAATATTAATTGATTTGGGCTCTAAATCCCAACAAAATGGGGTCTCAGTGATTGGTAATGAGATCTCCATAATTATCAATGATATTCTTGAGTTGGCTCTCGGGATACCTTGGCAGTTGGATTTCTCTTCGTTCCTAGAGACGATAATGGGATAGCTCATGTCCTGGCAATGAAAGCACGAGATTTCTCCTCATTGATGTTTTGAATTGAAGATGGCTGCTAGGGGTTCTAACAAAGGATGGATGCTAATAGCTTTTGTTTGTGTGTGTTGTTTTTTTGTTGTGTTGCCGTTGTGCGAAAAAAACTCATTAAGTACAACCAACCAAAGTATATTTTGAGTGGTCAAATACCTGCTCGCTTCTCTAAAAATCGAAGGTTCGAGTCTCCCTCCCAAATCTCTCGTTTTTTAAAAAAAAAAAACTTAATAAGTGCATAAGTTTCTCTCTTTCAAAAAATAAATAAATGAAATTGTAGTTTGAATACGTCAAAACTTTTAAGGCCAAGAAAGTCAATCCTAGTCAACCAAAGATTGAAGTGGAACTTCTTTATCTTCTTTTTTCTTCAATGAATCACATTAATGGCCAACCGTTCTCTCCCGTTTTTCTCAATTTTAAAAAATTAAAAATTAAAACTTTATAATTTCATTATTCTATACAAATACGAACTTATTTCATGTCACTTCCTCAAGTTCAAAAATTCCAAGTTAGCTACCTTCAAAAATATATTTTATGGTTTAGGGCTTAGGGTATTGGGGTGATTAGACTTTGAGGCTAGCTTGTTGATATACACGACTATATATTATTGATAATATATAATATGGTTATAAAATACACAATATACACTTTTACATAACTAATATAGTATACCAATACAGGGTCGTTCCTAAAAAATAAGGGCCCGTGTGATATATAAATTTGGGCCCCCTATCATATAATCCCTAATATGAAAAATCACAAAAATATATGTATAAAAAAATTATTTTATTTAACACAATATCAATATAATAATATAATAAAATAATAGTATAAAATAATCAAAGTAGTATAAAAAAAAATATAGAAATTGAACTTATGTTGAGATCAAACTCAACTCAGAATGGCGGAGAACATAAAGATATTGTAGGGAGAAGGTCAGCCCACGCGACTTGGAATAAATTCTCATTTATATATTATTAATACTAAATTTTTAATTTAAGATTTGGGGCCCCAAAAATTCGGGGGCTCTGTTCCGTCGCACCAGTTGCACTATACCTACGACGGTCCTGCCAATAAACATAATATACTGATACAATCTACACAATATATGCAACATACATAAGCACTGATAGAGCCATTTTCTAATGGCAATTACCACAATATAGAAATGTAATATATATATACCATAACATAACAGTACAAATACACAATGTATTAAATACATTGCAATATACTTAGGGTTATGGTTTAGCTTGTACGTTTTAAAGTTTTGGGGTTATGGTTTCATGGTTGAGGGTTATGAGTTAGATTTTAGGTTTCAGGGTTTTCGGGTTTATGGTTTTATAGTTGAGGGTTATGGTTTAAATTGTAGGTTTAAGGGTTTTTCGGGTTTATGGTTTTATGGTTTAGGGTTAGTTTCATGGTTGAGGGGGTTATGCTTTATGGTTTAGGCTTATGATATCGGGGTGATTAGACTTTGAGGTTAACTTATTGATATACACATAACTATATATTTGGGCATTATACAAAATATATGGTTATAAAATACACAATATACACTTTTAAATAACTAATATAGTATACTATTACACATAATATACGCTTACAATCGACACAACATATGCAATACACATAAATTCTGATAGAGTCATTTCCAATGATAATTTTCACACTATAGAAATTGTAATATACATACCTTACTAGTATACACAATGTAAGAATACATCATAACAGAAGTTACATAATATATATTTATATTTTTTTTTTGAGATTACATTAAATTGGGGGTGGGGGACTCGAACCTTCGATTTCAAATGAAAAAGAGTATATGCCTAACCAGTTGAGTTATGCTCATGTTGGCTCATAATATATATAATATAACAGTGTAACATTCCTTGTTTTGAATACATAACATGCTAATTTATGATAAGGTGACCCTACGGAAAGCGTGCATGGCTGGGCTTGGATTATAGACCTTCAGTTCTAGCCAGACTATATTTGACGGCTTGTTCGTCATTTCTCTTTTTCTGTATCTATAAAGCGCGTGACAAATGATTAGATTTTTAATTTCTCCTCCACCTGATTGTCTTCTTACTAGCGATGATAAAAGGAGACTAATTTGATTTTTGCCTCTAAGTTTCTCTCGCTTTCAAAAAGAAATAAATTAAATTGTAGTTTGAATGAATACGTCAAGATATTTAAGGCCAAGGAGCTCAAGTCCACCAAAGATTGAAGTTGGACTTCTTCATCTTTTTTTTTTTTTTTTGAGCGAACATCTTTTTTCTTCAATGGATTGCATTAATGGCAAACCGTTCTCTCCCGTTTTTATCAATTTAAAAAAATTTAAAATTAAAATTTAAAACTTTAGAATTTCATTATTGTATATAAATACCAACTTATTTCAGGTCACTTCCTCAAGATCAAAAATTCCAAGCTAGGTACCTTCTTTTCCTACCTCACATGGCTTCTGCTCTGGGCTGATATTTGAACGGGCTCAAGTCAAAGGTAACAAAAGATAAACACGCTACCAACTTTAGCCTCACCTCATTGCTTCTCCGCTGAAATTTCCCAACTTCTTCTCGCCACGCCGCCCCCCCAGCTTTCCTCCTCTAAAGATTGAAACTTTCATTTTCCTCTGTGATTAGTTTCTTTTCCTGCCTCAACTCATGGCTTCTCCACTAAATTTGTCCTTCTTCCCACCTTTTCATCCTCTTCTTGTTGTTATTGTTATTTTTCTATGTCCATCTCTTACCATATCCCAGCCATTAAAAAATGTAACTTTAGGCTCATCTCTCACTGCACATAACAATGACTCATTTTGGCCATCCCCATCTGGTGATTTTGCTTTCGGGTTTCTACAATTTGGAACTAATTTTTTGTTAGCCATTTGGTTCAACAAAATCCCTGAAAAAACTGTTGTCTGGTCTGCCAATCGTAACGATTTGTTACCTAGAGGATCCATAGTTCAACTTACCCAACAAGGTCGGCTCGAGCTCATTGACCCAACCGGTACGCAAAGATGGAACGCAGCTCTATCAGCTAATAATGGATCAGTTTCCTATGCTGCCATGCTTGATAATGGAAACTTTGTGTTGGCTTCAAACAATTCTCAATTTTTGTGGCAGAGCTTCGACCTACCTACTGATACTATTTTACCATCACAAACTCTGAATGGTGGCCGAAATCTTGTGGCTCGTTATTCAGAGTCAAATTTCTCAAGTGGAAGATTTCAATTGTCAATGCAAGGTGATGGAAATCTAGTGTTTTACCCAAGAAATTTCCCAAGGGATCATTTAGGGACAGCCTATTGGTCAAGTGATACTATAGACACTGGCTTCCAGCTCTATTTCAACATATCCGGCTCCATTTCTGTCATTGGAAGGAATCGAACCATTCTCAAAACTCTGACCTCGTTTACTCCTCCAACCGATGAATTCTACCATCGGGCCATTTTGGAAGATGATGGAGTTTCAGACAGTATGTTTACCCAAAGAACCAAAATGGAAATGATATCCTGCTTCAACTTCCACACCTGGGAATATCTTCACAAGTTTAAACTCTGGATTAGGAAGCGGAGCTTGTGGATACAATAGCTATTGTAGTATTGGGAATGAGGCCAGACGGATTTGCACTTGCCCACGTGGGTTTGTCTTGGTTGATCCTGATGATATAATGAAAGGTTGCAAACCCACTTTTATCCCTCAAAGTTGTGATCTTCCTGAAACGGATGCCTTTGAGTTTTTCTCCATAGATAATTCAGATTGGCCTGATTCTGATTATGAAGGCTTCCGATCAGTGTCTGAGGATTGGTGTAGAAATGCTTGTTTGATTGATTGTTTTTGTGCTTCTGTCATTGTCAATTTTATGGACAACAACTTAGTGGCTGTCAAGAAATTGGACAATATGGTGAGAGAAGGAGACCATGAATTCAAAGCTGAAGTGAGTGCTATTGCAACAACAAACCACAAGAATTTGGTTCGGTTGCTCGGTTTCTGCAATGAAGGACAACACAGAATGCTCGTGTATGAGTTCATGCAAAACGGTTCTCTTGCGGATTTCCTCTTCGGGGCTTCAAAACCAAACTGGTATCAGAGAATTCAACTTGCTTTAGGAACTGCTAGAGGGTTATGTTATTTACACGAAGAGTGCAGTACTCAGATCATTCATTGCGATATCAAGCCTCAAAACATCCTTCTAGACGGCTTTTTAGACGCGAAAATTTCAGATTTCGGTTTGGCCAAACTCCTGAAAAGAAATCAGACTCGAACCATGACAGCAATCAGAGGTACCAAAGGCTATGTTGCCCCTGAATGGTTTAGAAGTCTTCCCATTACAGTGAAGGTTGATGTTTATAGTTTTGGCATTCTATTATTGGAGATTATAAGCTGCAGAAAGAGTTTTGAAGAAAAAGCAGAGAGTGAAAGTGAAATGGTGTTGGCTGATTGGGCTTATGATTGTTTTTTGGAGAGGAGAGTGAAGATGTTAGTTGAAAATGATGAGGAAGCAGTTAATGATATGAAGAGGGTTGAGAAATTTGTGATGATAGCAATTTGGTGTATTCAAGAGGAGCCATCGTTGAGACCAACAATGAAGAAAGTAGTACAAATGCTTGAAGGAGCTGTTGACGTTTCAATCCCACCAGACCCAGCTTCCTTCATCAGTTCCATTCAGTAACAACTTGTCATGTGACCACCCTTTTTTTTTTTTTTTTTTTTTTGTATTTTCTCTTTGCCTTTTTATTTTAGTCATGGTTATGGTATTTCTAATAAATATCATTTGTATTTAGTAAATGGTGTTGAGTTTGTGGTCTAGAGATTTGTTTATAACCAGTTTTTATATGGGAAAGCTTATCTCCTCTCTACATCTCCACTCATAAATATTAAATTGAAAAACAACTCGAGTTGGGAATGTGGTTAAATTAAGGGTAAAATATAAATAAGATCTCTGTGGTCTTTTCAAAATGTATGAACACCCCCTGTACTTTGAAAATGGCAAATCGCACCCCTGTGGTTCCAATTTTTTTCAATCAGACCCCTTCCTTCAATGTCAATAATTTTCTTTTAGCCATAAGTTCTTCGTTTGAACTCCGATTTGGATGATTCAAGATGTTTTGGAATCTTCATTTCCGGCTTTACATAATCGTCTCTTCGAAACTTTGAAATCATCAATAAACAAAAGAGTTAACGATGTCAATCATACCTAGTGTTTCGATGTTAATAAAATCTTTTATTTATTAATGATTTCAAAGTTTCAAGTGACTTTTATGTAGAGCTTGAAATGAGGATTATAAAACATCTTGAATCGTCCAAATCGAATTCAAACGAAGAGTTATGGCTAAAAGAAAATTATTGCGATATCAAAGGGTTTGATTGAAAAAATGGAACCACAATGACATTGCCATTTTCAAAGCCAGGGTGTTACATGTATTTTGAAAAGCCCTAAGTGTCTTATTTGCATTTTACCCTTAAATTATTGCGATGAAATTTGTTCTTTTTATAATGTTATGTTATTCAATTAAAATAAAAAAATTAATTAAAAGTGTTGATGCTTATTTATAAAAATATTGTTGTAAGAGATTTTGAGTTCGTCAACTTGGGTTTAGTTGAATTTTGTTGAATGTTCGAATCTTCTCCTAATTTGATATAAAAAATAAAAGAGATATTGAGTTTCACAAAAATTTAAAGATTTAAGTTTGGTTCATAAAAAAAAAATTCAATATGTGATTTCCTCATTCGATAAAAAGAAAAAAAAAATCAAACTTTTAAGATGAAAAAATCATGTTTAGCCCTACATAATCATCTCTAGCATATAGGAATCAAAACTTACTAACTTAGCTAAAAAAAGGTTTATAAAAATGAAAGGAAAAAAGAAAAGGAGAGAAAGATCTTAACTTGGTTATTTGATTCTTTTCTTGTTTGAAGTCTCAATCTTTATTAAAAAAAAAAACTGGACGACACTAAAAAAGTATGGTCGGAGAGCGGAGGGACTCTTTCAGGTTTCTTCCATTTCATTTCACTTCAAGTAGTGTGAAATCTCCAACTTTTACGCAAACCATTGTCGATAAACCTAATTATATAGGTTGCTTCATTTGGCCAAGACTTTTCTCTCTTCATGTTTATTTTAGGCCGACACGTCGACTTTAAATACTCTTTTATTCAATAAAGTCTTTAGTTAGTATGGATAACAAAACAAGAATTTTTTATTCAATTTTTCTTTTTTAAAAATAACACTTTTTAAATTTTTATTATATAATCAATATAGTCCATTATATTTATAAATAATGAATTTACTAAATTCCTAAAATATATTAAAACTTAAAAAATTATTAAATTTTAATTTAAAACATCATATAATAATTAAAAATATAAAAAACGACGATATATGTTTTCAATTTTAATACGCTTTTAGCTTTCTCTCGATCTCTCGCGTTAAGGGGGCATGTCCATGTCCATGTCCATGTCATTTGTATATAGTACTTCATCAACATTCATATGACAATCCTTAACGTCTTCGAAATCTCATCGTTTCTATATTACTTCTACTTCTCCTCCATATCAGATCACAGGTTTCTTTTCAAGTTTTAATTTTTCCAAAGCCTTTCCTTCAATTCTTTACTTTCTATTAACGACCCAGATCAGATACCACTTTTCTTCCTCTTCTCTGCGCTTCTTCAATCTTTCTCGATATCACCTCTAATGGGTTTCTCTTGAAGACGCAGTCGAGCTTTTTACTGATTAAAGGTTTAATCTTTTGATTTATTTTCCCCTCTCCCTTGACTTCATTCTATTTGGAATTTTTGTTCCATTTCATTGACTTTGAAAGTCCAAGGTTATTTTTTTTTAATCTTTTGAGATCGATTAGTTTCATATATTGTGTTAATCTGCTTCTCATGCTTTGCTTTGCCTTTGGATCTTACTTAAGTGGATCGTATAGTTTCGATGTTCTAAAGTTTGATTTTGATCTTATTTAAACGGATCTTTGTAAAGATTACATTGTCTTCGAAAATATTGTTTCTTTGGTTTATTCTGTTGTAGTTTTCTGAGTCTATGCAATTTTTTGTTGTAACTTTTATAATGCAAGATCGTATAAGATACCGAAAACTTATAGCCATAGTGGTAGTTTGAATCGCAGGCGTATTGTGCTGCTAGACTTAGTTGAGTTGAGTTAAATTTTAATGAAGCTACATTTGTTTATCATTACTGTGGTAGTAATGCGCAGTTTTAGATTTAACTATTAGATTTGATGTTGTAAGTCTACTTTCTCTACAACTGATTAGTTTGCCTCTACCACATTAAGATGATTAGTTAGCCTGGCGCTGAATACTTCAACGAGGATATTCTAATATATGTTGTAATGCTCAAGACATTTTTCATGTATTTTTGTTAAGGACTCATTAGAATGGGTAGTTTTGGTGTTTGTTAATATGCTGTTTAGTGGTTATTGTTAACAGAAAACTAACCTATTGTATTTGTGCATCATTTATATTAATAGAGCAATATTCCCGATCACAAATCAAGCTTATTATACTCTGCTATATTGAATTGAAACACAGTTGTTTCATTAGACAGTTGGATTTGCCTGTAGAAATTTTCTGTTTGTTGGTGGTTTATCTGTGAGTAGCTTTATCTGTGGTTTATCTGTAGAAATTTCTTGGTTGAAGTTTCCAGTCATCATTTTTTTTTTTAAATTTCTTGAAAAGCTTGATTGTCCATGATCTTTTGGTCGGTTGGTACCTTATGCATTCCATAAAGGATTGATTTTGTATCTGGACATAGATTTGAATGTTGACAGGAGAACTTAAATTATGACCTTAATCACTCCCTTTTGCCTTTTTTTGGTGATGCAGAACACTTTTTTACATGATTTTCTCTTTCTCAAAGTTTTAGAACCATGGGTAGAGGAAGAGGAAAGGGGAAGAAATTGACTGTGACCAATCATGAAGATCCAGCAAGTGGTGAGGAAGAGAAATCTCTTGCACAAATGCAAAGTGGAAGAGCAGAACCGCCATTGAAGGATGAAATCAAGGAAGAAGAAACTGGAAAAGTTGAAGCCATCAATGAGTTTGCTATAACTACCGCAGGGAAATTGATCAAAAGTCCCACTTCAGCAGATACTGTGAAGAAGAGGAAGCGGAGCTCTCCAGTGAAGGAGAAATTGGATTTGATAAATGACGAAAATTGTAATGGGACCCAAACAAGCATTGTTGAAGTCAAGTCTAATGGATTCCGGCATAATGGAAGCAGGAGGAAAAGTAAGCCACGTCGAGCTGCTGAAGCTGTTGTTGAGTGCAGGTGAATGGTTGATTTTTGAACAAGATCTATCTTAGTTGTCTGGACAGATGATTACAATTGTGTAGGAAGTGTCAGGACAAGGTCTAGTTTTCACATCTCTGTTACTGGTGATTTTTCTCTTTTCCATTTTTATCACCGCCCAATTTTGATATCAAAAGTGGGACTAAAGAGTTCATTTTGTTATTTGTAGTTCCTGATACTGTTTCCATCTCAATTCAAATCTATTTCTTTAGAACATTGCACGGCAAGTGCATGCATATTTCAGATAGTATATGAAGTTCTGCAGCATGGTTTTTAGCCTGCACCCTCAGATGCACTCCCCTCCAATTAAAATTGCCTGACCACCTTCCATCTGAAAGGATGATATGTTTGTTTCATTTCATCTACAAAGTTTTTGTTTTGTGTTTATATATCATTTCGTTAAAGTATTGTTTGTAATGTAAAACAGAATTTAAGACAGGCATTTCTTTACACTTTTTCTCCTTCAATATGACTTCACGATTGGGAAAATCTGGATGTAGGATCCAAGTGCATCTCGTCGGGCATAATTTTCATCCCTTTCCCCATGGCTTAGAATTCTTCTTTGTGCACACATTAACCAGACCCCACTTGGAAGCTTGCCTCAAAATTACTCAAATAGAGCACTGAAAGCGTGAAAAGTAATTCTCAAGGTCTGATGCTTCAATCATTAGTCCAGAGCTGTAAATGGAAATCTGTGGTAATTTTGACTTTACCAAGTTCCTTGATTTCTAAAACATGCCATTTAGCAATAACTCGTCTTCCTTCCTCTGTAATACTCAACAGACATAGGGCTGTGAGGTGATAAGAGATTCCAAACACTGTCCATAGGATGCAGCAAAGCAACTATTTGGGTTTTGCCGTCATGGATTGGATACTATCGTGCACTCCGTATTTGATATTCTCCATGATGGAAGAGAATTTCCATCAAAGATCCAGAGAGAATTTTATTCAAATGTTAACTTCTAGATAGTAGTTAGTGGCACTAGGAAGGATTTATTAGCACGGTTCAAAAAAATTTCCGACCAAATAATATAATTAAATACATTGGATTAAGAATATGTTAGGACCGTATCGTATACATTTTCAACTTTCTTTTTTTTTTACCGTGTTTATGCATCTTGGTCATCTTTTTAAGTCTATTTCTGACGATGAAAAGTTTTTGTTACTTATCAAAAAAATAATTTGTACTTGGATGACTTGGGCTAACTTGCCAGATTTTAGTTGCCATGGGTTAAAATATAAGGATTTCGCGGAGCATAATTCAAACCTTGGTCAGAGCAATTATCCTTAACCTTTCAAAGCTTTATTTAACATCTTTAGGATGCATAGAATTGGTACATTTTACAACTCCCTTAAGAATCTCCTCATCTCTAGCATCAGAAAGTCCATCTGATATCATACGGCTTTCAAATGGAAATACTATAAGGGACACCTTTTCCTGTCACTCCGGGCCCTGACTCTGGCTTCAAAAGTTCATAAGGCAAAACTCCAGCTCCGTGTCTGTTCTTCAGTAGTTCATTGGCATTTCTTTCATCAATAATGCCCTCCAATACTTTCAACTTCCCACTAAACCTTTCAAATGCCCCCTTTATACAGGGCTCGTTTTCCCATTCTGGTTCTATTACCTGTCCCAGATACTCCTCATCTGGAGAATGATTTGACAGTATATTCAGAACAGTCATAACTATCGTAGCTTGAATCTGTGCGGGAAAGGTGTCTAAAAGCACCCTTTCTGGCTTTTTAATGAACAACTCCCACAGTTCCGCGTTGGTTTCTTCTGTGGGCACGATGGTTCTTGCGATACTGGGCCGGTTTGGGAAATATCCAGCAAAAGTATACTGTCCAAAATTCACTGCTGCATGGTGGCCGGAAGGAACCCACATGATCGTCGTGACAATATCTATAAGATCTTTAGGAGTGTTGAGGACCGGCCACCATGGCTCGTCTTTTTTATCTCCATGGCCTACTGTTCGGATTTCTGTCCACCATGCTTGAAGTTCGTTATCAGACTTGACAAGACTAGGATCTGGATAGTAGTGGTTGACATAGTCTGTCGCCCATTCTTTGAGAGCATCCCAAAGGATTAGGCCATCATTAGCAAAAGGGTAGTCTTCAATCGTTAGCTTCAAACCATGAGGTTCATTTGGATCCTCAACAGCCAATCCCCTTTCAAAAATAAATAGACACAATCAATAGCCAATCAGTATGGATCCATTTTACCACCTATTTTGATGCATTTGTTAGACTTGTTCTCTGGTATGGTTAATTTTGGTAACAGGGAATTCCATCCTTCACAAATATCTTCCCTTGAACTCCATTTATTACTTATTTTAGCATTTGATAAAAATAATCAGAGAAATGAAAAGGAGTTTGAAGAGGAACATGAGAGGAATTTCATTCAAGTTGGAATGAGAAAAGAGAGAATAATAATTACCTGTGAATTAAGTCGGCAGGCAAAGCTTCCAAGTTGAACTGCCATTGCTTGTCGTAGGCAACTGAACTAAATTCAACAGAATATTTTCCAGGTGAGAAATTGTTTTCAATGATTCCACCTCCATTGATGAGAGCCTGTCTTGCAAGTGCATTGATCTCCATGGTGTATCGAAAATGAGGATGCAATAGTCTATAAATTGGATGCATTGCACTAAGCTGTCTGTTTGTAGCGATGATATACGGTTCTACGCAACAATGAGTTCTAAGCCTGTGAATGAAACGCAAAAATCTTTTAAGAAGAGGGAGGCTATTATTAGTGTAATCTTAAAATAAAAAAAAAAAAAAAAAGGCGTATACCAGTGGCTAACAAGTTGGTGATAACCAGCATCATGAGCAAGGACATGAGCTTTGGCAATCCTCCAAAGCCAGATTCCAGTGGCATCATAACTGGGTGTGAAAACATCTTTCCATTGTGGTTTGCCGTCGATTGGCGGCCTAGTGAGCTCGATAGCCAATGGCCTTAGAGTGCCGTCTGGATTTAAGAAGAACAACGTCCTTGAACCATATAATGTTGTGCCTTTGAGTTTTCGTACCTTTTCTACATATGGTAGTAACAGATCATGGTAATCTAGTACAAACAGCTTCTTCTGTTTTATTGCCTGCAAGAATAATAGACGGGGAGATTTCACATATATAACTATAACTATAACTATATGACTGTAAAAATCAAATGGAAAACTATTGACGGAACCTACTTCATTCAGAGGCATGAATCCTTTAATTTGTTGCTCGATTATTTCGTTGGCGATTTTACATTCAGAAGGACCATAAATAGCCGGGTCAAGCTCACTCTTCAATGGCCATTCCTGCACAAAATTTCTCAAGTGAGATCACCCCATGGGTTTAAAAGTTGAAAACTGTAGTTATTAAGGAGAAGGGTTACCGTGACAAGCTTTAAACTGTAGGGGTTGAGACCTGCAAGGGTTTGTCTTGCAAATTCTTCATCTCTAAACCAAAAGAATTTGTCTCCTGAAGAATGAATGAATACATACATGTGAACTAATTAAGTAATTAATTTCTACACACGAGGGAGAGAGATTGATTCTCAGTATGCGTAGTAGTGTCTTACTTTCTAATGTGGCAGGCGGAGGAAAACGCAAGATATCCTCAGCCTTATCGACAACGGCATCCACAAGCCTAGGAAGAAGAGTAGCGAGTCTCCACGGGCCTTTAGTATTAGAAGCCAATGGAATCCCATTGTCGTAAAGATCGTCGACAGCAGGAAAGTGTGGAAAAGACATCTCTCTATCTGATATTACCGACTCTATTGCTGGAATCAAAGCATATACCCCCGAGTAAAGTGTCTTTGCAGAAAATGACAACTGTTTTATTTCTGAAAACGCTTCATCTCGAGGCACGTAAAAATCCGAACTCCTTTCTTCCGATGACGGATCTACAATTACAACATTCTGTTAACTTAACATGTTGTGTTTATTGTTTGTAATATAGTAATAAATGTGAAGGCCGAATGGGGGGAAAAGAAAAAGAAACCTGTTCGAGTACGTGGACGTCCAGTTCTACAACGTCGAGGATAAGGATGTTGTTTACCACCAAGAACAGGTCTTTTGGAATCGTCGCCATCGTCGGGATTGCCAAGATCATTGTAAACATCATAATCATAAACCCTGTCCTGTGGTTGGCGCTCTCCTTGACCATTGCCTTGCAAACTCAACAGCTCTTCTTCTCTCAACCTCTTTATCCCCTCTGGTGTCTGTGATGGCAAGTATGACTGCAAGAAAGCCGACGACAGTTTTATTTAAAAAAGAAAGGTGTTGTTTTATAGTAAAATGAGAAGGCGGGAGTTATATATATATTGACCTTAGTTGGGAAGAAGATTCTCTTGGGTTCATCCTGATCTTTAGAATGAAGCCAAGAATTACAAGAGATGATAATAGGACCAGTCGGAAAACCATGAATTTGAATATCTTTAAGGTACATTTCTCGGCGATGTTCATTTTCAACGTAGACAGCTCCAATTGGACCAAAATCAGAGGGTATTACAAAATTTGTTTCGTACTGAATCCCTTCCTCTTCTCTGTCTGCCTTACGGGCATACCCTTTTATTGTTTCCTTCTCCAATCCCGTCTCTGTGTTCAACATTACATTATCAAATTCTTATGTTTCATTTCAACCAACCATGCAATTCACTTATATTATCCAAATGGGAAAAAGAAAGAATGAACCTTAAGTTATAATCATAATTTAACATTCTAAAATATATTCATGGGGCAATTTCAATGGGTAGAAACACCATTTAATAACTAATTCTAAACATAAATATTTTTCTATGTGAATCATTAATTAATATAATAGTGATAAATATTAATCATTTGAGACAATTAGTATAAATTATATCGCTATTTACACAGAAAAAAAAACTTTTTATATTCACAAATATTTTATAAACGACGCTGTACTTCTAAGTTATAACAACTCCTATATTTATTAAAAAAACATATTTAAATAGAGTAATTTTTTAAAGGAAAAAAATTCAAATGATATATTTCTTTTTGTTGATGTGATTGAAAAGACAAACTTACCAACGCATTAATGGAACTGGCAACTCAATTGACATCTCATTTTACTATTTACTAGTTCATTAGCGACAATTCTGTACGTCTCCCAGCCCCAAACTTTAATTTGTCAAAAAAAAAAAAAAAACAAAATAGGGAAAAAATTATTTTACACCCCTGAACTTTACATGTTGTGTCAATTTACACCATAAACTTTCAATTGAATCAATTTACACCCTAAACTTTTTCAAGTGAATCAATTTAAACCCACATAATACTAAAACTATAAAATTAATCAAAATTCAATTACCAAATCACTGAAACATAAAAATAACAAAACGTCTATGACATAATCATAAAAACGCCCAACTTCAACTACGAAAAAACTCAAATCATAGTCACCAATTTAAACATTACAAAAATGTTCAAACCCTACACCAAAACGGTCAAATTTAGTCATAAAAAATATTTAACATAAATTTAAAATAATTTTCAAAAAATTAACTTTATTTAGATATAAAAACACTTACGACTAACTAAAAATATTCAAAAATAATAGTATGTTTACTAACAAAGGGTGTAAATTGATTCATTTATTAAAGTTTAGGGTGTAAATTGATTACATTGAAAATTTAGGGTTTAAATTGACATACCATGTAAAGTTCAAAGGTGTAAATTGATTTTTTCCCAAAAAAATAATACAACTATTCTTTAAGAAAAAATACATTTCCCGAGTTTTCACTTTCCTTTGAATTTTAAAACTCTATATTTTAAGAAAAAAACTTGGCTCCACATATCAATATTTTAACCCTTGACGGCGTGTTTGGAAGGTCGGGGTAGGGTTGGGTGGGGTGAGCTTCAATAACCTACCCCATTTAAAACTCTATATTTTAAATACTTAATACTGTTTTAATAATTTTATATTCATCCTGTATTGTTTACATGATATAATTTTAAATCACATTGCATAAATATTAATTTGTAAAAGGTTAGGGGCGGGGTCGGGTACCCCGATTACACCCAGCTCCGTTTAAATGATAGGAGTTGGATTTAAATGGGGTGGGGCAGGGTTGGGATAAATATAGAGGCGTTTTCAAAAGGTTTTTAAGATGCCTAATAAAAGAAAAGGAAAAAAGAATGTGAAGAAAAAATATTATAAGTTTAATTAGGGTTGGGGCCCCGATCCTGCCTCGTTTATTAAATGAGTTTGAAGGGTACGTTGTAGGATGGTAGCCTGGTAGGATCAATTTTCACCCCTACCTACATTATAGATTATTACTAAATTATACCTTACATTTTAAAAATGATTTAAAATATCACTGCTTTTTGTAAAATTATAAATCGCACTCTAGAATTAGTTCGTTTAACAAAATCAAGACACATACATATTTGCACATGTCAAGTGTTCCAATACCATTAAAAATAATAAAATATGTGAAATATGAGTGTGATTTGTAGATTTTAGATCTTACTAACTCAACAGTTTATTCTACAAATTATTTTCATTTGTCAAAATTTTCTTTTATTTTCAACTAAATTGGAACATGTGGATAACATATATATGTGTCTCAATTTCGTTAAAACTAACTAATAAAAATGTGATTTACAATTTTAAAATATAGGAGTATGATTTTGTAATAATCTAAATTACAACCAAGGTGTATTTGTATTTGACTAATTTTTATATCAATTTTTTTAATGAGGTGGTATTTCAATTGATTTTTATTATTCCCTTCCCCTCTCCTCAACAGATTCTCCCTCTCCCCTCACGATTTCAATTCTGAACAAAATCTTCTTCAACCCACTATGAATTTCTCGAATTGAAACAAAGTGTTCACCTGAAATTTTGAAACAACAGATCTGGAATGATTCTGAAAACGTGTCTCAGCACAAAAATAAATAAATAAATTAATTCGATAATTTTACCAAATTTATAATTGGTTTTTAAAAATAATATATTTTTGGTAAGCATTATGAATCTTTTTGTTAGATTTGTAATCACCCCAATAATTTTCAATAATTGACAATATGGATCTAAATGAAAAATATTAAAATAATAAAAACGAAATTAAAATCATTAAACATGAAATACGAAATTTAAAAAATAGCGCACAGATTACGAACAAAATGATATATTTAGTAAAGTTAATTTTTAGCCTCATGTAATGATTTTTTTTTTGTCTAGCATTTAACGAAATTAATATTCACAATTCCAAATAAATAAAATAAAATAAAAAAATTTATTATAACAGTTTGGTTAAAGATAAAAAAAAAAAAAAAAAAAGGATAGCCTGACATATACATACCAGGATCAAGGATAGCACTGACAAGTTCCAAACGAAGAGTTTTACCCAACAAATCAACAATATCATCAAGTCCTCTTTTTAATCCAAAATTTGAAAAGAAACCACCCACAGTTGGGTTCATAGTAATCACAGCTTTTACAGATACCCCTTTTTCCGACGTCGTTTGTACGGAGGATGCTTTTACTTGGGCTTTGCCTGAATGTCTTCTTTTGTTATTACAATAATTACCATAACGGAGGAGCTTCCTTGTTTTTTGTTGTTTCTGCTCCGACCGAATTGGAAGCAATGCTTTTACATTACTAAGAATTAATGGCTTTTGAAACACACTTGCCCATGGCGTTTGGTCGCTTATTGAATTTGTTTTATAAACTTGAGATGATAATTTCAACATTTTCTCTCTCTCTCTCTCTCTCTCTCTCTCTCTCTCTCTCTCTCCCTCTTCTTCTTTGGGTGATTGTATGGTTCAGGACTTGAGAGGTTTTTATATTAAAAAAAAAAAAAAAACCTATATGCCAAGATGATAATTGAGAGGGCATTTTCATTTCCTCAAAAAAAAAAAAAAAAAAAAAAAAAAGGTTTGGAAACACTAGTTGACAGAATGATAATGACAGAGATTCAAAATGAAAATAAGTTAGGAAAATAAAAAATTATATGTAGTGAGAATTAAAACTTTTATGATTGTATTTCATAATTTATTTTTAGTAATCACAATCGGAATGATGATTATAATTATTGTGATATCATTTATTAATGTTGTGAATGACAATCAATTTAAATTGACGTGTAACATGTAAAAATAGATCAGATGAAAGAAAAATAATAAGACCTACAAGTTAAAATATGATAATAAGATTAATGAAGTTTTATAAATGAATATTATCCTAAATAGAGAATGATGTGTTCTTAAATTTAGGAGAATCCTGATATTATTTTTGTTCTATTTCTTGATAAAGAATATAGATAAACAATTTCCATCGGAATAATATTAATAAAAAAAAGGGTTGTAAACATAGTCTAAAATCTTTCCTAATAACTTAAGGATAATTGTAATTTTTTTAAAGATTAAATTGTAGGAGAGGAAACTCCAATTTTCAACCTCATAAGAGAAAAGTAAATACTTAACCAGTTGAACTATGTATATATTTACGCATCAATAATAGACTGAAATGGAAAAAGTACATTGCGATCTTTAGAATAATTGAGAGCTCAGAGAGGAGAGGGGACCTTTTCTCATTCGTGGTGCAAGAAACCTCACGTATACTCGACGGATAATATTAAGGGGGAAAAATCATAATAGCCACTTTTGGCATCAAAAATATTAAAATAGCCACATTTTTTTAAAAATATCCATACTAGCCACTTTTACTATTTGATTTTTCAATATACCTATTTTGCCCTTTTCGTATGGCAGGTACGGCCTGACAGTTCTGACATTTCTCTTTCCCAATGCATTATTTCTTTCCCAGATTTTGGTATAGTTCGTATAGCGTCCATATTGTTTCATGTATTTAGTATTTGTTTTATATTTTTATTATTTTTGCATTTTGATTTCATATTACATTTTCAATTTTTAATTCAATTTTATAGATTCATTTTAGTATAGATTCATTTTAGTATATTATTTTGGTATAGTTCGTATAGCGTCCATAGTGTTCGTATAACGTCCGTAGTGTATCATTTGTACGTGCCATATGTAATAAACATGTCATATAACCTGCAAATGAAAAACAAAAAGAGTGTTAATTCAATAATACTAAATGTACAAAAAAGATACTTAATATGCAAACAAAACAAAAATAAATATATATTATATTACGTATATTATAGAACAAACATAAAAGAAAGTGGGTGTGCATTAAAAACACATAGTTATGTCTAGCACGTATATTACAAAAAATATATACTTAAACAGACCAAAAAAAGTATATTACGTATATTACGTACTGTATAGCAAACATATTACGTATATTACAAAACGAACATAAAAGAAAGTGGGTGTACATCAAGAAAAACTCATAGGTGTGTATAGTACGTATATATTGTATATTACGTGTGTAGATTGTTGTATACATCAAGAAGAACTCATGTGTGTGTATAATACCTATATATCATATATTACGTGTGATATAGACTGTACATCAAGAAAGACGCATAGTTGTGTATAGTATATATATTTCGTATATTGCGTGTATTACAAACTGTATATCAAGAAAAACACATAGTTATGTATAGCGTATATTACAAATGGATATATGTTTAAACATGCCCTGGAAAAAAGTATATTGGGTATATTACATATTGTATAGCAAAACAACAATGAACAGGAGACCACAAAATATATATGTAAACGGACCACGAGAAAAATGTATATTATGTATAAGACGTATAGTATAGACATTACATTACGCAAAAAAGCAAATGACGGGAGACAAAATATGTATATTACGTATATTGCAAAAAAAAAAAAAACTATATTGCATGCATTACATGTATAGCATAAAACAAAATATTAAGAAAAAAATACCTTTCGTCAAATCCATGGTACTTTTAGTTTAGATTTTCGAGATTCATAACAAAATCAGTGAAAAATATTTATTAAAAAAGAAACGAAAATGAGAAGAAATTATGAAGAGATAGAGAATTAAAAATGTGTAAAAGTTGTGAGATGAACATTTGTAAAAATGGTGGATTTGTAAAAAAGAAAGAGAAAGAATGAAAGAATCAATAAAAGTTTGAAAAAAAAATAATAGAGATTTGATAAAGAAATAAATGAGAGAGGGAAGAAGAAATGAAAAAAATGAGGGGAAAAAGAAATGAGGGAGAGATTGAAGAAAAAATGAGAGAGAAAATGAAAAAAAAATGAGAGAGGGAGAGAAGAAATCTAATATATAGAAGAAAAATGGGGGGAAAATTTTTTAAAATAAAAGAGTGATGTTGATATTTAAAAAAAAAAAAGGAAAGGGGAGGGAAAGTCACGGCAAAAGAGGGAGGAGAGAGAGGTGAGAGAAGGATTGATTTGATCTTGGGGGTATTTTAGACATTTTACCTTTAAATGTGGCTAAAAAAAAGAATTAAATGTCATGGCTATTGGGGAAAAGAAGATCCAAAAAGTGGCTATTTATATATTTTACTCTAATATTAATATGTGGATTTTTTATTAAAAAAAAGGATGTAATAATAGAAAATTGGTCTTTCTGTGACTATTGACTAGGCCCTTTTTTTTTTCTTTTTTTTATAACTTCAATGCTTCTATTATTATTTGTATTTTTACAAGTTTGGTCAATTTTATATGACCATAATGGGACTATGATAGAATTAAGATGAGATTGGTATTGGTAAACGTTTTAAAATTTAAAGAAATATATTACTCAAAATTCAGCTGATTTCATCTTGGAAGATTTGAACTGCATTGATTTGGGACGGATGCAGGGGTGGGCTAGGAGGGGCCATGGCCCCCCCTAATTTTTTTTAATTTTTTTTTATATTTATATATATATATAATTTTTATTTTTATATTTATAATTTTAAAAAAATACTGGTGCCAAGATATATATTTTTTTAATCTTAATTTAGAATTATGATATTATTTAAAAAAATGATATTAAATGATATAATTTATTAATAAAAAATATTTTAAATTATGCTAAATACCCCTCTACTATGGGGTTTGTTTCAATTTTGTCCCAAACATTTTAAAAATTTCAATTCTACCCTTAACTTTTTAATTAGTTTAAAAAATACCCTTTATTGGAAAAACCACTCTTTCAAAATATCATATCTTCAGGAATTTTATTTTTATCAAAATAATTCTTTCTAAAATACCCTTAATCTCTTAATTTTCATTAAATTTAACTGTAAATGCACACGAATTATATTTTTTAAAGGCTGATTTTCTTAATAAAGGGTATTTTTGAAACAAAATAAAAGGTAGATGGTAGAATTGAAACTTTTAAAAGATTAGGGGCAAAATTGAAACCAACACTATATGTTAGTGGTATTTTGTATAATTTAACTTAAAAAATAAAAATAAAAATAAAAATTTCTTTTATTGGTTATGATTTTATATAATTTAATAAATAATTACAATTCCATAGTTTAGATGAATTAAAAATTTTGTATTTTTTTAAAAATTATGTCCATATTAATTATTATATATGAAAAAATAATTTTATATCTCAAATAAATTTTAATAGTTAATTAGTACAGGTAAAAAAGAATATAATTCAAATATAATTTTTAAGTTAAGATGCTGAAAGCAAAAATTAATATATATTAGTTTGGCCCCCGCAAACATAATATCCTGGATCCATCCCTAGATTTTAGATCATACCATCAGATCAATTGTATTCACTAAAGAAAAGAAGAAGAAAACAAAGTCAATCTGCTCCGAGGGAAAATTTCAAAATACTCTTTTTAAAGCGTTTTCAAATTTAGTTGAAATTTTTTTTAAGAAAAAAAGAGAGTAATTAGACAGATTTTACAAAAAAAAAAAAAGAAAAAAAGAATTGATATGTTTACTGTATGAAAAAAGAATATAGATGCTAAAACATGACTATGGAAAATATTCACTGTATGGAATATTTCAAAAGCCTATTCATTGAAGTGAAATTTGGTACCTATGTGGAACACATTAAAACTTTAGTAGTATAAAAACAAGTTCAATTATTGTAGTTTAGGGTCAAAGTTGTAATTAATATAATTAGTTAGTTTGTTTGTTAGGGCGACAGACTCTGGTATCTACATAAAGTTGTTCACCTATTGAGAAAACCAAGTCATTTATTTCCAATCTTACTTCTATTATGGTATGAGATAAATTAATCTTTCGCTTAATTTCTCTCTCTCTTTTCCGTGCTCTAATTTTACGCCTTAATTCTTCCTTCTTCAATCAAATAAAATGTAAGGGAAAAAAGAACGGAACATAAAACTAAATAGTCATCAAACGAGACCTTAATATTATCAATATGAAATGATATAGGATATATGAACATCAACCAGAAATGTCAATTTTAAAATCCGAATAATGATAAATGAGATATTATTTGAAGGTGGTGTTGGGCTATTTAATTATTATTCTTGATTTTTTATTTTATTTTTTCAAGATATTATTTTTGTAGTTATATAGATTGATTTTCTTTTCGAGATAGAGGGAGAGAGGGGATCCTGTCATTGACAATTTACAGATCGAAGACAGACGAATAGAAAAGAAAAAAATAAATTTATGTACTCACAACCACCCACCCACCCACGTGAAAATTCGCCAGTATAATTTTCCCAAGCATATGAGATTTCATGGACCTACTTATCTATCTATCTATCTCATTCATAGCGTAAAGATTACAATGAAACCCACAGCACACGATTTTAGACCATGGTGTCTGGCTTTGGTACGATACTTGTCGTTTTCACTCGGTGATATTTTAACTTTGATCTGTTTTCAACTATTACCATATTGAATAACTGAAGTTGATAAGACCATTATTGATTTAGAGGTAAAAATCTGATAATGAGTCATTAATTGAGGGTAAATCTTATTGTTATTTGACTGACAATTATATAAAAGTATTCCCGTCTCTCTTCTTTTAATAAAAAAAAATTAATATGAAGTTATTGATTAAAGAAATCATAGGTCTATCTCTATTAGTAAGATGTTTTAAAGAAATCCTATTAACAAATCTATACAATATTATTAGATTTAAAATAGATAATATCATACTAATATAAAAAGAAAAATCCGCCAAACAGGGGTGGGCATTAAAAATATCTAGAGTTGGGTCTTTGGGTTCCCACTTCCCACACACCAAATCCATAATTGCCTAAATTTTTCTATCTGCTAGTAGATAAGGAAATCAGCCACTCTTATCCTCAACCACACAATCTGAAAATGTTAAAGCGGTTTATAATTTAATTTTTTTGTGGTTTAAATTATATGTTGTTTCGAATTAACTTTCTCTATCCATCACGTGCTAATTCCAAAATATCAATACAAACGTACATTAAGAAACACGTCATTAAACAACAAAAAGTGCAGGGCCGGCCCTGAGCAAGTGCAAGCTGTGCACTTGAACAGAACCCCCAAATCTGTGGGGCCCAATATTAGGGATATTTAAAATTTTCTAATATAAAAAAAAATATGAAACCGTAGTAAAACAATGGCATAATGGTTCAATTGTTGAACCTATTACCAAAATTTCTCTTGCGTTGTTGATCTCTAGTTCGATTCTTGTGTAGAGAGTTTTTTAAAATTTTATTTTATTTGTCTCTTTGTTGGCACATATTACGAGAGGGCCCTAGAACATAAAATTTCATTGCCTATTTTGTATGTGTTATTTATAGTCTTTGTAGACAAAATAGTCTTTTTAGACAAATTTAAATTTAATTATAATTAAATAGTTTACCTTACAGTTTATATATTTAAAATTCATCATATATGGTTGTATAATTTAATTTTTTTGAATTTATCCCAAATAACATAAATCGCTTTATTAATAACTAAAATGTCACTTCTTAAAAATTACTCAAGAACATAATTATAGCTAATAAATTATCAACTATTTTTCATGTGTATTTTTGTTTTTTTCTATTTTAATTTCAAGTTCAATAGTTTATAGAACTATTTTGATTATTTTACACTTTTTAGTTTAACAATTATGCTATTTAAGTAATTTTTGAAAAATTCTAATTAGTATACAAAAATATGTTATTTAAGTAATTTATCCCTAAATTTATAATAAAGTTAGAGGATAAGACATAATTTTCTTTCACAAGTTTTGTAATATTTTCAATTATTTATTATGAAAAAAATACTACCCTCTCTTATTTATGGAGATTGAAAAAAATCTAAAAATATTTAATATATTATCGTCTTTTAATAAAATATATATATATAGGAAGGGCCCAAAACTAAAATTTCGCACTGGGCCATTGGTTTCTTAGGACCGGCCCTGAAAAAGTGACAGTGGTTTTAGGTACGAAGCGAGAAAAGTTTGGAATCTCTATTTCTTTTGACACAAAAACGTCTAAAACATTTTAGTTAAAGATAAAACAACTCTCTTGAAAAAAAATAGTAAAATGGCCAAATATGAGTGCACATTTTTCCTAGTAGCCATGTTTTTTTTAGCCACTCTAAATGTAAAAAGATAGAAATACCCTCCCATATCAAATCACACTCTCTCTTCTCTTTCATTGTCGTCCATTCCTTTTTTTTTTAACATACACATAACTCTCTCCATTTTCATAATCCCCCCCCCCCCCCCTTTCTTCTAAATATTAGATTTTCTCCTTCTCTCCCTTATTTTTTTTTTCATTCTTCTCTCATTTCTCATTCCATCTCTCCATCATTTCTTTATGGGGAAAAAATCAAACTAGCCACTTTTGAGAGGCTATTTAACAAAATAGCCACATTTTTTTAAAGGTTATTGAATTAGCCATTTTTTACTATTCAAATTTTAAATATACCAAAAATGCCCTTTTCCGTATACCAAGTATATTCTGGCACATCTGACATTGCCGTATATGACGTATATCTGACATTTCTGATATTTTTTCTTTCCCCAATACTTTCTTTCCCAATGCATTTTTTCTTCTTTGATTTTCGTATATTCAGTATATCATGTATAGTTTTTATTGCATTTGATATTTTTTTGTACATTTTCAATATTTTTAAGTAAATGCTTTATTTCGATTTTGAATTATTGTATTTTGTATATTTTGTACATATTTTCATTTTAATCCATTAATTTATATTGTTTTTAGTATATTGGGCATATCGTTCTCTCATGTAAAATGTCTTTGTCTTCTCATATATTGAGTATATCGTCCTCCGATTTTGTAGAATATATATTTAGAAAACAAACAGTTGTATATTACATATATTGGAGATAATACATTACGAATATGTGCAAAATGAACAACCAATTTATATTACGTATATTACATAGTGTACCGGATAATAAAAAAATATAAAAGAAGAAGGAAAAACAGAACAAATGATGGGAATGTGATGACCATTTTCTCAATTTGTATATCACGTATATTACAACACTTATGTACATTACGTATATTATAGAATATATATTTAGAAAACAAACAGTCGTATATTACATATATTGCAGATAATACATTACGAATATTATATTACGTATATTATAGACTGATTAAGCAAAACAGAAACCAACGATAGACAAGATGTGTATATTACGTATATTGTAAAAAAACGTATATCACATATATTACATATATAGCAGAAAACAGTATTAAGAACTTATATATACTACATAAAACAACAGAAGATGTTAATCAAACTAAAACACTTAAAAAAATACCTTTCGTCAAATTCATGTTATTTTTGGTTTAGATCTTCGAGATTCGGAACAAAAACGTGAAAAATATTTATGAAAAACGAGAATGGGAAGAAATTAAGGAGAGAGATAGTAAATTAAAAAAGTGTAGGAAGTTTGTAAAATAAATATTTGTAGAAGATAAAAATGGTAGACTTTTGAAAAGGAAAGAGAAAAAAATAAGAGAATGAATGGAGGTTTAGGAGAAAATTATAGGAAATGGATAAAGAAATGAGGGAGAGAAGGAAGAAGAAATGAGAGAAAAATGAAAAATGAAAGAAAAAAATGAGAGAGAGATGAGGAAAGTCTAATATATAGAAGAAAATTGGGGGGTGGGGGGAATGGGAGGGAGATTTTATTTGAAATATTTATGAAAAAGAAGAGAGTTATTTAATTTAAAAAAAAAAAGAAAAGAAAAGAAAGAAAGAGGTTGAACAGAAGGGAAAAAGGAGAGGAGAGAGGAGAGAGAGGAAAAAAAAAGAAGAAAAAAGAGGAAGTGACATGCTGAAAAAAAAAGGAGAGGAGGGTAAAATTGTATTTTCATTTATTTTAATGGTTATTTAGATGAAGTTTTTAAAAAGTGGCTATTTAGGAAATTGAGAGTTAAAAAGAGGCTATTTTTATTTTTGTTCCTTTCTTTATCCTTTCCCTATCATTTTCTCTTCAAACTTCCATTGAGTCTCTCATTTTTCTCTTTCTTTTTAAAAAATCTACCATTTTTATCTTCTAATAATGTTCATTTTACAAATTTCTTACACTTTTTAAATTTACTATCTCTCCTTAATTTCTTCTCATTCTCGTTTTTTCATAAATATTTTTCACCGTTTTTGTTCCGAATCTCAAAGATCTATAACAAAACTAGCATGGATTTGACGAAAGATATTTTTTTTCTCATACGTAATATACACTTTTTCGTGGTCTGTAATATACGTATTATACACTTTTTCGTGGTCTGCTTAATATTCAGTCTGTAATATATGTAATAGACGTTCTACTAATATACACTTTTTCGTGGTCTATTTAATATTCAGTCTGTAATATACATAATATACATTCTACTTATATCTTGTTTAATATACAGTATGTAATATACATAATATACACCTTTTGTTTTGTATGCATATTTAAGTATTTTTTTATACATCAAGTATTAAGTAGTTAACACTCTTTTCATTTTTCGTTTGCAAATTACATATATTACATACATCCACACCTTCATCAAATGCATTTACGATACAAAAACGATATACCCAATATACCAATGTACAAATCACTTTTCATGAGAGGAGAAACTATAAACAATATACTAAAATGAATCTAAAAAATTGAATAAAAATCGAAGTATGTAGTATAAAATCAAAACATAAAAAAAAATCAAAAAATACTAAATATACTAAGTACACTAAAGAACTATGAACACTATACCGAATATACTAAAAACTTATGGAAGAGAAAATACGTTGGGAAAGAAAAATTGTATTGGAAAATAAAAAATGTCAGAAATGTCAGACTACACGTACTATACGTGTCAGACTATACCTGACATACAAAAGGACAAAATTGGTATATTAAATAATTGAATAGGAAAAGTGGCTAGTCCAAACATTTTTAGAAAAATGTGGCTACTTTAGACTTTTTAAAGTAAAAAGAGCTATTTAGAAATTTCACCCAAAAATATAAGCTATTTCAATTCCTCATTACGTCAATGATGTTAAACATATATGGGGTAAATTATAGTTTTAATCACTTATGTAAGAGTCTAATCTAATGTGCCAGAAAGTAGTAATTTAGGGTTGATTTTTAAATAGGTAAAAAAATTTATAAATAATTATGTTTTAAATATAATTATAAATTTAGCAAACTTTTTATACTATTTATAAGTGTTAAATGTAAAATATACCTCTATATTTTAGATTATTGTTAAATCATATCCGTACACTTTTTTTTAAACACTCATGCACTTTAGTAAAATTCTAAATCACACCATTTTATCAGTTAATTTTAATGAAAATGAGACGCATATATATTTTACGCATGTCATGTATTCCAATAATTTTGTAAAAAATATCAAAAAAAAAAATTTGACAGATAAGTAGGAAATTTCATAATAAACTGTAATGTTACTAAAATGTAAAATCTATAAACCACACCCACATGTTCAAATCGTTAAAATTAACTGATATAAGGGTGTGATTTACAATTTTACTAAAGTGTAGGTGTGTCTGAAAACAAATGTAAAATATAGGGGTATGATCTAGCAATAATCTGAAGTGCATGAATGTATTTTGCATTTAAATCTATAAATGTCATTTTTATTATACAAATCTCAATAAATGATTTATAATGAATTATCTATCAATCAATATTTAATGGAATGATATTAGAGACAATCAATCATTTATTGTAGTCAATAAAAAATTGACTTGTTGTTTTAAATGATATGCTTGTAAATAATTTTTAAGGATGTCATATTCATAAATATTTTTCAAATAAGATATAATTTTTAAGTATTAGATGAAATTTTGCTACCCATCAAAATTTCCAAATAATTTAATTTGTTGAGTTTAGCCAAATAATTCTAAATTATCATCTTATTGAAAGTGCGTTTGGTTTGCGAGTAGGGGTTGTTAAAACTGTGTTTTTGGATTGTGTATAACAGTGGTTTTGTTAAGTTTAAGTTAGTGAAAAATGTGTTGAAATTGTGAATGTAAATGGCTATTGAATTGTAATCTGAATTGTATCTCAATTGTGAGATTTACATGTGTTCTTAAACAAGATTTCTAGAGTATATAAGGTAAGACTAACCTAATTATAGCCCTAATTGGTAGCCTAATTTATAGCAATGGTGCAGCTCAAATTGATTGACAAAATATACGGTAACACCCCCCTCAAACTCAATATGGTAGAGTAGAAACCAACTTGAGTTTGTCTAGTAACTGAGGAAAACAACTAGGAAAGAGAGCCTTAGTGAAGATATCTACTGGTTGATCTGTTATTGAGATAGAACATAAAAGCAGAGTGTTGCCTTGAAGATGTTGACGAACGAAGTGACAATCGTGTTCAATGTGTTTAGTGCGTTCATGAAAAACATTGCTATTAGCAATTTGTATGGCACTCTGATTGTCACAGTGAAGAAAAGTAGCTGATTGTTGAGGAACACCCATATCTCCAAGTAACCAGCGAAGCCATAGTGACTCAGAAGTAGTGTCAGCAAGAGCACGATATTCGGACTCAGACTGGATCAAGAGGTAACAGTCTATTTCTTACTTTGCCAAGAAAAGAGAGAATCGCCTAAATAAAAGCAATAACCGGTGGTAGAAGGACAATCTGTGGGATCACCAGCCCAATCAGCATCAGAATATTCAGATAAAACCAAAGAAGATTGTGAAGAAAACTGAAGTCAGAGGAGCATGGTGCCCTTGACATAGCATAGAATGAGAAGTACCGCAGTGAAATGAATAGTCTGAGGGGCAGCCATGAATTGACTGACAATATGAATAACATAGCCATGAATTGACTGACAATATAAAGATCAGAGGCATATTTCGCCTGAGATAAGTAGTAGCCATCAGAGCAGGAGGAGACCTCAAAGTCTAGAAAGTAGCTGAGGGTGCCTAGATCTTTCATCTGTAAGTGTTTCCCAAGATAAGTTTGTAAATCAGAGATAGCCTGAGGATCATCACTAGTAATAATCATATCATCAACATAAAGAAGGAGAAGAACAATACCATGAGGAGTTTGACGGGTAAATAAGGCTGTATCGTGAGGACTTGAAGTAAAGCCAAGTTGAGTGATGGTTGAACTAAATGTGGCAAACCAAGCACGTGGTGCCTGTTTGAGACCATACAAGGCACGTTGAAAAAGGAACACTTTTTGAGGTGGAGGATAAGTGTCAGGAGGTGGCTTCATAAATACTTCTTCAAATAAAGTACCATTGAGAAAGGCGTTTTTAACATCCATCTGGAGAAGAGGCCATTGTTTGGCAGTTGCGTCGGCTAAAAAACTACGGACATATGTCATTCGAGCAATTGGAGCAAATGTTTCTTCGTAATCAATACCATACTCCTGAGAGTATCCTTTTGCAACAAAACAAACCTTATAACGTTCAAAAGATCCATCAGAGCGAGTTTTGATCTTATTAATCCATTTACATCTAATCGGTCGTTTACCAGGAGGAAGATCAACGAAATACCAAGTATGAGTCTTTTCTAAAGCTTGTAGTTCCTCAGTCATTGCTTGCTGCAAGAGAGGGTTAGTACTAGTCTCATGATAAGAAATGGTTCAACTAAAGAGATAATAGTGGAAAAACAATGATAATTTTGAAGATGATGGGGAGTTTCTCTTACCCGATTGGACCGACGAATATGAGTGACAGATTCTGGTTCAGCAGGAGAGACAGACGTCAGAACTGGGAGAGTAGGAACATGAACAGATTGATCGAGCTCGGGGATAGGGGAAGGATCAGAGGGTGGAAATAAATCACTTGAGGGATCAGTAAATAATAGTTGAGGATTAGAGAGAAATGTATGAAAGCTTGAGAGAGTGGAGAACATAGTGTGTTCCTAAAAGGTAACATGACGAGAGATGCGTAACCGTTTGGAAATGGGGTCCCAACAACGAAAACCTTTATGCTCAGGGCCATAGCCAAGAAAACAACATAATCTAGCACGAGGTTCAAGTTTTGTAATCTGAATTGTATCTTAATTGTGAGATTTACATGTGTTCTTATACAAGATTGTTATAGTATATAAGGTAAGACTAACCTAATTACAGCCTAATTGGTAGCCTAATTGAAAGCAATGGTACATCTCAAATTAATTGACAAAATATACGATAACAGTGAACATAATTGAGTTTGTTAAGCAAGAAAGTTATGAAATACATCATCCATGGTTTCAGACAAACATCGGTTAGGTTTGTGTAACAAGTTTAGATTCAAAATGTTTGCAAAGACAATATAGAGTATATGATATTGAAGAGATCATTTTATTTATTTGAACAGAACTCTACTAAATCCATTGAACCATGCATACAGTACAAAGACAAATTTTTTTTATTATCTCACCTCACACACTACACAAACCAAACATGAGTTTGTTTCAGATTCTTGATGGAATTGTTTCCAATTCCTTCCGAATTCAAATAGAAACACTATAAGGAATTCCTTTCCCTGTCAACCCAAACCCTGAAGAAAATGACTTCAAAAGTTCATATGGCATAACCCCTGCTCCAGTTCTATTCTTCAATGTAGAATTTTTATTGTTATGGTCGATTAATATATCCAAACCATTCAGCGTTTTGCTAAACCTTACAAATGCTTCATTAATGTTAGGATCCTCAACCCATGATGGCTCTGGATTCCTTCCCAAATATTCCTCATCAGGTGAATGACTTGATAACAAGTCCAATACAAACATCACTGTTGTTGCTTGAACTTGAGTTGGAAAGCCTTTTAAAAGGGTTTGTTCTGGGTTCTGCAGGAATTCATCCCAACTCACTGGGTTACAATCTTCAATTGGCAAATTGGTTCGAATAATGCTTGGCCTGTTTGGGATATAGCCTGCATATGCATATTGACCAAAGTTCACTGCTGCATGATGTACTGATGCTACCCATGCTATGTTTGTAATTATGCCTATCAAGTCACTTTGAGTGTTTAGATTTGGCCACCATGCTTCTTCTTGTTTGTCCCTATGTCCTACTGTTCTTATTTCTTTCCACCATGCTTGAAGCTCTGTATCATTTTGTATCAAATATGGATCATTTTGGTAGTAATAGCTCACATATTCTGTAACCCATTGTTTCAAAGCATCCCATAATATCAAACCATCATTGGCAAATGGGTAATCTTGTATTGTTAACTTTACACCATGTACTTGAGTTGAATCCTCAACGGCCATTCCTCTACAGTTCATATATGTATTCATTAAAATCAATGTCATCTTCAAATTAAAAGGGATAGCAAAGCAAGGTACCTGCTAATAAGGTCTTTAGGCAATGCTTGTGTGTCAAATTGCCATAGTTGTTTGTATATGTCAGAGCTAAATTCCATGGAATATTTTCCAGGTGCAAATGTAGATTCGATGACACCGCCACCATTAATAAGACTCGCACGAGCAAAAGCATTGATCTCCAAAGTGTACCTAAAGTGAGGATGTAGAAGTCTATAGATTGGATGCATTGCACTTAGTTGTCGATGGGTTGCTATCGCATAAGGTTCAACAGCACAATGAGTTCTTAACCTGTTTTTACAACAACAAAAAAGAATTGTTCAAGTTAAAAGACAACCTAAATGAACTAATTTATATATCAAAACCTTGTAAAAATGAAGGAAAAAAAAGGAGAATATAAATGAAACATACCAATGACTAATCAGTTGGTGAAACCCAGCGTCATGCGCAAGAACATGAGCTTTGGCTAATCTCCAAAGCCATAGGTCAGTTCCACGAATACTCGGTGTAAAAACTCTCTTCCATTGAGGCTTCCCATTCATTTGCGGTCGTGTAAGCTCAATGACAAGTGGTCTCAATGTGTCATCAGGATTTAAGAAGAATAGTGTTCTTGAACCGTACAGAGTTGTGTATTTAAGATCTCTAACTTTCTCCACATATGGTAAAAGAGCATCATGATAGTCTAAGATAAACACCTTCTTCTGTGCTATGGCCTTCATTCATTTTAAGCAAGCATTCAAAAGAAGGAAGAGAGTGCTGTCATGAGACAATTTCTGCAATTAAAATGGGAAAAAAAAGTACCTCTTCAACCGTCATTGAGCCTCCAATTACTTCATCAACAATCGTGCTAGTGATTGCTGATTCTGGAGGACCGTAAATATCAGGATCAAGTGCACTCTTTAACGGCCATTCCTACAAAAAGTTGTTCATCTAGTCAACTCTGAAAATATATAAAATATTAAATATGTCTTAAGCCAACCGTTTAAGTTTTTAAGTCTATTGGTGATTTAACATGTTATTCGAGAAGAAGATACCAAGTTTGAAACCTGTGTAACTTCATTTCCTCCCCATTTAAAAATGTTCCACATGATTCAGTCTCGTACAAATATCCGAACTCACGTATTGAGGGGAAGGTTTTGGATGTATTGGTGATCTAACAATTAAACATGCTTATCAACTAATTAATTCACTGAAAAACTACCTAATGATATAATGATATTGCTATATATCAATAATTAATAAAATAAGAAAGCAGATAGCTTAGTTGCTGTAATTAATAATAGACTTGATAGTAAGATGATTACCGTGACCAACTGTATGCTGCATGGGTTAAGGCCAGCAAGAGTCTGCCTGGCAAATTCTTCATCATTTAACCAAAAGAATCTGTCTCCTGATGAAAAATTATTGAAGGAAAAAAAATAAGAAAGAGAGAGAAAAAAACAGAGACAGAGACAAAGAGTTGAAAAGATTTCTGTTACTTGAAAAGGGCTCAGGAGGCTTAAAGCGCAAGATCAACTCTGCAGTTTCTTCTATGAATACTAATATCTTAGGCAAGAAATCTGGGATATTATTAATCAATGACAAATTGAACCCATCAACATCATAAAGTCCATCAATTGCATTGAAGTTGGGAAAGTCTATTTCACCAAATTTCAGTTCCAAGTTTGGTATCGCTACACGAATGAGTCCTAATAATTTTTTCGCATCGAAAACTTTCTGTTTTACGTCGGAAAATGACTCATCTCGAGGAACATAAATTGGTTCAGAATCAGTTGGCTTTTCCTCGGCCGTTGGATCTACATTGTCCCACAGGAGTATATTAGAAACAATATAATAGATGAGAGGAGTTGTTCATAGACTAATAAACGTCCCTTCATAGTTCCGATGTGGGATAATATTAAATATACCATCTGGATAGTGAGGACGTCCAGTTCTGCAGCGTCTAGGATAAGGGTGATCAATTCCACCTAGAACAGGCCTTTGAAGAGTTTTATCATCTCCAAGATCATTGTAAAAATCGTAATCATAAATTCTATCGGGTTTTTGACGCACCCCAGTCCCATCTCCTCGCAATTGGACAAGCTCTTCACTCCTCATTCTTCTTATTCCTCCAGGTGTATTTGATGGCAAGTATGACTGTGTCACTCATATAATATTTAATTATACATCCCAAAGTCAAATCAATGAATATATATATTTGATGATCACACACCTTATTAGGGAAGAAGACTCTCTTAGGAGAAAGCTTAGTTGATGGTTGAACCCATGAGTTAGGGTTAACAGTGATGGAACCAGTTGAGAAACCATCAAGAACAATCTCTTTCACGTACTTTTCTTCACTGTTCTTATTCTCAACAATAACAGCACCAATGTTCCCAAAATCTGAAGGAACTTCGAAGCTAGCCTCATATATTTCTTCTTTCGAATTTTCACTCTTTAATGTTGCCTGACCTTTAATCGTTGCCTTCTCTAATCCACTCCCTTTAACATACATAATCAAAGCCAGATAACGTCAATTCAAATGTACACCAAATTACATTTGACTACATTATATAAATATTTAAAAAAATCTTTTGTTCCATTAATATACAAAGAGATACGTTGACGACAACGGTTTTGGAACATAAAAGAAGAAAAAACTTCTGTAAGCAAAAGAACGCACGCCAAAAAGAGAACTACTAAAAGACTCAACTACTTATATAAGTTTCAAAATTCCATTTTAAAAATTGAGATTTTTACAAATAGTAAATTTTTTCTTAAATCATATTTTCCAGATTGAGATCCACTTATTTGACATGGAAAATGAAATTATTCAAATTTTAAGACCGAGATCAATGAAATCTCAGTATAAGAAAAGCAATTTTTAAAATATTTCAAAACATTTTGGGCCTAAACAAGATTTGAATTTAGTGCATTGTAATGAATTCAGAGTTGTATTCTATAAATTTGTTGATTTCAAAACTGCGTTTGGTAACAAATTCTGAATTTAGAATTGAGATCCAGAAATTTGAAATATGTGTTTGGTTGGTTATTCAGAAATTAAAAAAATAAGATTATGAAACAGAATATGCATTTGGTTCGATATAAATGTCCAACCATATTCATATTTTTTAAAGTATTTTCCATATATTATATCATCAACACACTACAACCATTTTCTTTATCATACTTTATAGGCGGGTAAACATAAACGTCACACTGGCCCGATCCCCGCTTAACCAAATTCCAGTACAATGGAACCAATCATTTTATGGTCAAAATCAACTTTAACTATTACATTTGGAAAAATATTATTTAAGATGAGACTAGTCTCCTTATAAGAATTCTTCAAGAAATTATAAACATTCAAGAACAACATATAACGAACAAGAAGTTCTTCACATACATGTATAATCAATGGATATCTATAGATTACCAAAATAAAATAATTTTTGTCAATGAATATTTGGTATGGAAATGATATATTTACACCAACAATATTAAATGGGCAACATTAGGAAAACTAGAGAATTATGTTCTTGAACTATGATTAAAAAAAATTTATGTTTGACTTTTACCTGCTTATGACTTTTACATATAAAAAAAGTGTCATCTATTGGAATTTCTAAAAAATAAAATAATCAGTCTATCGACTTACTACGATGATAATAAGCAGGTAAGTTTTATCATCATAACGAAGGATGGTAAATTAAAGGGTATTTTTAAAAATGATATTTTTTAAATTGTAAATTAAAAAAAAACAGATTTTTTATATAACTAATGGAATTCATCATATATGAATTTATCATAATCGTAAAAATTTATAACATAAAAAAAATTATAATTTATCTTAAAATATCCCAATTCAAAACAAGAAAACTAATAATAAGAGAGGTCATTCAATAATCAAAAGGAAAAAAATCTATTAATTTAATAAAAAAATTCTAATAAATGAAAGCAAAAACTGTAATTTATAACAATAAATTAAACTTTTGTTATTTTTATAATAAGGTAAAGAAATATTTTTCACTAAAATTTTTCTAAATTAAAACTACTTAGCCACTTTTAATCCAACTAGTTTTTTAGTACATGTGTTGCACATTATTTTGCTAATATTTTTTGTATTGTCTTTTTTAATACATGATAGAACACCTATTTTTTTTTTTGTATATATTTCTTCCATATTTTTTTAAATTTTAATTTTATATTGATTGAAGATTAATGTGTTAGGGTACTATTCCTCTATTAAAGTGTTATATCATTTTGATCATTTATTATTTTTAAATGACTTTAAATTTTTATTAAAGACGTAAGGGCTCTAATTAAAGAGATGAAAATATTATTATTGGAATGAGATAAACAAAAAATATTCGATAAAGAAAATGAAGAAATCCTCAAAAAGATTTTTGCTGGAAAACTTGAGAAAGCAAGTGATTATAACTTGGACGATTTATAAACATTAATTTATTTCTACATTATAAAAAATGGGAAATGAATGGTGGATGTCGTTTTTAATGATAATATGGTTAGGCATCCATTCCCTTCCTATGTGGTCAAAAATCCGAGTCTCCCTACCCCATTTGATGTAATATCTAAAAAAAATGTATTAAAAACTCATAATGAAGAAGAATTTTGACACAATAATGTTGTTGAAGTCAATGACCTTCTAAATACAAAATTTTTACAATATAAATAGTGAATTATTATCTACTAAACCATTAAAACTAAATTAATTGATAGAAACAATAATGTTTAAGTCATGACCTTACAAATACAAATAATTGAGAGGAAACTTGAACGGTATTTTTTAAAGAAAATAATTATGTTATATAATCTCAATATTAATTTTGAATTGTATTTTATTTTTCTAAAATGGATGTATCAATGTAGATTTTCACCTCTAAAAAAACTTAATAACAAAATTTTTGAGTAGTAATAGATAATAAAAGAGAGTCCAGTAGTTAAAAACAAGGTAGCGAGAATATTAAAGCACTCACGGGGATCGAGGTCCTGGCTAGCAAGCTCCAAATTGAGGAACTTTTGATATTGGACTCCTTTCAAAGATGAGGGTGGGGAAGTTAGACCAGTAATTTTTTGGACGGTAACAGTGCTTGTAACAGCAATGGATGTTTGGGTTTGGGCATTGGAAGTAGCTACAGCTTTTATTTCACGAGAAACAAAGCCAATACGACCATTTCTCGGAGTCCTCATTCTATAATGTGGTTTTCTTTGGTCATTCAGACGGAGAAATTGAGAACTAGAAGCTGTGCCATTATTATTTTGAAGGAAGGGCTTTTGTACAAGCAAAATGGACCAAGTTTCTGGCTTTTGTGACCCACAAACTATTAGTGGCCTCAACATTTTTTTTTCCTTCTGTGAAGAAGAAGAAGAAGGTTCTTTATTTTGAGTTTGGTTTGCAGTTTCCAGTGAGGCCTTTATATAGAAAAGAAGGACGAGGAAGAAGAGGATAAATAATAAATAAAAGAAAACAATTGGGCACCCCTGTTTCCTGATTAATTGGCACCACAGTGAAAATCTGCTAACGTGGTCCCAATCCCAAAGAACTAATATGCATGGAACTCAACTCATTCAAACTTACTTTTACAGCCAAAAAAAAAAAAAAGTATTCTTTTCTTGAGATATTTTTTCAACACCCTATGCTAAGCTAACCCTTGACTAAGGTTAGACACAAGCATAAGATAAAACAAACTAAAAACCACAATTTTTTTTTTTTTAAATTTATATAATGTAGTCAAACGTAGACAGTGTATTTTTTTTAGTTTGGTTGCTGGGTGAGTGGGAATAATTGCTTCTTTTGTGTAATTAATATTTAAAAAATATATACTCTTTAAAAATTAAGGAAATTTTACTTGGTAATAGATTTTGATACAATATTTTATAAGTATATCATTGCTTTAAACTATTTGTAAATATAACAATTTTTATTACGTTTATCCTGAATAACATTGATTAATATTTGAATCATGATTAATTTATTATAAAAATATATAATTTCATGTTGATTCACGATTAAACCCGCTTAAAATTTATTATATTTACAAATATCTTTAAGAGTTAACATTTTTATAAATATTACCCAAAAAATTATTAGATTTATAATCATCCCGTAAAAATCATAAGTAAATTAAAAAAGTTTACCTTTTACAACGACATATTTATCTTTCCTTTACAATATATATATATATATATATATATATATATATATATATATATATATGTGAATGATTAACAAATATGTAAATTGGTTTTGTCATTTTCCTTTGGCTGTTTCAAACTTCCATATTGAAAATTGTTGGGCTCAATCTCAATGAATTTAGCTCATGTAATTTAGTTTGTAATTTTTATTTTGACTAAAAGTCAAAATATGACTACGTTGGCAAATTAGAAAATTTTATTATTGTCTTGAAACGCAGCCACATGTTTTTTATTAACAAAAAAAGAAAAGAAAATGTTTTGCATTTTTTTCCCACTTGGCTGCATCTCATAAGCTTGGTGCATCCATGACTACATAAAAATATGTAGCCAAGTATTGTTCAGCCACTTTCATTTTATGTCAGAATTAAATTAGTATTTTGGGGAGAGATACTTGCTGTTTAAAAATAATCAGCCAAATATTTTTCTTACCTATGTAACATGTTTTGATTGGGCCCAAATATATTTGGCCGCTTATTTCAGCTAAGTATATCTATATTTTGGGAGTTACGTTATGGAAATGATTTGGTTGCTTAAAATTAAACAGCCAAATGTGTTTATGAGTGTATGACGACTAATGAAAAACTGCCACATAGATAAAAATTGAAAAGAAAAAGAAAAAAATTGTAAAATTTATCCTTGTGGTAGTTTTTTATTGGTTCTAAGAAGTCGTGTGTGCTTAATTTTAAGCAGTCAAGTATTTCTTATGTGATTGTCTTCCTATATGAAATGTGATTGAGCTAATCACCATTGAAGAAAAGATGAAAGGAAGAGCTTTTGAAGAAGAAGAGAAAGCTGGCAAAAGACCCACGTGAAGCATTAGCTGAGCTGGCATTGTAACTGATTTAGTTAGCTAATCTGTTTTAGTTAGTTAGCCATAGAGCTTAGTTATAAAAGCTGGAACTTTTGGGATCTTTGCTTAAGCCATTCATTGTAATCTTCTTCAAAGAGTAATACAAGAAATCATTGTTGTTCTATGAATCTTCTCTTTTCTCCCTCTATTCTCAATTGCTCATTGTTCCATAACTTGGTTTTCTTGGTTTATTTGCTCGTGAAATTGACAACAAATTGGTATCAGAGCTGGTACGGAGAAGCAATGACAACCATGAAATATGAAATTGAAAAGTTCAACGGCACAGACGACTTCAATCTGTGGAAGAAGAAGGTCACAGCCATTCTGATCGAAAGGAAGGCAGTGAGAGCCATTGGAGATCAGACAAAGCTTCCTGAAAACATGAAACCAGAAGAGATCGAGACAATGAATCAGGTAGCTTATAGCATTTTGATCATGAATCTTGCGGACAATGTGCTCAGACAAGTCATAGATCTGGAATCTGCCGAAGAAATCTGGAACAATCTACAAGAAATCTACTCCAAGAAAGATCTCCTAACAAGATCCATTTGAAAGAGAGATTGTTCACTTTCAAAATGAATCCAAAGAAAAGGAATTGAAGAGAATCTGGATGATTTCAAGAAAATCACCATGGATTACAAAAGCCTGGTGAGAAGTTAGGAGATGAAGGAGAAGTTGTGATCTTGCTAAATGCTCTACCAGGACTCGTATAAGGATGTCAAGACCGGAATGAAATATGGCGGGGACTCCTTGACCGTAAGCATGGTGGTTGCATCAATTCGTTCTAAAAGCCTTGAATTATCAAGAAATGGAAGCCAAGGTGGAGGTGGAGATGGTCTCTTTATGAAGGGGAAGCATGACCATAAAAGGAACAACACCAGAGGATTCAAAGGAAACTCAAATCCCAAAAACAAAGGCAAATGGAAATGTTTCATTTGTCACAAGGAAGGACATTTCAAAAGAGAATGTCCTGAGAGATTCAAGAATGATAACAACAGAGGAAAGGAGGGAAACAAAGCAAATGCCTCTGTTGGAGAAGATGGATATGATTACAATGAGGTACTTTGCATTACTGAAGGCATTGAACAGTGAGATAAAGAAGATGGGAAAGAAGACCGGGTATTGGACTCAGGGTGTACCTTCCACATGACCCCTAGCAAACACTGGTTTGTGACTTTCACACCATGTGATGGGGGACTGTCAAGATGGGCAACGGCCGGATCTCGTAAAAAGTAACAGGAATTGGAAATGTTCGGATGAAACTAAGTGAAGACAACCCGACTCCCGAAAGATGTGAGGTATGTACCGGACCTTGGAAGAAACCTTTTATCCCTTGGAGTGTTTGACTCTCAGGATGTTCCTATGAAGGAAAAGATGGTGCACTAAATGTGGTAAGAGGGGAAAAACGTCTTGACAATGACCAAAGAAAGAGGGTTGTTCATAGTAAAAGGGGTGGAGATTCCCGATTGTTCGATTGTGACCGAATACAAGGAAGATGGAGATCTTGAACTTTGGCACAAAAGAATGGCTCACATAAGTGAGAGAGGTCTGCAAGAACTGAATAGACTGGGACTGATCACTGTGAAGGCATCATCAAAGCTCAAGTTTTGTGAACATTGTGTGATGGGAAAGTCTACTAGACATAAATTTACAAAAGGAAAACACATAACCAAGCAGCCCCTTGACTATGTACATGCTGATCTGTGGGGGCCAAGCAAGACTGAATCAATGAGTGGATGCAGGTATTTCCTATCTATCATTGATGACTTCTCAAGAAAGACTTGGATATTCTTTCTCAGATCAAAGGATGAAGCCTTTGAGAAATTTAAAACATGGAAGGTCACTGTTGAAAACCAAAGAAGCAGAAGGTTGAAGTTCTTGAGAACTGACAATGGCATGGAGTTCTGCAGCAATGAGTTCAATGAATTTTGTGCAAGTCATGGGATAACAAGGCACAAAACTATAAGATACACACCACAGCAAAATGGAGTGGCTGAAAGGATGAACAGAACCATAATGGAGAGAGTGAGGTGCATGCTTTCACAAGCCAAACTTCATCCCAAATTCTGGGCAGAAGCTGCTGCCACTGCTGTATATATCATCAATAGAAGTCCCAGCACAGCCATTGGTCTGAAAACTCCAGAAGAAAGATGGTGTGGACATACACCAAGTCTTGATAATCTAAGGATCTTTGGGTGTGTGGCCTATGCACACTCAAAGCAGGGAAAACTTGAGCCTAGAGCCCTCAAATGCATGTTCTTGGGATACACAGATGGTGTCAAAGGCTTCAGACTATGGGATCCAAATTCAAGGAAATGCATCAGTAGCAGAGATGTTATTTTCAATGAAGAAGAACAGTTCATGACCAAGGCAATCACAGAAACTGCTGACAGCAATGACACATTGAAGGAGACTACAAGCTTTGAGGTGGAGTATGCCACATTACCTGATATAACACCAGAACAACCAGGTGACACAGTTCAATCAGAGGAGACTCAAAGAGAACAGGTAGATCTGTCTGATTATTCCTTAGTAAGGGACAGGGAAAGAAGGACCATAAAGGCACCTAGTAGATATGCAGAGGCAGACCTAATGGCATATGCATTAAATTCCACAATTGATATCTGTGAGGATGAACCAAAGACCCTTCAAGAAGCACTTGACGTACGATGCACAAAAGTGGAAGGATGCAATGGATGATGAAATGAATTCATTAAAGAAGAACCAAACTTGGGTACTGATTCCACCAACACAAAAGCAGAAGCTTGTGTCATCAAAATGGATTTTCAAAAAGAAACAAGGAGTATCAGAAGAAGAAGGAAGAGTAAGATTCAAAGCCAGACTGGTGGCCAAGGGCTTTACACAAAAGGAAGGTATTGACTTCACTGAGGTATTCTCTCCAGTAGTTAAACATGTTTCAATTAGAATTCTGCTATCCATTGTTGCCTGTCAAGGGTTGGAACTTCAAGAACTAGATGTAAGAACTGCCTTCTTACATGGAAATCTGGAAGAAGAAATTTTGATGAAGCAACCTGATGGCTATACAGAAAAGGGAAAAGAAAACTATGTTTGCCTATTAAAGAAGTCATTATATGGCCTAAAACAATCTCCAAGATGCTGGTATAGGAGATTTGATGAATTCATAGGTAGAAATGACTTTGTGAGAAGTGCATTTGACAGCTGTGTATATTTCAGAAAATCAAAAGGCAATGGAATGATATATCTGCTACTTTATGTGGATGACATGCTCCTAGCAGGGTATGACATGAATGAATTGACAGAAATAAAGAAGATGCTTGGGGCTGAATTTGAAATGAAAGATTTGGGGGCAGCAAAGAAAATCCTGGGAATGGAAATTAGAAGAGACATTCAAGCAGGAGTATTGCTACTTCATCAGAAGAATTATGCTGAGAAAATTCTTTCAAAGTTCAACATGAGCCAAGCAAAGTCTGTCAACATTCCAGTAGCTCAACATTTTAAGGTGTCAGCAGCTGATAGCCCATCCACTGAGACAGGAAGAAGAGAAATGGACAGTGTGCCTTATTCGAACACAGTGGGTAGTTTAATGTATCTAATGGTCTGCACCAGACCAGATTTAGCATATGGGGCAAGCCTAGTCTCAAGATATATGGCCAATCCTGGGATGAAACATTGGGAAGTGGTAAAATGGATCCTGAAATATCTAAGAGGATCAACAGGAAAAGCCTTGAAGTACTGCCTCACTGATACATCTGATTTAAATCTAGTGGGGTATGTAGACTCAGACTTTGCAGGAGATTTGGATAGAAGAAGGTCTCTCACAGGCTATATATTTTTGTTTGGAGGCAACATTATAAGTTGGAAGGCAAATCTCCAAACTGTGGTAGCTTTATCCACGACAGAAGCAGAGTTTATAGCTATATCAGAAGCTGTAAAAGAGGCAATCTGGCTAAGAGGGATACTGACAGAACTTGGCTTCAAACAAGGTCCTGTGACTATCTTGTGTGATAACCAAAGTGCCATCCATCTTTCAAGGAATCATCAATACCATGAAAGAACCAAGCATGTCGATATAAAGCTACATTTTGTAAGAGAAGTTGTAGAGAAGGGTGATGTGATGATTAAAAAGGTACACACTTCTGAAAACATTGCAGATGCACTGACCAAGACTGTGACATTAGCAAAGTTCAACTTCTGTATAAATTCAATGAAAATGGTGGAGTTCAATGGAGGATAGACAGCAGCTTCAATAATGAAGAGTCAATGATGATCTAGCTAATCAAGGTGGAGATTTGAAATGTGATTGAGCTAATCACCATTGAAGAAAAGATGAAAGGAAGAGCTTTTGAAGAAGAAGAGAAAGCTGGAAAAAGACCCACGTGAAGCATTAGCTGAGCTGGCATTGTAACTGATTTAGTTAGCTAATCTGTTTTAGTTAGTTAGCCATAGAGCTTAGTTATAAAAGCTGGAACTTTTGGGATCTTTGCTTAAGCCATTCATTGTAATCTTCTTCAAAGAGTAATACAAGAAATCATTGTTGTTCTATGAATCTTCTCTTTTCTCCCTCTATTCTCAATTGCTCATTGTTCCATAACTTGGTTTTCTTGGTTTATTTGCTCGTGAAATTGACAACACTATATAAAAGAACCAATTTGTTCATTTTAAAATCAATCTCATTTTAAGTTATCATATATCTTTAAATTCTATCTTATTTTCTTTTTATTCGATTCTTTTCCATCTATTTTTTGTTTAAGTTTTAGAGAGCTATTTCTTAAGTTGGTTCGATTGATTCGTGTGTATTTGATTGTTGTTCATACGAAACATATTGTCAAATCCTGTAGAGTCGAATTGTCACAAGACTGCAAACAATCAATGTGTGATAAATATCGTCTTCAAAACATGTGTTTTAACGTTCTTACATCGTTTATCAGTTAATGGGAAAGTTTTTATTATTATAATTTCAATTCAATATAATTTTTGTTACTATTAATCTGTTATGATCTGGTAAATAGTAACTATGTCTATATATAAAGAGTGTTTATTCAATTGTTATTATTGAGCTCTTGATTCAACATAAAATTGATACTTTTCAAGTAATTTGTTTTTAACTTATTAAAAAAAATAGGTCATCGGTTACTCATGAAAATAAATAAATAAATAAAGGGATGAGGGAACCACCAATCTCACTTTTAATGGGATGGGAAAATCCTACTATCAAGTATCATGGAGAGGAAAGCGTTAAATGAGGAGGGAAAAAGTAGTTCTGATTGTTGTTAAAGTTCGGTGAGCAATGAAGAACATATTTATGACTCATTGGCAAAGTTCATCTACCACTTTATTTTCTTAAACACGTTTGTGTAGGGTATTTCTCGACCTCATGTTTTGTTTTCAATTTCTATTCATTATTATTTTTTAATAATATATATCTACTTAAGTATGAAGGAGTTCTATTGAATGAAAAGAATGAATCTCACACTTTTCATTAATGATAAATCATATATTTATATTACAATCGGTTAGCTTATAACTAAGTTTGTAACTAACTATCAACTAAAAGTAATATTTACATAAATGCCCTAATACTCCCCCTCAAGATGGGAGGTAAAGATTAACCACTCCCATCTTGGACAATAATGGAAACAACATTGAACTCGGAAGTGCCTTAGTGAAAAGATCAACAAGTTGAAGTGAGGATCAGATGGGCAGAAGCTTCACAATACCAGCTAAAAGCTTGTCTCGCACAAAGTGGCAATCAAGTTCTATGTGTTTCGTCCTCTCGTGAAATGATGAATTGCTTGCAATATGAATTGCTGCCAAATTATCACAGAAAATCAGAGAAGGAGAAAGTGGTGAAACCTGTAAATCTGCTAGCAAGAATGTCAGCCATGTTAATTCACTAGAAACCACGGCAAGAGCACGATACTCGACCTCCGCAGAAGATCTTGAGACTGTGGTTTTCTTTTTAGACTCCATGAAACCAAGGAGTCTCCAAGAAAGATGCAAAAACCCGTAATAGATCGTCGTGTGTCAACACAAGCCCCCCAATCAGCATCTACAAATGCCTTTAGTTGTAAAGGAGATGCTGTTTTTGGAAAGCAAATGCCTTGGGCTGGTGCCTTCTTCAAGTAACTCAATAGGTAATGAACAGCCATTAAATGAATTGAAGATGGTTTTGAGACAAATTGACTCAATTTGTGGACTGCATAAGTGATGTCAGGCTGTGATATTGTAAGATAAAGAAGCCTGCCCACCAATCTTTGATAAACATGGGTATCCTCAGAACATAAAAGCTTGCCATCCACATAATTCAATTTGAGTTTTGGATCAATGTGAATAGAATTGGGCTTACTATTTAAAAAACCAGTGTCTTCTAGGATCTGAAGGCAATATTTTCATTGACAAAGAGTGAGACTAGAACTAGTTCGTGTAATTTCTAAGCCCAAAAAATATTTTAAGCAGCCAAGATCCTTTAAAAGGAATTGAGTATGCAAAAACTGTTTTACCATGGCAATTTCTGTTAATGATGGTCCTGTGATAATGATATCATCCACGTATACTAATAAAGCCAAGAAAGATGAACTCTTGCCCTTGACAAAGAGAGAAGAATCTGCTTTAGATTGTATAAACCCAAATGACAAAAGTGATGCAGAAAATTTGGCAAACCATTGACGTGAAACTTGTTTGAGTCCATAAATGGACTTGTTTAACTTGCATACTAAGGACTCCCCCTGAAAACCAGCTGTAGCTTGAGGTTGATATCCCAATGGTAAAGTCATAAACACCTCCTCAAACAAGTCACCATTTAAGAAAGCATTGTTGACATCCAATTGGATCAATGGCCAAGAATATTGAGATGCAAGAGAAAGAAAAACTTTTACAGTAACAAGTTTGGCAACATGTGAGAAGGTTTCAAAGTAATCAAGTCCCTCAAGTTGAGTGTAGCCCTTTGCAACAAGACGTGCCTTATATTTGTCAATGTTTCCATCTGCCTTGTGCTTGATTTTATATACCCACTTGCTGCCAATAGTGTGACTGCCCTTTGGTAAAGGCATGACAGTCCAGGTAGAATTTCTTTCCATGGCTGCAAGTTCTTCGGCCATTGCTTGTCTCCAATGGTCATACTTGACTGTTTGATGGTAAAACTGAGACTCATAGCTCATAGAAATATTGAACAGAAAATTTTGATGTTTAGAAGTGAAATTGGAATACGATAAATGATTCTGGATAGGATATCGGTGAGGGATGGAAGGTAGTGGTATTTTATGTAGTAGATGACAATGAATAATCTGCTAGATAAGCAGGTGGCTTGATTAGTCTGTTGGATTGTCTTATATGTAACGAAGAAAGAAGTGAAGGTATGGAATGTACAGTAGGTGGAATAGTAGGGTTGAGAGAAGTGGTTGTACGATCATCTGAAGAAGGAATAGATGGTGTAGGATTAGACAGAGTTGGTGGAGATGAAATAGGGGAGGTAGGTAATGTAAAAGGTATTCTATCAGGTAATGGATTTGGTAGAACAAAATCAGAGAATATGTTAGGAAATATTGAAGAGAGAGCTTCAGTGTGAAAAGGGTATTGTTCTTCATGAAAAATGACATCCCTTGATAGAAATAGTTGATGTGTTAATAGATCATATAATTTGGAACCCTTCACACCTGGTGAATATCCCAGAAATACACACCTTTTAGCCCTTGGATCAAATTTTCTTCGATTGGATGATAAGGTATATGCATATGCTAGACAGCCAAATACTTTTATAGCTGTATAATCAATTTGCTGTTTGAATAAAATCTCATATGGTGTTTGATTGGACAAAAGAGGAGTAGGTGTCCTATTTATTAGAAAAGTGGCAGTAAGAATACAGTCCCCCCAAAATATAATTGGAACCTTGGACCGAAAATATAACGATCTTGCCACATTTAATAGATCCGATGCTTTCTTTCACCATAGAACTCCGTTGGGTGTTTTACATAGGAGAATTGATGTAGAACACCATGTTTTTGAAAGAAAGTTTCAAACTTCAATCGGGTGCATTATCAAATCAAACACTTAATAGAAGCCCCAAATTGATTTTGAACAAGAGCAAAAAATCTAGGAACAATTGATAAAGCATCCGCTTTTGCTTTCATGAGATATACCCAAGTAAATGCGTGCAGTCATCAACAAGGGTTAGAAAATAAGAAAAACCTTGATGTGTGCAAGTATGGTACGGGCCCCATGTGTCACAATGAATAATATCAAATGGCAGCTTTGACATGTGATTATAAGAAGTAAAAGATAATCTACGCTGCTTTGCTAAAGGACAAATATCACAAAAATCAGTTGCATCATTCTTATTCATAGAGCTAGAAATAGCTTGCTTATTATGCAACAAGGAAAGTCTTTTAAAAGATAAATGCCCCAGACGACTATGCCACAATTGAAGGGATGATTTACTAAATTAGCGGAATTTTGTTTAGTAAACTTATTAACATTTAATAACGGATCTATTAACATCATGCAATTTGTGAAAGACATGTAGATTCATGCTTATATTTTCGAAAATTTAAATCAAACCGGAACTTACATTGAGTAAAATCGGAGAATTGGTTGGAGGTTTCTTTACAAGATCAATCCACGAACACCTGGATCTTCTATGCTATATCCCGATCGATCAAACGAAATTCGATTGTGGGATCGAACTTTAGAAGAAATTGGGAAGAAGAAAAAATATTTTTCTTCCCAATGATATGAGAAAATCGGCAAGAGGGAGGGGAGAGGAGGAGGAGAGAGTTCCAACTTTCTATGGAATTGTATTGTGTGATTTATGAATGACCCAACCCTCCTATTTATAGAAAAATAGGAATCCTAATCACATTAGGATTAATCTATAGAGATAAACACAAAAAGAAAAAAGATAATCTCTTTCCTTTATCTAGCAATTTCGAAAATGCCATGGATAAATAGAAGATTATTTTATTTTCTTTATTTTTATTTATCTTGGGTAAATAAATCTATGTAGTTATTTTAGGATATAATTCAAGCAATTATCTCTTCCCAAAAATACATATATGGCCGAAATTAGCATATTAATTTAATAAATAATTCCAAATTATTTAATTAATTATTTTGGGCCAATCTCAATTGGGTTCATTAATCCAATTGGGCTAGAAACTCTCTCTTAAATTAATAAGTCCAACTCAATTAATTTATTTATTAATTACCATTTAAATAAATATTTTATTTAAATAATTAATATTTTCTCCCGTCTAAATATTATCAAATTATATTTAATTATTAATTTCCATTTAAATAATTTTCATTATTTAAATAATTAATAATAAATATTATAATTATTAATTTCCATTAAATAAACTCATTATTTAATTAATAATTTTATTGACAATATTTTATTATTAATTAATCAATTTTAATTATTAATTTCCATTCAAATAAAATTAATTATTTAAACAATTAATAATTGTCAATTAATTTCAAATTATTAATTACCATTTAAATATACTCAATATTTAAATAATTAATAATATCTAATTAATAATATTTCATTATTAATTTCCTGTTTAAATAAACTCATTATTTAAACAATTAATAATGTTTTTATTAATTACCGTTTAAATATACTCAATATTTAAACTATTAATATTCCCTATTTCAAGTAATTCACTTTACTTAAAATTTCCATTTCTTCTACTTGATTTCGCGACTACGATATTTGGGCTAGCATAGGGACCCGATGGACCTATAGATCATGGGCTTAATAATTAGTCAATTAAGTGATTAACTCATAATCAATTAATTACTTATTATCTAACTATGAATAATTCCACTATAGATTCATAGCTGAACTCCCCTCACTATAGATGAGTTATGTCCATTTAGTTTATCATTTATTTATATCTGTGATATTATCCTTCACGTGGAACCCTCATAATTACAAAGGATAAATTTACCGTTTTGCCCTGTAATTACCGCTTTATCCTTGTGTTCCCGCTGATTCTCCAATGAACTTTATCTTTAGTCGAACTAGAGATAAGATACTACGTGATCAATAGAAGTCGTGACGTCACTTGTTCATGTCTCGAATCAGGACATCAAGGGAGTTTCCTAAAGTTCCTAAAATGTTTAGGTATCGGACCGATACCGTTAATTTATAGGAAAGTTATGAATTCCATCTCGTGAAAATGAGTTCCCAGCTACTTGTCTAGTCATGTTCCCAAAACAGGTGTATTGAGCGTTCTTACGGATCACTCTCAACCATGTGAATCAAAGAACATAACTCCACAAATAGGAGTCCGCATTTCACTCAGGATTGAGATCTATCACGGTTGATAAACTTAGTTTGATATTCGATTATTTCTGAAAGCCGGTACTAATGAGAAATTTGATCGAACATCGTGGCCCTGTCTTATACAATCAACATTGCATATGATACTTCCATTTCATGTCTCCCACATGAATGATCAGGATTCGATCATTTGTCTATAAACAAAATGCGAAGCTATCAACAGTGTTACCAGGATAAGGTTCCCAAACGTTATCCGTTTACTGTAGACACGTTTAAGTTACTCATCACGACTTTAATCCTCTTGTATGACTCACATACTAAGTCGTGATTTCATAAGAGTAACTTAGGGTTTACTATTTGAATGTTTTGATATTTATATATTTCCATATATTCCTAATATCATTAATTGAATCAATCTAGATAATATAAAGAACTTATGTTTATTTATTTAATTTATTCTTAATAAATTATTATTATTAAATAATTACAAGTTCTAGGACACCATTCCTAACAATCTCCCACTTGTCCTAGATCTTTGGAGATTTGACTTGTAATTCAGTCCAACTGGATGACTATCAACTACTTAGCCATGGTAGTCATTTTAATACTTTATCGAGAACGTTTTCATCTGTTTAGTATGTATTTCTTTTGTCGATGTTAGTTTCATTAAGTGTAATAGATTCCATATTTTATCGCCATAAAATAAACTCTATTAACTTTTGATTTGAAACTATCATGCTCATACACCTTTCATTTACTAACGACTTAGCAATTACGCGAATTTAGAGTTTAGTTAGTAAAAACTCATTTTACTTATACTTAACTCTTTTAATGATTAATTCGCAAAGGTCTTTTGTCGAATTCTTACATGGAAGTAAATCCATGTTCGAATTTGATCCCATGCATCTCATAAAATCTCCCATTTTATCTATGTGCACTAACATACTATTTGTAAATTTTATTTTAGTCACATTGGTTCTAGGATTCTCGAAATTCTTAAGCTCCCACTACAAAGTAATTCTCCATTACTTTCATTTGTTTAATGATTACAATTTTATACTTGTTATTATTTCAAAAATAATGTATAAGTATAAGTGACCCTTTTCAACTCAACTATTGAAAATTCATGTCATTTTTATTTCACTTATTTTGAACTTTATTCATTGATTTTGAAGTCAATGAGTTTCACTTGGACTTGAAAGTCCTTTGGTTCGTATTATGACGCTCCCACTCAAATAAAGTTCTACAAGTAGTTTTACCATTTAAACTTTTAAATGACTACTTGTTTTATTGTGAAATAAAATCATTGTAATTCTTTTATATCTTAAGTAAGGTTTAAAGCCTTCAGTATCACTGATTTACTGAACTTTTCTTTAATAATTTGTGAATTCAATTATCCACTAATTATTACTTTTCAATTTCTATTATGTTTATTCCATATCAGTTATTACCTTTAAAACATCCTTTTAAATAACTGAATGTTTGGAATATAAGAAATCGATTTAATGTTTACTTATCACTTAATTTCTAACATCTGAATGTTCAAGTTTTAGTGATATTTAAGTCTAGTTATCTTTGATAAATCAAAGATATTCGATTTTACTTATCCCATAAGTTCGTGGATTAATATGGTTATCATCTCAAATTCCTTGAGAACCATCTTTAAGAGATTAATCCCTCTAACTTATTTAAGTAATTTTAGACTTAAGTATTTAAACATTTTTTAAACCTTTATAACTCATTTAGATATTTCGGAGTTTAGAATTTGGTTTGGAATTTATTTGTTTTATACCTGAGTATTTTGAATAACCATCCAATCACACTTTGGAACTTTGTAATATAATTGTAAAGGAATATCTACCTAAATAACTCTTATTTAAAATATTCCCATACTTGGTTCATACGAAATGAGAACCAATAGTTATTACATATTTCAAAATAAAAAACAAATTGATAACTAAACTAAATTAGAAAACTATGGTTTTGAGAAGAGAAATATTTTCTTCCCTTTTAGACTATTGTAAAATCGGTTACAAGGAGAATAGGAAGAAGAAGAGTTTTCAATTTCGAAAATTGAAATTAGAAGCTTTTGAATGAACAACCAAGACGTTTGTATTTATACGCAAAAGCAGTTTTCCAATCGAATTAGGAAATACTATCAAAATAAATACAAGATAAATGCCAAGAATAAAATCAAATTTTATTCCTTATTTATCTTACGTGCCGATTTTATGTGAATAAAATCAATAAGAAAAACCAATTTTTTCTTTGTTTAATTTGTCTTTGGTTAAACATTCTTTTATATATTTATTTTAGACAAAATAATTCAACAATTATTTCCTAAAACATTATATATGTACCGATTTTGGTATTTAACCATTTGAACCAAAATCCATTGAATTCATTAATTCAATTCTATATTCTTCCTTATTAATAAATCTTATTTATTAACTCTTGATATTTATTTCAATAAATCAATTATTCAAATATCATATTCCGATTTTATACTTTATCATTAATAAATATTTATTATTTTCTATTTAAATAATCGACATTATTTAAATCAATAATAAATATGTTATTTACTATTATCCTTTTAAATAATCGCTATTATTTAAAATTAATAATAAATGTTTAATTATTAATTTCCATTTAGGTAAACACATTATCTAAATAATTAATAATTATTTATCAATAATATTTTATTATTAATTACCATTTAAATAAACACATTATTTAAATAATTAATAACAATGATATTAATTTCCATTTAAATAAACTCATTATTTAAATAATTAATATTGTTAGTTTATTTAAGTAAACTATTTTACTTAAATTATTCATTTCCTTTTCTAGGAAACATAGTTCTCATCGTTCGGTTTGTTATTTCCAAGTATAGTGACTAAAGCGAGATGCCATTTTTCCTGAAAATTTAAATAAACCTTTTCTTAGTAATCTAACATGCTTTCAACATTCAAATACTCAAAGTTTCGACATATAATTAAATATGATGCATGAATGCGAACATATTAATGAACAGAAAAGCCCTAAAACATGTTACTATGTCACGATATTTTAATGATACCAGGTGAAGTGCCGTCGAATGATAGGTCGGTTACCATCATTAAAACGAGATGCCACTCGAACAATTGACAACTCCAGAATAACTCATATTCCTATGTCATTGTTTACAGTGTATTTGGTCAAGAATTTTGATGACAAACTTTATCAAATTTCTTTTTAAGTGTGACCCACTAATTTAGTCTTTTAAATAAAATTGAAGAGTGTCTACGAAGTGTAGATTGATCTTCAATCAATCTCATTTAAAATTCTTTATCCCTTTCGGGAGACCCAACTTGATATTGATTTATACAATAAACCTTCCTATGGGAATGAACACTGCGCAGCAGTTGTTACAGAGGCCATGTATAAATCTCACGTTTCGGGCCCATTAGTGGAGACCATAGGATACATTGACATGTTTCCTTCTCCCACTTAATATTTTGAGTTAGGGTTTCATAACTTAGACTAATTCAGGCTAACTCATTAATCCAAGTTTTAATTAACCTAATCAACTTTAACTCTTAAATTGGTTAGATTAATTTTATAAAGTGATTGTTCAAGTTTTCCTAATTAAAAACTAATCACATTATGAGCCGTCTTAATAATTTTGATTTATTAATTTGAACTTTTCTCCCAGATCGCTCCCAGTTAGAGGCGCTCCGTGTTAGGGGAACTTTATGAAACCTCATCGCCAGGCGAGCTTTCTCGCCAGAGATCCGTTCAATTTAATTAATCTCAATTATTAATTTTTAATTAACCCTTAATTAAAAGTTTCTATTTGTTTATCTTATATGGATTTTGGCCCAATTGTTTAAACAATAATTCCATATTACAAATAATTCATTTAGTTTCTATTCAACTTTTAAACTAGATTTAACTTTTGAATTTTAACTAAATAAGCATGCTTTTAATTCTAAAACAATTAGAATATAATTTTCGATAATAACATTTATAAAATAAAATTATAGCATGCTTCACATACATTAGCATATAATAACACATATTATATCATGATGCATGTATGTACAATTAATTAAAATCATACAACCTATGGTGGGATTTTCTACATGACATACTCTTATGCATGAATATTATTTAAAAACAATTATATCATACATATAAAAATTTAAATAATAAATAGCTAAATTGACCTAGGTATTCTTGGCACTATTTCTAAAACGGAAAATTAAATTACAACTTAATTTAAATCTTCCATTGTAGAACTTGAGGCTTCAACTTTCTCTCTCCTCCATGGTGTAGGCGTGGGAATGGGTATTTATGGGGCAAATATTATCTCCTTAATATTTCCATAAATACTTGTTTTAAAATAATTATCTTTTAATTATATGGAAAAAATAAAGAAAATATTTTCCATGTAATCTTATATCAATTTATAAATTCATAATTTAAGATAGGGATATAATCTTTAAAAGGATTTTATCCTTATCTTAAATATTTAAATTTTTAAATTGAGATAACAAGATAATTATGTTAAAATATCTTACCATATCTTACCTTATCTTTTCTTTATCTCCTCTTTGGGCGTGGACCTCATGGAATGGTGGAGAAAAATTTTCTTCTCTTCCTCCCTTGGTGTAGCCGATTTTGCTCCTTTTGGTATGGGAAAATTACAACCTTTTCCTATACCCTAAAATTAGGGTTTACAAATTTTCTACTAAAATTTAAAATCCTAAGTGCCTCAAGAATACCTAAGCAGTCAATTAGCAAACCTCCACAATTTATATAGCACAATTTATATAAAACATACATAAAACGATTTTTATGCAACCCACCAAAATTTTCGAAAACTCACAATTTTGCATGATAATTAAAATTAGCTCTGATACCAATTGAAGGGATGATTTACTAAATTAGCGGAATTTTGTTTAGTAAACTTATTAACATTTAATAACGGATCTATTAACATCATGCAATTTGTGAAAGACATGTAGATTCATGCTTATATTTTCGAAAATTTAAATCAAACCGGAACTTACATTGAGTAAAATCGGAGAATTGGTTGGAGGTTTCTTTACAGCATCAATCCTCAGCAACACCGGATCTTCTATGCTATATCCCGATCGATCAAACGAAATTCGATTGTGGGATCGAACTTTAGAAGAAATTGGGAAGAAGAAAAAATATTTTTCTTCCCAATGATATGAGAAAATCGGCCAAGAGGGAGGGAGAGGAGGAGGAGAGAGTTCCAACTTTCTATGGAATTGTATTGTGTGATTTATGAATGACCCAACCCTCCTATTTATAGAAAAATAGGAATCCTAATCACATTAGGATTAATCTATAGAGATAAACACAAAAAGAAAAAAGATAATCTCTTTCCTTTATCTAGCAATTTCGAAAATGCCATGGATAAATAGAAGATTATTTTATTTTCTTTATTTTTATTTATCTTGGGTAAATAAATCTATGTAGTTATTTTAGGATATAATTCAAGCAATTATCTCTTCCCAAAAATACATATATGGCCGAAATTAGCATATTAATTTAATAAATAATTCCAAATTATTTAATTAATTATTTTGGGCCAATCTCAATTGGGTTCATTAATCCAATTGGGCTAGAAACTCTCTCTTAAATTAATAAGTCCAACTCAATTAATTTATTTATTAATTACCATTTAAATAAATATTTTATTTAAATAATTAATATTTTCTCCGGTCTAAATATTATCAAATTATATTTAATTATTAATTTCCATTTAAATAATTTTCATTATTTAAATAATTAATAATAAATATTATAATTATTAATTTCCATTAAATAAACTCATTATTTAATTAATAATTTTATTGACAATATTTTATTATTAATTAATCAATTTTAATTATTAATTTCCATTCAAATAAAATTAATTATTTAAACAATTAATAATTGTCAATTAATTTCAAATTATTAATTACCATTTAAATATACTCAATATTTAAATAATTAATAATATCTAATTAATAATATTTCATTATTAATTTCCTGTTTAAATAAACTCATTATTTAAACAATTAATAATGTTTTTATTAATTACCGTTTAAATATACTCAATATTTAAACTATTAATATTCCCTATTTCAAGTAATTCACTTTACTTAAAATTTCCATTTCTTCTACTTGATTTCGCGACTACGATATTTGGGCTAGCATAGGGACCCGATGGACCTATAGATCATGGGCTTAATAATTAGTCAATTAAGTGATTAACTCATAATCAATTAATTACTTATTATCTAACTATGAATAATTCCACTATAGATTCATAGCTGAACTCCCCTCACTATAGATGAGTTATGTCCATTTAGTTTATCATTTATTTATATCTGTGATATTATCCTTCACGTGGAACCCTCATAATTACAGGCGGATAAATTTACCGTTTTGCCCCTGTAATTACCGCTTTATCCTTGTGTTCCCGCGATTCTCCAATGAACTTTATCTTTAGTCGAACTAGAGATAAGATACTTCGTGATCAATAGAAGTCGTGACGTCACTTGTTCATGTCTCGAATCAGTACATCAAGGGAGTTTCCTAAAGTTCCTAAAATGTTTAGGTATCGCACTGATACCGTTAATTTATAGGAAAGTTATGAATTCCATCTCGTGAAAATGAGTTCCCAGCTACTTGTCTAGTCATGTTCCCAAAACAAGTGTATTGAGCGTTCTTACAGATCACTCTCAACCATGTGAATCAAAGAACATAACTCCACAAATAGGAGTCCGCATTTCACTCAGGATTGAGATCTATCACGGTTGATAAACTTAGTTTGATATTCGATTATTTCTCGTAAACGGTACTAATGAGAAATTTGATCGAACATCGTGTGGTCTGTCTTATACAATCAACATTGCATATGATACTTCCATTTCATGTCTCCCACATGAATGATCGGGATTCGATCATTTGTCTATAAACAAAATGCGAAGCTATCAACGTGTTACCAGGATAAGGTTCCCAAACGTTATCCGTTCATCGTAGACACGTTTAAGTTACTCATCACGACTTTAATCCTCTTGTATGACTCACATACTAAGTCGTGATTTCATAAGAGTAACTTAGGGTTTACTATTTGAATGTTTTGATATTTATATATTTCCATATATTCCTAATATCATTAATTGAATCAATCTAGATAATATAAAGAACTTATGTTTATTTATTTAATTTATTCTTAATAAATTATTATTATTAAATAATTACAAGTTCTAGGACACCATTCCTAACAACAATTTCATAGAAGCTTTATTTGAAACAGAACAACTAAAATTGTTATCAGCCATGAGTTTTGAAGGCATCTCAGCATTGGAATAGAGAACATAGAGATCATGAAAAGGCTCACCCCTGCCAATCATCTTCAAACTGCACCTGTCCTGTATTAAACAACAATCAGCAAGAGAACTGATCATCTGTATCAGAATATTTAGTCAATTTGCTCACAGAAATGAGGTTGAAAGTAAACTCCGGAATAAAGAAGACCCCTTGTAGCAAGATATGAGAATTAAGAACAATATTCCCAATACCAGTCACATTTACTTTCTGAGATATAGGAAGAGTGACAAACGTGTCTGACACCATTGTTAAGGAACTAAAAAGAGCTTTGGATCAGCAAATGTGAATAGATGCGCCAGAGTCTATAATCCACATATGCATAGGATGGATTTGAGATGAATTATTCACTGAAAAATTCATACCTGCTACGTGTGGTGTAGAAGAAGAAGTTGTGTTGGTAAGATCTGCCTTGGTTTGTGCCAAATTTGCTGTTAACAGACTCATAAGTTGGGCATACTGTTCAAAATTAATTGAATGATTGTTATCCAAATTACTGGAATTATCATGATGGACAGCCGAGAAAGAAGTCTGATTAACAGAATTTGAAGGTCGTGATGGTGTCTTTGTAAACTTGAAACCAGGAGGAAAGCCATGAAGACGATAACATTTCTCAATTGTGTGCCCAGAAATATTGCAGTGAGTGCAAACAGGTCTGTCATTCTTCACAATTTTGTTGTTAAAATTCGATGTTCTCTGATTTGGACGAAAAGTTGCAAAGGCAAGTGAATCAGAAGTTGAAGATGTGAAATTTGTTGTCTTCACAGTGTGCTTGCGTTCTTCCTGAATTATCAGGGAAAAAGATTTGTTGATATTTGGAAAAGGATCAATTAGCAGAATTTGAGAAACGATTGGAGCATAGGAATCATTCAGTCCCATGGGGAAACTCTAAATATATTCTTCTTGATAGAAACTATCGAATTTCTTCAATTCTCCACATGAACAATTGCATTTTGGATGGTATTCCATTAGCTCCTGCCAAACTTCCTTCAATTTTGTAAAATATGCACTGACAGAAAGATTGCCTTGAGTGATGTTCATCAATTCCTTGCGTAACTGAAAAATTCGCGGTTGATTGCCTTGTTCATAGAGATCTTTCAAATCTTGCCAAATTTTCAAATCTAAATCCGTGTATAAGAGACTAGCTGAAATTTCCTTTATAGTTGAATTGAGAATCCATGAAACTACAACATCATTGTTGATAAGCCATGCTTGAAGAGTCAGACCTTCTGTTGGACAAGATAAACTTCCATCCACAAACCCTAACTTGTTCTTGACTGAGAGGGCAAGACGCATTGAACGAAGCCAGGAATGGTAATTGTCACCATTCAATGGTGGTAAAACTAAAACAGTTGAAGATCCATCGGAGTGATGGAGATAATACAGATTATTTTGTTGATTCAAATAAGAATCATGAATCGATGTAGAAGATGGATTTGTAGTTGTTTCAGAAGCAGAGGATGTTGACATTGAAGAGGAATCAAGAAATCAACGATTCGTAAGAAGAAATGCAAGATTGAAGAACAAATTGCAGAAAATGAAAGATTTGAAGAAGAAAGTGAAGAACTCCTCAAAATGGAAGAGAGAATTGACGAAGAAGAAAGAGAAAGAGGGAGAGAGAATCGGACGCGTGTGTTTCTCTCTGATACCATATTGAATCTAAAGAATGAATCTCACACTTTTCATTAATGATAAATCATATATTTATATTACAATCAGTTAGCTTATAACTAAGCTTATAACTAACTATCAACTAAAAGTAATATTTACATAAATGCCCCAATAAGTTCCTCCTATTTTCATGTGTAGAGATTAGACACGGTATGAAAGTCTGGAAAAATCTATTCTCCATCCCGTTCTTAATTTTTTTTACAAGTAATTAGACTACACCCTATTTGATATTGATATTTAGAGTTTTTTTTTCATAACATAAATCATTTTTTAAAGGTACATACGAAAAATAGAAAGAAGATCTCATTGTTCGAGATCAAGACACAAAAAAGTATCTTTTAGTGAAATGTCAAAGAGACATTCAAAAGAACCAAAAACAAAACAAGGAAGCAATTAGGGGGCAACGAACCAAAAACTATAAACATATATAGACTAAGTAAACATTTCTCATGCTAAGAAGTCTATAGGATCAACATCACTGTGATTGACTACCTCGCTTATAGGAGATAACTCCAAGAAGTTATATCCTCTGTTGGTAATTTTTCCCGAACCGAATTTTTGGTTTGTAATTTTTCTCGAACCGATAAGGGTTCGGACCGAACCGACAAGGATTCGGTTTTATTTTCGGCTTTTCATTTTTTTTTCTTGCACCACCAATTAGGCATATTCTATTATATACTTGACATTTTTTATACTATGAGATTTATGTCAATTTTGTATTTAAAAACTCTATATTGAATTTTAGCTTTCAAATAACTCTCATATTTAATTTATTATTGATGTTAATCCAAAATAATAAAAGTACAATTATACTTATAGAATATTTTGATAAAAGAAATTAATAATGAAGATGATAGTTAACCAATATATTTAATAAATATAAACATTTAAAAAAATTAGTTGAAATATATATATATATATATATATATATATATATATATATTTTTTTTTTTTTTTTTTTGGGAGGGGCAGTGAGCTTGGGGGTGGGGGTGGGATATAAATTATGGGGAGGGGCTGAGGCTGGGGGGTGGGGGTGGGCTATAAAAGAAAAGGTTTCTGTTTGGGTGTGGTTTCACCACTCTCGGACCAAAATCGAACCAATTCTAATCGGTCTAGAAAAATCTCGAACTGAACCGAACTGATATTGGCCGTTTTGGTTCAATTTTGGTTCGGTTCGATCAGTTTTGCGGTTTCGATTCTCACCCCTACTTTTTATATGCTTCACATAGCAGTGACCCTACATGACAGCTGTCTTGGAAAATAACCTTTTATTTTTAAAATTTTAACATGACACAAAAAATGATGGGAAATTTGTTAGAATGACCTCAAAAATAAAGCCAAATTGACCTTCATTTCTATTTTTTATATTTAAAACCCTTCGCTGATGGTACTATTGAAGACCAAAATGTCTGGAAGAGTATTTTGCTCATAACCTTTTTTATAAAATTGAGATTGTTATGAACTTAGATTCAATAGATAGATATTGAAAAAAAATGAAATTGATAGCTTACTTGCGCGAAACAAAGTTCGGATGAAGAAGTTACGGCCAAAATACTAAAATATTATATAAAAAAAACACTGAATTTTTTTTTATGAGTGTCGAAACCATAAAAAATATATAATACTTGCTCTTAATGAATAACTTGTAGTAGTGACAAGCAAGGCCGAACCCTTAGAGACTAGTAAACCAATTTAAAGTTATATAAAGGGAGGTTCTGAGATTTTTGAATTAAGAAAAGACTGAAAATAAATAAAAGATGTAAATCAGTTTAAGAAACTGTCCAACTAAAGATATTATTTCAGATATAGTTTATTTCATTCGATCATCGATGAGAACACAAATTCTAATTCAATTCTAGATTGGTAAAAAATAATCGAACTCAATTAACAACCCATAAATATTCTTCCTTAACTATTTGATAGCCAAGACACGATCAAACTAACATTCGAACAAAGGATCTTATTCGATCAAACATCAACTTGAAAATAAATAAGTAAAGAGAAATCATAAATAGAGGAAATTAGGAAGGCAATTAAGAACGGATCTCATGAATTAAAATAAACCATACTTTGATTCAATCTCTAGTTGGAATGAAGAGTTTAGCTAGACATAATTGTAAAGAAAATAACTAAGATAAGTTCTGAAAATTGAAAAGGAGAGAGCTAAAAACTAATGAAAACTAAAATATATAAGCAGATTCTCGCCCTCGTCGCCACAGCCACGGGCTGCTCCTCGCCGCGGCCGTGATGGAGATTACACGTTGATATTATCGCAGATTGAGCTTCTGTTGCAGCGGCCATGGACTACTCGTCGCAGCGGCCATGGAGAAAAATTTAATAAAAATCTTCAAATTCAAGTCTTTTCGATTTGGTTGATTCCTAATAACTTGAAATTACTTGTTAATAAGAAAATCGAATAAATCAATTAAAAAACTCTCGGAATTACTAAGCATTTCAGAGGATAGAACATTTAAATTACGAACATAAAAATCAAGTTATCATTTTTCTTAAACTTTTTTTTTTAAATTTGACCGATCATAAGCAATGATGTGTCAAATCATAGGCAAAGATCTGACCGATCATAGGCAATAATCGATTAGATCATTGGGTATAACAAAAGGTCTGAAAGAATATTTTACTCATAACTTTTTCTACAAAATTGAGATTTCCACGAATTTAAATTTACATGATAGATATAAAAAAAAACGAATGAAATCAATTGCTTATTTGCACGGAACAGAGTTCGGGTGAAGAAGTTAACGCAAAAATACTAAATTTTGGTAAAAAAAAATAGAAAAAAAACAACAACACTGTGGGTCTGGGTCTTGACCGATCCCAGACCAAGACCGATCTGATCAGCCCAATTTTTTTTTTTTTTTAAATTTTTCTAGATTTTTATTTCTTCAAAAATTTAGTATTTTGGTGTTAACTTCTTCATCCGGACTCCGGTTAATTGAAATAAGATATCGATTCAATTAAGTTATTTTCTTTCAGTTTTGCATTCATGTATGAATGACCACTTTTAAGAACTAGTTTTTTAACACGTGCGTTGCACGTTATTTTTTAAAAAAAATATTATTTTGTAATATTTGATCAAACACATATATTATTTGTATAAATTTCTCTCTTTTTATTTTTTTGATATTAATTGAAGATTAGTATATATTTAAAAATATAAGGAAAAAGTTTACCTCTTTATAATATTAAGAAAGATATGTATTATAATTTTGATCATTTATATTATTTAGCATAAATTTATATTTAATACTGTAATTGAGGAATAATGGTAATTTTGATAGTTACTAATAGTGAAAGGGTATTAGTGTCCAAAAAAGTTTCTCCCATTAGCACACTTTTTAAGTAATAATAGATAATAGATAATATATATTAATTGAAGATTAGTATATATTTAAAAATATAAGGAAAAAGTTTACCTCTTTATAATATTAAGAATGATATGTATTATAATTTTGATCATTTATATTATTTAGCATAAATTGATATTTAATATTGTAATTGAGGAATAATGGTAATTTTGATATTTACTAATAGTGAAAGGGTATTAGTGTCCAAAAAAGTTTCTCCCATTAGCACACTTTTTAAGTAGTAATAGATTTGCACGGAACGGAGGCCGGGTGAAGAAGTTAATGCAAAAATACTAAATTTTGGTAAAAAAAAATTAGAAAAAAAAAACAACACTGTGGGTCTGGGTCCTGACCGATCCCAGACCAAAACCGATCCGATCAGCCCAATTTTTTTTATTATTTTTTTTAAATTTTTCTAGATTTTTATTTCTTCAAAAATTTAGTATTTTGGTGTTAACTTCTTCATCCGGACTCCGGTTAATTGAAATAAGATATCGATTCAATTAAGTTATTTTCTTTCAGTTTTGCATTCATGAATGAATGACCACTTTTAAGAACTAGTTTTTTTAACACGTGCGTTGCACGTTATTTTTAAAAAAATATTATTTTGTAATATGTGATCAAACACATATATTATTTGTATAAATTTCTCTCTTTTATTTTTTTGATATTAATTGAAGATTAGTATATATTTAAAAATATAAGGAAAAAGTTTACCTCTTTATAATATTAAGAATGATATGTATTATAATTTTGATCATTTATATTATTTAGCATAAATTGATATTTAATATTGTAATCGAGGAATAATGGTAATTTTGATAGTTACTAATAGTGAAAGGGTATTAGTGTCCAAAAAAGTTTCTCCCATTAGCACACTTTTTAAGTAATAATAGATTATATTATTTAGCATAAATTGATATTTAATATTGTAATTGAGGAATAATGGTAATTTTGATAGTTACTAATAGTGAAAGGGTATTAGTGTCCAAAAACGTTTCTCCCATTAGCACACTTTTTAAGTAATAATAGATAATAGATAATAGATAATAGATAATAGATATTAATTGAAGATTAGTATATATTTAAAAATATAAGGAAAAAGTTTACCTCTTTATAATATTAAGAATGATATGTATTATAATTTTGATCATTTATATTATTTAGCATAAATTGATATTTAATATTGTAATTGAGGAATAATGGTAATTTTGATATTTACTAATAGTGAAAGGGTATTAGTGTCCAAAAAAATTTCTCCCATTAGCACACTTTTCAAGTAGTAATAGATAATAGATTAACTTAAATTATTTTTCCCTCTAAAACTATAAACTTGCTGTGATTTCAACTGCACAATAACCAATAAATTTTTTAAGCGTTTTTTTTTCCCAATTTACCAACAAGTTAATTTATTTATTTATATATATATATATATATATATATATATATATATATATATATATATATATATTTAATTCATAAATTGACGAAGAGATATTTTAAGAAATTTTTATTTTAAGTGAAATTTTATTGGTTCAATTCCAAAATTAATGGAACCTGAAACAAAACATAAATATTTTTTGGAAAATAGTTATCTCCTCTTGATCTTTTTAAGTATTCATTTTTTATTGGTTAAAACCAAATCAAGAGGCCCCATGTAATTAATAAAATTATATATTAATTATGTTTTATTATTTTTTAACCAATAAAAAATATAGATCCTCCTAATTTATCGGGATTTTTTTAACCACATGTTTAAAGTTCTTTCTATTTGGCATTGTAGAATTCAGGAGAAGTTATTGGGTGACCCAGAGCAATGAGGCTCTTTATTACAGTTGTGACACGTGTCCTTCATACCATTAAAATTTATTATCTAAAAGGCACGTAAATACTTTCCAAAACCAAATAGACCACAAATTCTTTCAACCATGAATTAAATATGTCTATGTTATATTCTTTTTAAACTCAGAGGTGGGACTGAAAAACAATTCTATTAAACTGGTATTTGAGTAATTTTAAAAAAGATTTGAAATTTTAATAATTAATAAATAAAACTATGTTATTTTAATTTTCGCCCCATTACTGAAAATAGAGTAAGCAGAAAAAATAAATAGAATAAACTAATGATTCTCTATTTCTTTAAATTTTTATTCTATGAAATATTAAAAGGGTAAAATGCAAATAAGGCCCTTGCCCTTTTCAAAATGCATGAAGACTTGATCTTTGAAAATGGCAAATCGCACTTGTAGTTCCAATTTTTTTCAATCAAACCCTCTCTTCAATGTCAATAATTTTCTTTTGGCCATAACTTCTTCGTTTGAACTCCGATTTGGATGATTCAAGATGTTTTGGAATCTTCATTTCCGGATTTACATAATCGTCGCTTCGAAACTTTGAAATCATCAATAACCAAAAGAGTTAACGATGTCAATCATACCTAGTATTTCGATATTAATAAAATCTTTTATTTATTAATGATTTCAAAGTTTCGAAGTGACATTTATGTAGAGCTTAAAATGAGGATTCCAAAACATATTGAATCGTTCAAATCGGAGTTCAAACGAAGAAATTGTGGTAAAAGAAAATTATTGATATTGAAGGGGAGGGGTCTGATTGAAAAAAATTTGAATCACAAGTGCGATTTGCCATTTTCAAAGTACAGGGGGTGTTTATGCATTTTGAAAAGACCACAGGAGTCTTATTTGCATTTTACCCATATTAAAACGGTAATTTTAAATATAAAGCATTGAAACTATATGAATGGAAAAAAAATATCTGTTTCTATAAATTTTTATTCTATTAAATATTAAAACGACAGTTTTAAATATAAAGCATTAAAATTATACAAATGAAAGTTTTTACTTGAACATATTAAGATTGAGTTTTGAGCACCTCCCTACTTCCATCACTTAAACTAAATTTAAAATTTTGATATTTCATAGATTCAAAATGAGTTAATTTCACTAATAATAAAAAAAATAGGGATATATCAAATATACCGGATGTTTTTATTAAATATCAATAGTACCTAAAACCGCCACCAGCCAAATTAAATTACATTGTGAAATGACAAACATACCCTCGATTTAATTTCTCCTTAATTTGTGCAAAATTTAAAGAAATTTATAAAAAAATCCCTTAAATTTTACAAAATTAATGGAAAAATCAAATCTAAACAAAAAATTAAAAAAAAAATCTTCAAACTTCTGACTTATTCTTCCAGGAAAATTCGAATGTCTTTCTTGTTCGTCATCCAACAAAATACAGAGATAAAAAATAAACATTTAATTAAAAGTAACTTATTCTACAAAATACAGAGAAAGTGAGTTCACCGGAGAATTGAAAGGTACAAATTTTTATAAACGGTTTACTTTTAGTAAACATTTATTGATGTGTACTCAAAATTGATAGAAGGCACAAAATTGAAGATGAAAAAGAGGTAACAGTTTTTAAAGATATTTAAATAGAAAATTAAAATAAATATTGAACAAAAATAAACATTTTAATAAAATCCTTCAAAATTTGGATAAAAAAATCAAAGAAATCATCAAATATATAAGAGAATAAACGATAGATCTATCACCAGAAACCTAGATCCGACTCATCCACAAGAAAAATCACTAGCAAGATCGAAAAACAAATAGAAACTGAAAGAAAAAACGAAAGAGAAAACGAAAGAGAAAAACGATTCATTCAGAGATAGAGCGAAAGCACAAAATTGAAGATGAAAAAGAGGTAACAGTTTTTAAAGATATGTAAATAGAAAATTAAAATAAACATTTAACAAAAATAAACATTTTAATAAAATCCTTCAAATATGAATAAAAAAATCAAAGAAATCATCAAATATATAAGCGAATAAACGATAAATCTATCACCAGAACCTTAGATCCGACTCATCCGCAAGAAAAATCACCAGAAATCATCAAATATATAAGCCAGATGGTTATGCTTGTGATTTGGAGGCTGAAGAACATAGGTACGATGGGTTATGAATTAGAGAGCAAAGTCAATCGGAAGGAACCACACGAAAAATTCACTTCGGCCTTCATAGTCATCCATAGTCGTCATGGATCATCTGCAATTTCCTTCTTGAACAACATTCGCTTCTTCTTTTTCTTCTACATCACCCAAACAAAAGTTAGGGAAAATCGGGTCACCACAACTCCACATTGGTATGATATTGTCCATCTGTGGCCTAAGCCCGCATGGCTTTGCTTTTGGTTTCACCCAAAATGCCTCATACCAATGGAGATGTGCCCTTCCCCTTATATTCCCATGATCATCCTCTTCCCTAACCGATGTGGGATTTTGTTCGCCCTCAACAATCCTCCCCTCGAACAAATATCTACCGAGGCTTCCCTCTATCCGTCCACTCTATCCAGGCCAACCTCCTTTCTCCGGGAGCTCACCGGCATTCCAATAGAGCCCACCATAGATCGGGTTTCCAAGACTCCTTACTTTGTTCTAAGACTGAGGATTCCACCCACATCGTTAGAATCGGGGCATGGCTCGATACCACTTGTTAGGGAAAACCGGGCCACCACAACTCCACATTGGTATGATATTGTCCACTTTGGGCCTAGGCCTGCATGGCTTTGCTTTTGGTTTCACCCAAAAGGCCTCATACCAATGGAGATGTGCCCTTCCCCTTATATTCTCATGATCATCCTCTTCCCTAACTGATGTGGGATTTTGTTCGCTCTCAACAACAAAAACCTTCAAATTTCTAAATCGACGACATCCGGGTTAAACTATTTGCAAATGAAGTTAATTGGAAAAGCCAAATGTCAATATCAATTTTGGACATGAATTCGGCTAGGAAATGTTACTTTGGTGGATCTTATAGAGAGATTAAGATCTAAAATTGGAGAAAAAGAATTAAAGATTTGATTTAAATATTTTTAAAATTAAGCATTTATGATTTGAAATCAAATCAAATTTTGGACACGAATTCGACTGAGAAATGTTACATGGATCTTATAGAGAGATTAAGATCTAAAAATTAAGCATTTATGATTTGAAATCAAATCATAAGAGAGATTGTGTATCTAAATGTAAGGGTAAAATGGAGAACTCTATAAATCATTAATTTTGAAATTGAGTGAATTAAAGTGGTTATTGTTGTAGTTAATTCATTCAAAATTGTATTTCATATTATTTATTCTTTTTATTGAAACGACTAGCGCATAATTTCTTAATCTTTATCATTTGATGTGATAAATATTATATATTGGATAAAATAAATCTCTAACTAAATCTTACAACCTAAAAAAAATAGTGAAATAAAATGGGTAAATTTTCTTTTACGAACCTTTGCAAAATAATAATAACTTTCACAAATGATTGCTTTCTACTCCATTTTGAAAATTAGATAGGTGGACAACGTTTAATTATTGTATGTTAAAAAAAAACGTAAAATATCAAATAATGATAAAATTGAATTGAAAAAAGTCTCCGTTTTGAGAAACTTAAAATATTATCAAAGATGATTATTATACTCTGATCTATGTAATTAAAAAAATAAAATAAAGACATATTTAATTCATTTTTGAAAGAATTCGTAGTCTGATGTTTTTGGAAAGTATTTACCTGCATTTTTTTTTTTTATATTAGAAGTCGTAATATTAATGAGTGTCGCAACCTTAATAAAAGACTCATTGCTCCCTGCTCATCAATTTCTCAGAATGCAGACATTGTATAGAATTTAAATGAAAAAATTTATCAAGCAATTGTTGTTTGGATTGTTTAAGTTTTATTGGAACAAATCGATAATTGAAACGTGTCATGAGAATAGTGGCTCACGTTCAACCTATTGAGATTTTTTGAAGATAAGATGATTATTACTCAATATAATATTATTACAATTTGTCTATTCAATATTAAATTGGGACAACAACCTCATGACCACTCTTTGTCTAGTTATACTTCCCAAATTAATGGCAATTGGCAGCGTTTGTGGATTTTTCTTTTCCATCTCAAAAGAGTTATTACTATGAATGGTCAATTTTTTTTAGTGTTTATTATAATTATATTTAGCACATATATTTTACAAATGGCCAAAATCATCCGTCTGTCAATTTTTTTTATTTTTTTTAGATATTACAATAAATTATGGGAGTGGTGACTCGAACCTTTAATCTTTAGGAAATAGAGTAAATGTTTGACTAATTGAGTTATACTCGGGTTGGCTCGGTCGTCAATTTTAAAGTAAGGTAAAATGATGAAATATACCTCTAAATATTTTTAAAAAATCATCAATAATAATAGAACTCCTTAAATCGTGTTTATTTCATAAAAACCATTCTAGATTGCCATTGAATTTTCAGGAAAGAAAAATATTGATTAGTTTAACAAGTTTATATTATATAAACCAATATTTCTAAGTTTGTTTATCAAGTTTATATTATACATATATATATAATATCTCGTGTGTTTTTTGAAACCCTTTTCCTTCTAAAAAATCTCCCAACCGTGATTGACACTTTTTCAAACTTCAGAAAAGAAAACTAATTTTAGTTTAACGAATCTTCATTGTATAAAACTAAAGATTTTTTTTTAAATAATGTTAATCATAAAAAAGAAAAAGAAAAAAACCTTCTTAATTAGATTACAAAAAATGAAAACATTAAAATAAAATAACAACACAAATTATCTCTATTTTAAACACTTATATATGACTAAAATGGTGAAGAAAATACTTATTTTAAATACAATGTTTAGGTAAAATAAAATAGTGTAGTTCCGTGTTTATCTCCACCTAAAGTTTATATATTAAATATGATGAAATAACATAATATTTTACGATAAAACTTATATACTATTAGTGAGTAGATACCTCTACTACATCCATATTCACAAGCATTGAATTATTAAATAAATAAGATATTAAAAAATTGAAAAGAAAAAGACTCCTTCAAGTAGGGGTGTTCACGGGCCGGTTTGGGTCGGTTTTCATCTAATTTTTGGCCCAAACCGATTTTTCGGGTTGTTCATATGCCTAACCCGAACAACTCAAATTCAAAAGATAACCCAACCCAACCCGACCCTATGAAGGTAGGGTTGGGTCTTCCGGTTGGCCCTATGAACAATATTTTTTTTTATTTTAAGAACATTAAAAAAAAATAGCAAAAACTTGTAAAACCATATTTTTTTTAAGCAAAGTAAAACTAAAAAGTAAAAAAGAAAAGAAGGTTGGCCTATTGAATAAAAATTAAAAGAAAAATAGCAAAGTAAAAAAAAATCTAAAAATTATATAATATTTAAAGTTTGGGTCGGTTTGGGTTGACCCTTAAAATTTTGGACCTGAGACCCGAACTGAAAATTCGGTTCCACTAAAATATGACCCGATGAGACCCCGAAACAAAAATGGACCCAATCCATTCGGTTTGAGTTGGGTAGGCCGGGTTCGTCGGGTTTTTTGAACACCCCTACTCTTAAGTGAAAATATGGCTAAATTATAACCATAAAATATAAGATTATTTACTCCATTGAAAGTAGGTAACTTTTTCCCATATTTTATCTCAAGTATAGATGCAAAGATAATTTCTTAAAAAAGCATGCAAGTAAAAGTCTATAATAGAGTTGTTATAGGAAAAAAAAAACTCTATAATAGAGTCAAATATCAAAAGAACAACGCAATCGCACGTTATTTTTTATCGAGATAATAAATGAGTGGTGCATGTAAAGGTCCATCCTCTCTGTCCAATATCTGTCAAGTCATATAATTTGAAAGAATGAAAATGTTTTTAAAAAAATACGTTTTCTTTTTGTTCTTGGATCCGGGGAATCTTATTTGGAAGAAAAAAACACGTGGTCTGCTGAGTTGCAAATAATGACAACCTTAATTGTTGAATCTAAAACCCAGATTCTCATACAGAACAGTAAAGAAAAATAAGAGAATAGAGAAGAATGGACACGAATTTTATACTGGTTCGACCAGGAGGGCCTACATCCAGTTGCTGAAGAGAAATTCCTCAGCCATGCACTATAAAATCCTTCAAAACAGGGCTACAAAAGATCTCACAAATCCTGAGATCTACCATCTCTCACCATACTCAGATATTACAGACCAAACTTGGAGATTTCCTTTGGAACTCTCACAAAAACCAACCAAGAACAAAAATCACTCAGTTTTCATACAATATCAAACAGAGAGCATAAACTCAGAGAGAACAACGAAGAAGAAAGGAGAAGAAAAATCTAAACTGAATTCCTCTTCTTTTTCCTTTATTACACATGTGAACCTCCTTGCTCCACGTAGCCACATAACAGATTTCAGCTTGACAGCTCACCAAAGGTCACCCACGTGATCTCTTCTTTCAATCTGTTAGCTTAACAGATTTAGTTACACATCTTTGGGCTGGGCTGTACAGAGACAATAGAGATGGGCCAAGGTAAGGTATAAACCCATCACAACTGAAGGCTGATCCAAATCAACAGCTAACAAATCTCCACCTTGATTTGAAATCAGTCTTGCAAGTAGTCCTTTGTCATGCCAGCTAGTTTTGGGTTTCTAAAGTGCATAGCTTTATCATTGGAACTTCTTCGATTCAGCCTAGCCAAGTTTGTTCAACCTGGGTTAAAAACAGTCACACCTAAAGACTTTAGACATTTGCTAAATTTCTCATTTGTGACTGGTTTTGTTAAAACATCAGCAAGATTATCATCAGTGTGGATTTTCATGATAGAAACTTTACCTTGATTAATAATATCCCTAATGAAATGATACTTAATTTCTATATGTTTAGTTCTATCATGAAACATCTGATTTTTGGTTAGGTAAATGGCACTTTGACTATCACAATATATATTTACCTTTTCCTGTTGAACACCAAATTCGGAAATCAAACCTTTGATCCATAGTGCCTCCTTTATTGCTTCAGTCACAGCAACATACTCAGCTTCAGTGGTTGATAGGGCAACTACTGGCTGAAGAGAGGCTTTCCAACTTACTGTATTTCCAAAGAGGGTAAATACTACCCCTGAAATTGACCTTCTCTTGTCAAGATCTCCTGCAAAATCAGAATCACAATATCCAAGCAAAGCATTGTCTAATTCATTTGATTGTTTGTAATTCAGACCATAGTTCCAAGTACCCTTTAGGTACCTTAAAACCCATTTTGCAGCTTCCCAATGTGTTTTTCCAGGATTAGCCATGTATCTACCGATTAGACTAGATGCATAAGAGAGATCAGGTCTTGTGCGGACCATGGAGTACATAACACTACCTACAACACTTGCATAAGGGATAGAACTCATCTCTTGTTCTTCCTCAATAGATTTAGGACTCATATGTGCGGTGAGTTTAAAGTGTTGTGCTATGGGAGTAGAAACAATCTTAGCTTGATTCATTTTGAATTTCTCTAAGATCCTAGTTATGTACTTATGTTGTGTGAGACTTAAGCTATTATTCTCCCTATCTCTGTTAATGTGAATGCCTAGGATAGTTTGAGCTTTTCCTAAGTCTTTCATTTCAAAGTCTTTGTTTAGCATCAGTTTCAAATTTTCAATTTCCTTACTGTTTGAACATGCAACAAGCATATCATCAACATATAACAGTAAATACATTGGGCAGTCTCTATTAATCCATTTAATGTAAACACAGCTGTCAAAATTACTCCTTTCAAACTTATGATTAATCATAAAGCTATCAAATTTTAGATACCATTGCCTAGGGGATTGTTTTAGGCCATATAGGGATTTCTTAAGGAGGCAGACTTTGTTTTCACTCCCTTTGGAAATGAAACCCTCAGGTTGTGACATGTATATAGTTTCAATTAGATCTCCATGAAGAAAGGCTGTTTTAACATCTAATTGTTCTAATTCTAGGTTGAATTTCATTACAAATGCTAAGAGAAATTCGATAGATACATGTCTAACCACCTGGAGAATATATTTCATTATAGTCTACACCCTCCCTTTGAGTGAAACCTTTTGCCACTAGCCTAGCCTTATATCTTTCTTTAGTTACCCCAGGTATTTCCTCTTTTCTTTTGAAAATCCACTTCTGACCAACTAGCTTAACATTTTTGGGTTTATCAACTAGGATCCATGTTTTATTCTTTTCTAAGCTTAACATTTCTTCTTTCATTGCTTCTATCCATTTAAGCTTATTGTGGTCATTTATAGCATCTTTATAAGACATGGGTTCACTAGTTATCAATTGTTCAAGAAGATTTAGAGCAAAAGAGACATACTCATCATTAGAAAATCTGGTTGGGGGAACAATTGTTCTTCTGCTTCTATCCCTTGCTAGTTGATAATTGCTCAAGTCTTCTGGTTGTTGGCCATGCTCTTCTTGTATTGAATTTCCATTTTCAAGTTCCTCAGCATTGGTGTCTGTGGGATCATTTCCAGTAGTGGTTCCTGGTGCTTCATCAGCTAGCTCCACCTCTTTGTGAGTACCTGTCCTTTTTCCTGTATCATTCTCACAAGATTCATTAGATGATTTCAAAAACATTTCATTTTCATTGAACCTTACATCCCTGCTTATAAAGCTTCTGAATTGACCATTTGGAAGAGGTTCCCACAGCTTATAGCCTTTTGTTCCATCAGGGTAGCCTATGAACATACACTTTATGGCCCTAGGGTCAAGTTTCCCTTCTCTATTATGGGCATAGGCAGTGCACCCATAAGTTCTTAAATGGCTAATATTAGGTGGGGAGCCAGTCCACATTTCCTGTGGTGTTTTGAAGCCTAAAGCTGAAGAGGGGCATCTATTGATCAAATAACATACAGTCTTGACAGCCTCTGCCCAGAATTTTTTTGGTTGGCTGGCAGTGTTCATGATGCATCTAACCCTCTCCAAAATAGTTCTATTCATCCTCTCAGCAACCCCATTTTGCTGAGGGGTTAATCTTACTGTTTTGTGTCTAGTGACTCCTTCCTCTCTACAAAATTGGCTAAACTCCTCACTCAAGTACTCTAGGCCATTGTCCGTCCTTAAGGTTCGACCTTCCTATTGGTTTGGGTTTCTACGCCCTTTTCCATGTTTTAAAGTGGTTAAAAGCTTCGATTTATGTTTTAGAAAGAACACCCAAACTTTCCTAGAGTAGTCATCTATGATTGTCATAAAGTATCTGCTTGAGCCTAAGGAAGGGTTACTAGAGGGACCCCACAAGTCCGAGTGAACATAGTTTAGAGGGCCCTGGTTGTGTGTTGTCCTTTGGTAAAGCTAACTCTAGTGGACTTTCCTAATACACGACTTTCACAAAAATCCAGCCTGAATTTTGGAATTATCAAGGATGCCTTGCTTTGCCAGTTCTATGAGGCCTCTCTCACTCACATGTCCTAGCCTTCTATGCCATAGTTGGGTGTGGTTTTCAGTTTGTTCAATGGTGTTTGCAGCAAGTCCAGTGATTGTTTCTCCCTCTAGGATGTACAATCTATTTACCCTAGTGCCCTTCATCCATACCATAGACCCACTAATTACCCTTAGGTTTCCATCCTTAGCAGTGTAAGTCATGCCATCTTCTTCTAGGGTTCCTAAGGAAATTAAGTTTCTTTTAAGTTCTGGGACATATCTAACATCTTTTAGATTTATTATAGGTCCATCTTTGGTCTTGATCTTAAGTTCTCCTATCCCCTTAACCTTGCAAGGTTTATCATCTCCTAAGAGGACAGTTCCACCATCCATAAGTTTAAGATCAAGAAACCAGGTGTTTATGGTGTGTGATATGGAAAGTACACCCTGAATCCAACACCCATTCATTTCTAGTGGCTTTATCATCTACCATTAAAACATCTATGACAACTAGAGCATCCCCCTGATCGCCTTTTTCCCCTCTACATTATTTCCTCGAGTTATGATTTTGGTTCTTATTGTTGTTTCTTTTAGGACAGAATCTCCTAATATGACCCATTTCATTACATTGATAGCATTTTACATTCTTCAAGTGTCCCTTAGATTTAGATCTTGATTTACCTCTCCATTTCTTGTTTCTTTCTACTGATCTTCCTCTCACATTAAGACTCTCAGCCTGACTTGAACTAGTGCTAGACTTAGCCTTAAATTTCAGATCCCAAGATCTAAGAGAAGAGATTACCTCATCCATAGTGATTGTGGTTCTGCCAAATTTGATTGCAGCCTTCAGCTCCCTGTAAGAATCATTCAGAGAATTCAGGAGAATGATGGCTTTGCTTTTATCTCCTATCTTTTCTTCATCAATGGAGGCAAGTGTGATAGTTATCTTCTTGAATTCGTCTAGGTTCTGTTCCAGGGATTTGGAGTTCTCCATCTTGAATCCAAAGAACTTCTCTTTCAAAAGGATTCGGTTTGAGAGAGATTTAGTGAGATAGATTCCTCCTAGCTTTTCCCAAACTTCATATGCAATGTCTAGACCATCAACTTGTCTCACAATTGCATCCTCCAGATGCAAGATTATCACAGAATATGCCTTCAATTGTAGTTCTGACCTTTCATGGGCAGTCATTGTTGCAGGGAGGTTTGCTGGATCTTCAATGGCTTTGTGAAGGTCTTTATTTACCAATAATGCCTTCATCTTCTTTCTCCATGAACCAAAATCACCAGTTCCATCAAACATGTGTAGTTCCACTTTCATTGCCATTCTGACTTCGGATCTTTGATCTTTTCAGATGTTTTTTGCAAACGAAAAACGAGGTAGTCTTCTCAGAGAGCTCTGATACCAATTGTTGAATCTAAAACCCAGGTTCTCATACAGAACAGTAAAGAAAAATAAGAGAATAGAGAAGAATGGACACGAATTTTATACTAGTTCGACCAGGAGGGCCTACATCCAGTTGCTGAAGAGAAATTCCTCAGCCATGCACTATAAAATCCTTCAAAACAGGGCTACAAAAGATCTCACAAATCCTGAGATCTACCATCTCTCACCATACTCAGATATTACAGACCAAACTTGGAGATTTCCTTTGGAACTCTCACAAAAACCAACCAAGAACAAAAATCACTCAGTTTTCATACAATATCAAACAGAGAACATAAACTCAGAGAGAACAACGAAGAAGAAAGGAGAAGAAAAATCTAAACTGAATTCCTCTTCTTTTTCCTTTATTACACATGTGAACCTCCTTGCTCCACGTAGCCACATAACAGATTTCAGCTTGACAGCTCACCAAAGGTCACCCACGTGATCTCTTCTTTCAATCTGTTAGCTTAACAGATTTAGTTACACATCTTTGGGCTGGGCTGTACAGAGACAATAGAGATGGGCCAAGGCAAGGTATAAACCCATCACAACTGAAGGCTGATCCAAATCAACAGCTAACATTAATAATAAGGTTAAATGCACCAATACTTGTACTTTTAGATTTTTCATAATTACACTATCAATTTGATTTTTTTCAACCCTACGCTTTATGTAAGCCAATTTCTTGTTAAAAAAACCATCTAAAAATCACAAGCAAGATGGTATTTGTCGATTGAGTTACAGTCATAAGCCTCATTCATCATATTCTTAAGCAAGATGGTAGGAAAAAAAAATTAAACATGTCATGCCTTTGTTATATTGGTTGGAATCACAAAAGGAATACAACAATTAAGCAATAATTCCATATAGTTTCCTTGTCTCCGCTCACTGCAAGGTCTTGAACCCGGACATTCACGGTCCCAATTTAAACCATTTTCCTCTCTATTTGTTGATGATCCCACATCGAAAATATGAAGGGAAATCACAATATTTATAAGATACATGGGTCGCTCCACTAATTGCCAATTGGTTTTGAGATAGAACCCATGATATCAAGATTTTATTTATTTATTTTTAAATGGAAGCCAGATATTCATATAGTGAGTAACATCCATCTCCTACGACAATCCGAGAATCAAGCTATAATTTTCTAGTAGATTTATTAATTCAATAATTTTTTTCACCTATTCAATAATTTATTGAATTAAAAGCAAAGTTTTATTAACTCAATAAATTATTCAGTTTAATTCAATAACTTAATTAATTAAAATTAATATCATGTATCTCAATTGCATATAGTAATTTAATTTAATAATTATTTTGTTTAATTTAATAACTTATTGAATTACAATAAATATCATATATATATCAATTTCATATTATATTTTAATTCACTAAATTATCCTCTTTAAGTCACTAAACTATTCCTTTTAATTCAATAAATTATTTCATTTAATTCAATAACTTATTCTCATCAAACGCATAGAGAATGTGTTTACATTTAACGGAAACCATATAGATGTTATTTTCATTTTACCTATTTAATAATATAGTGCAGTCAAATATGTTATCTAAATGATTTTTTATCGTGTCACAATTTAAAAAGAAAAGGAAAAGTCAGATGCCTTTTTTTTTTTTTTTTAAATTAGATGCCATTGTTTTTAATCTTATAAATATGGAGAAAATTTTATTAGATAGCAGATTTTAATGCAATATTTTTGTAAATATATAATTGTTTAAAACTATTTGTAAATATAATAATTTATACTATGTTTATCAGGTTATTAGTATCCGATGCTGGGTTTCTTTTCGTTCCTAGAGACGATAATAGGGTAGCTCATGTCTTGGCGATGAAAGTACGAGGTTTTTATTCCCCAATGGTTTGGATCGAAGAAGTCCCCCGTGGCTGCTAAGGGCTTTGCTAAGGTTGGCTACAGCTCTACTTAATTTGTGTTACTGTTTGTTTGTTTGTTGTGTGTTGTTATAAAAAAAAAATGTGTGGATCAATAATTAATTTATTGTCAAAAATATGTAATTTAATATTGATCATTGATCATAGATTTATTCATCCCTTTATATGCAGGGAGTTAATTTTAAATGGAAAGAATTATTATGTCGCCGGACAGGGACGAAACCAGACAAGACGAGACTCACAAGTTAGAAAATTCAAATATGAATGGGCTTTTTCTGGTTCCTTCCATCTGAAAAATTTGGATTCCGTGGGCAACTGGATGATAATGAAAGTATACCATAATATAGAAAATGTGGATTTGTAACTAATATTCATCAATAAGTTCTCTAAATATTGAAATATCTAAAAGAATTTTTCATGTTTTCAACTCTCATTTTAAAAAATAATCAATTTATTTTAAATTTTCAAAAATACTCAAATATTTACCATTTTATTTGTCTATGAATAACATTTTTATTACTCATTAGCAAAAGTTCATATAGAACTTCATTTTCTTGCAGACCTAATGTTTTGTTTTCTATCCATTCATTATTTTATATTTTTAATATAATACTTATCTACCGATGAGAAAGGAGAGTTGCTCCTCATTTTCACATTCATTTCTATAAGTTCTACTAATATATTAATATATAAGTTTTACTAATATATTAATATATAGAGGCATTATTACATGTGAGGCAAAGAAAAATCGAAAAAAAAAAAAGTATCTTCACCACATAAGGGTGTTAATAGCCACATTTGTATTATAATAATATATGTAGTGTTTATGTTTATGAAACTAGACCAACTAAAGCTGTTCATTCTTATAAATATTTATGTTATTTTAAAACTTCACTGCATGACACTTTTTGAATAGTTATTTTAAAAGATAATAAAAATTTCCAAAATGACATTTTTTTAAAGATATGTTTGAGGTTGGGTGCATACTTACTTTGAATTGAGTTAACACTTATTTTAATTTTTTATTCTTAAATTATTAACTTATGAATAGTAATTTTAACTATACAATAACCTATAAATTTTATAAAAGTGGTTTTTTTTTCCAATTTTCCACAGGTTAATTATATTTTTTGTCACTTTTTATTATAATAAAAAAAAACATTTTTTCTTGTGAAATTCCATTGTTCAATTCAAAATTTAATAGTATCATAAAAAAAGAAGGGCTATTATCACATATACCCAATATTGAGTCTCAGTTTTCAAAAAAACCACAAACATTGAAAAATATCAAAATTACCCAACACATAATTAACCCATAATTTTTTTATGAAAATTTGATTATAATTGATATATTATTTTTGTAAATTTATATTATTGATATAAATTTAATACTAGAATTTACATTACTGATAAATTATTATTGTAAAATTACATCAATGATATATCATTAAATTAATAGAATATATAAAAATGGGTAAATCTGATATAAACATGAAAGTGTGGCATATGTGAAAACAAAACTCAAAAGTTGGCTACCACACATAATTTTTCAAAAAAGAAATAAATGTCATAAATTATCCAACCACGTGTTTGACGTTCATTAATGTATATAAATTTTCTTTTGTAATTTATTAATTTATTTGTATGGATTGTCCATTATGTCAAATCGACAATAGAGATGTGATGAGATTCATTAGAATAGTGTGGTTCACGTTCAACCTATTAAAGATTTAGAGATAAGATTAATTATTACACAATATATAACTTTAGCGAATATATCTTATTCAAAATTAAATTGGAACATCAATCAGTAGACCCCTCCCTGTCCAGTTACTCTTCCCTAATAAGAGCAAATTGGCGCATCGTCTGTAGATTTTTCTTTTTTCTTTTTAAACAGCATGAATTCATTGTTTTTTTAAATTATAAGAAAATTATAAATATTTTTCAATTTTAGATTTCTAGTTAAATTCGTAGCAAATCATTGTCAATCAAAATATATGCGTCCTTTGATAATTAAATTTGAATTGATTTTATGGTTTTTAAATTAAAACTGTTAGTTAAGAACTTTTATATTTCTCAAATCTATTTTTAAAAAACTAAAAAGATAATTTTAAAAAATTATTGCTGATTTTAGTTGAAAATTTCGAAAGGGTTTTTAGAAAATGGGATAATTATTGGTGAGCAACCATTTTTTTTAAGTGGAAAAACAAAATAATAATTTATTCTCCAAAACGCCGCAAGAGGAAATTGTAGGAAACCAGAACTTAGAAAGCTTAGAAAAAAATGGAGGAAATGTGTTATTCAAATTAACAAATCTTTGGCTAATTATAGCCCTTTTACACAGAAAAGAAATAACAGACTCTACCCTTACAAGTCTAGTGTAGTGATGAGAAAACAAACTCTTAACTTTATTAAAAAAAATGTCTTATTCAACAAACAAGATAGTTTAAGACAATCAAAACAGAAACAAGCTAACAGAAATTGATATTCTTTCTTAAACAATAACTCAATTTCCCTTATAAAATACATATTTTCTATACAAAATTAATGAATATATCAAGTGTCATTATTAATAATTTTCTACTTTTACAAAGTGTCTTAAAAATTATTTAATTTTAAATGAAAATTACTTTTAATTAGATTACATGTATTTAAAAAAAAAATACAACTAATAACACTTTTTTCTATCTCATTTTCAAAAATAAAACAATTCTGATTTATTTTTAAAAATAACACTTTTTTTACTTTTATTAAATAATGAATTATTTTTTATAAATTTTCATTAATTTTTTTTTTATATTATTGAATGATCGATCTTATTGTAGTTTTTTTTAATTAATTGAAATATTTAAATTAAATTTTAAAAAAAAATATTCTTGTATGGAAAACATTGATTCTTTATATAAATAGAGTTATATGAATTAATAGTCACTTAGACATCTATAATAAAGCTTAATAGTAACCATCTAAAAATAAAGTTTAGTGGCTACCTGGAGAGAGAAAAATGTAATGAATTTACCCAAAAAAAAATCCTTCCACGATTTCTCATGTCATCCCATCAGTTTTTTTCTTCTTGAAAAAGTCTCTCCTCATACTTATTCCCATTCTCCCTCTCTCTCTCTTTCTCTCTCTCTCTCCTATAAACCACTTAACCCTCATCTCTCTCATTTTAAAAATTATCTAAACCACAGTCCAATAATTTATTTATTTTAATTAAATGTAATGGTTTTGCTTTTTTTTTTTAGTTCAATAAATTTTTTTAAAAAAAACAATCAAGTAGTAATAACATAAAATTGGTTGATGAGAATTTTCGAACACAAGAGAGCTAATATCAATTTCTTCGAATTTTTGTGACTGGAAAAAAAAAATCAATTGCTACTTTTGTAAATATTAGATTTAATTTTGTTACAGGGTGTAAGAGGCTCATTTGTTATTATTGATTATAAATACGCATGTCTTAAAGGGATTAGACAACGTGAATGTATATAGAACCTACAAATATATTTTATCTAACATGATTAAGACGTATAAGAAAATCAGTGAGAATTCTTTATGACCAAAGCCAAAGCCAAATATTTTAAATATTATAACTAGAGGGATTTATAAGATGCCTGTGAATCCAACTATTCCATTTCCCTTGTCTTCAAAGTTTGGGTCGTCAAACAAGGGCCTGTTTGGTATAATTTCCTTAAAAATGTTTTGAGTCAAACATTTTAAAAGAAATATTAATTAAATGTTTCATCTAAAAATACTTGAGTGAAGTATTTTAATTGAAATACTTGTTTATAAATATTTCTGGAAGAATCACAAATCAAGTATTTTCTCCATAAACACATTTTAGTATATTCAATTGTTTTTAGATAAAACACTTAATTGATATTTATTCTAAAAAATTTCACTCAAAACGCTTTTAGAGAAAATTGTTCCAAACAGGCCCTAAGACTCTCTGTGATCTATCCAATCCAATCCCTTCCAGCGTTATCATTAATTCTTCTCCTACACATGATTTTTTTTCACTACTTTTTAGCGGGATAAAATTTAAAAAATATATATTAAAAAAATTTGCAGAAGCTTGAATGGTGAGTACTGGGATTCAGGGCGGATTCAAGAAATTGAATTGCAGGGCTGAATTAAAATATAGTTAGATGTCTAATAATTAAATATATTAAATTTTATTAATTTATAATCCTAGTATTTTATACGTTAAAATTCTATTTTAATTATAATAGTCAATATTTTATGTGATATAATATTTTTTTTAAAATAAAAAAAATTAACAAAATATCAAAAGTTTTTTAAAAATTATATAATTTAAAAAAAAATAAGAAAGATTAAAAAAAGTACTTTTAATTAGATCACATGTATTAAAAAAACAGAAATTACAACCAATAACCTTTTTTTCTACCTTATTTTAAAAAATAGCAAACATCTAATTTATTTTTAAAAATAAATTTCTTTTACTTTCATTAATTAATTAATCATTTTAAATAAATTTTTTTCTTTCGTGTTATTGAAAGATGAATCTTATTGTAGTGTTTTTAATTAATTGAGATGTTTTAAATTAAAATTCAGTAATATTTATGATTGGTTTTTACAATTTTGGTCATAAATTCATTATATTATGAAAGTTCAAAATATGTCTATTTTTTAAAAAATAATTTTATAAACATTGGTTATTTTTTTTGAATTTACAATTTAAAAAATATCATTATTGAAAATACCCTTTTTAAAACTATAAACCCAAACAATATAGGTTTCTTTTTTTTAATACATAATATTTGATTTATTAATAAATACTTCTTATCAAAGCATTTTAAATAGAAATACATATACATATCTTAAACAGCAATTATTGAGTACATAGTTTAGAAATGTTGATGGCCACAAGGAATTCAAATAGAGATACTATATGGAATTCCTTTTCCTGTGACCCCAGGCTTGGAAGTTGGCTTCAAAAGCTCATATGGCAGAATCCCTGCTCCATTTCTATTCTTCAATGTTGAATCTTCATTTCTATGGTCAATTACATTTTCCAAATCACTCATCTTTTTGCTAAAAGTTTCAAATGCTTTATTAATTGCATGATTCTCAACCCATGATGGCTCTGGATTATTTCCCAAATATTCCTCATCTGGATCATGAGTTGATAATAAGTCCATTACAAACATGGCTGTTGTTGCTTGAACTTGTGTAGGAAAGCATTTCAAAAGAGTTTTTTCAGGATTTTTCTTGAATTCCTTCCAATCTTGTGTGTTATAATCCTCAGTTGGCATATTGGTTCTAGTAATGCTAGGCCTGTTTGGGAAATATCCTGAATATGCATATTGACCAAAGTTCACAGCTGCATGGTGAGCTGATGCTACCCACACAATGTTTGTTATTATGTCTATAAGATCTTTTGGAGTATTTAAGTTTGGCCACCATGCTTCTTCTTGTTTGTCCCCATGTCCCACTGTTCTTATTTCTGTCCACCATGCTTGAAGCTCTTCATCATTTTGAATCAAATATGGATCATGGTAGTAATGGTTCACATATTCTGTAACCCATTGTTTCAAAGCATCCCATAATATCAAACCATCACTGGCAAATGGGTAATCTTTTATAGTTAGCTTCACCCCATGTGTTTGAGTTGGATCCTCAATAGCCATTCCTCTACAAACACACACAGTCAAAATCAAATCAGTTGTATACTTTGTGCTTGTTTTGTTTTAATAAAATTAAAGATATACCTGTTAATTAGGTCGACAGGCAATGCCTGAGTGTCAAATCGCCATTGTTGTTTGTAAATGTCAGAGCTAAATTCCATGGAATATTCACCAGGTGCAAATGTAGATTCGATGACACCGCCTGCATTAACAAGACTACTACGAGCAGAAGCATTAATCTCCAAGGTGTACCTCAAGTGAGGATGGAGAAGTCTATAGATGGGATGCATTGCGCTCAGTTGTCGATGCGTTGCTAACACATAAGGTTCGACAGCACAATGAGTTCTTAACCTGTTTACATAAAAATAGAAACATTCAAAGTTTATATGATATGAACCAATTATATATATGTAAAATTAAATGAATGAATATCATATACCAATGATTAATGAGTTGGTGATAGCCAGAGTCATGGACAAGAACATGAGCTTTGGCTAACCTCCAAAGCCAGAGGTCAGTAGCATGAGTACTTGGTGTAAAAACTTGCTTCAATTGAGGCTTTCCGTGCATTGGGGGTCGTGTAAGCTCAATAACAAGTGGTCTCAATGTGTCATCAGGATTTAAGAAGAATAGTGTCCTCGATCCGTACAGAGTTCTGTCTTTAAGACCTCTAACTTTCTCAACATATGGTAAAAGAGCATCGTGGTAGTCTAGTATGAACACTTTCTTCTGTCTTATGGCCTTCATTCCCATTCAAAAGTGTTGTTATATGAAAATTACTACAAGTAAAAAAAACAGTAGAAGAGAAGAAACTAGAAAATACCTCTTCAACTGTCATTGAGCCACCAATTTCCTTATCAACGATTGCACTAGTGATTGCTGATTCTTGAGGACCGTAAATGTCAGGGTTAAGTAAACTCTTCAACGGCCATTCCTACAAATTAAAAAAAAAAACAAACTTTTAAATTAATGTCAAACAAAAAACTATAAGATGAGTACTTTTTCCCAGTATGTTGGATAAACATAGATAATAGTAATGAAGATGGATTACCGTGACCAGTTGTATGCTTAATGGGTTAAGACCAGCAAGAGTTTCTCTAGCAAATTCTTCATCACTTAACCAAAAGAATTTGTTTCCTGATAAAATAAGATTATCATTATGTTGGAATAATATATATCAGAGAGAGATTGATGGTTGGTCATACATACTTGACATGGCTTCAGGAGGATCAAAGCGCAAGATCAACTCTAAACCTTCTTTAGTGAGAGACAGATCAAGCCAATCCACACCATAAAGTTCATCAATTGCATTGAAGTTTGGGAAGTCATACTTTTTACGAAACTGCTCTTCAATTTTTGGTATCAACGTATGCAGGAATCCCAATATTTTTTTTTTGGTGAAAGCTTCCTGCTTTTCGTCGGAAAATGACTCGTCTCGAGGAACATAAATACTACCCAATTCCTCGAACTCTGGATCTACATTTCATTCATTTTCCCAACAGAGAAATATTACCATTAGAAGAAAAATAGAATAAAAATCTATAATTATAATTATAATTAAATTGATAGATACGTGATGGATAATGAGGACGTCCAGTTCTGCAGCGTCTAGGATAAGGGTGTTCACTCCCTCCTAAAACTGGCCTTGTCAGAGCTTCATCATTAGCATTTCCAAGATCATTGTAAACATCATAATCATATATTCTATCGGACTTTTGTCGCTGCCCTTTTCCGTCTCCTCGTAAATGTTCTAGCTCTTCCTTTCTCATTTTCCTCAGTCCTCCAGGTGTTTGTGATGGCAAATATGACTGTGTATTTTGTCATAAGATTATTATATAATTTTCTTAAAAAAAAAAAAAAAAAAATCAGAATTTGAGGATAAGTGGGCTGACCGACCTTATTAGTGAAGAAGACACGCTTGGGAGAATGCTTAGTTGATGGTTCAACCCATGAGTTAGGGTTAACTGTGATGGGACCTGTTGAGAAACCATGAAGAACAATCTCCTTCACATACTTTTCTTTACGGTTGTTATTCTCAACTATTACTGCACCAAGCTCCCCAAAATCCGAAGGAATTTCGAAGCTCGCCTCATATATTTCTTCAATTGATGTTTCACTCGTTAATGTTGCCTCACCTGTAATAGTTGGCTTCTCTTTTCCAGTACCTTTTAACACACACACACATATATATATATATAATCTCACGTTAAAAAAATTAATAAGATTATGAGTTACGCATTTCTAGTTTTGAAATGGAACTCATAAAATATTAAAAGATAGTATTAGAGTCAGACAAACTAACTATCTATTAAAAAAAAAAAACAAAACCCAATAATAATAATAAGCCCAAAAGAAGCATAATTTAAAAACATATTAAGATTCATGATGGATGGTTAGGGATGACTCACTGGAATCGAGTCTGTCGCTAGCGAGCTCCAAGTTGAGGTATTTTTTCCAATGAAACTTGATAGAATGAGAAGAAATTTCATTTTCATTTTCATTTTCATTTTCAATTTCATTTTCAATTTCATTTTCATTTTCATTTTCAAAAATTTTACGAATTTCACCAGTTTTTTTGAGGATGGTAACAACAGTTTTAACAGTAGTGGATGATGAAATGTAGATGGGGAGAGTAGTAGCAATAGCTTTAATTTGTCCATTATTTCTGGGCATCCTAATATTTCTGAAATGGGGACTGGATTTTTTAATTTGGAATGGGAATCCCAATCCAGTAGTAGGAGTAGAACTGCCAATCCCATTCTTATTTTGAAGGAATAAAGGTTTATCCATAACCAACATGGACGACGTAATCTGTGGCTTTTGTAACCCACAGACTATTAGAGGCTTCGACATTATTTTAGACTCACGAGAAAGAAAGAAAGAAAGAAAGAAGAGAAGAGAAGAGAAGAAAAGGGTCTCTTGAGTTTGGTTTGCAGTTTCCGATCGACGAGGCCGAGGTCTTTATATAGGGATGGAATAAGGAAGATAACTAATAATATGATTCCTCTTTTCTTTGCTTATTAATTGTAAAGTTATTGTTGGGTAGGTAGACGTAGAAATTGGGAATAATACTTGGAATAGCTGGCTTCTTTTATGGGATTTATTATTTTTATGGTTATTTACAAATAAATGAAAAATATAACAAAGATAAAATTAATAACCATAACATAAAAAATAAAAAAAAAGGTTAGAAGTAGTTATCCCTACATTCTATAGTTATAAATTAGCCACACCTTAAATTTAGGGTTTTTTCTCAATTTTTTATTTGAACAAAATTTAGGTATTCCATGACTACAACAGGTTGTTTTTTCAATTTGTAGAGACCATTGTTAATAAAAATATGAGTAAAGAAATTAGCATTATAAAATATTAAACGATTACTTTATTTATTATTTCTTTTATAAACGAACTTGTTAGATTAAACTTTTATTAAACATAAGTGATTATCATATTTACTATCTTTGTATATATTTTCTCATTAAATTTGTTTCATTCACATTTTCTCAAAAAGTCCTTTTTAGATACATATTTTGTGATAATCTCTTTTTACATTATTTTTTACTGTATTAATTTTGTTTGAATACTCTTATTGACTAAATATTTTCTCTTTTTATGCACCAAACATTTTTTTTTAATCATTCTCTCTACACATAATCTACATTTACTAAAGTTATTTATTTTTATTTTTTTCTATAAAAATACATTTCAGCCTCCGCATGGGGTAGCTAATGAGATGAACCAACCAACTATTCCACCACCACGACAACGACTTCCAATTTCTCTATATTTATTTGTTTACATACATATAATCAATGAATGTCAAATATTGGGTTGTTAAAATTTAATAGGGCCGGTGATTCATTCAATTCATTCCGGCCATATCATTAATTCTCCTTCTTAGTTTCATAGTTTAGGGTGTTCGGATTAAAGACTTTTTAAATTCAATCCAATTTTTCGTTATAAATTTATATAATCCTTATCAAGTAACGGATCAATGAGGGATGTGTGGTGGAATTGCATCCTATCATTGAAAAAAAAAATATATGAGGAAACAAATTTGAACTTTTAATATATTTTATCTACTTTTTCATCGATTAATTTTTAAAAGTCATTTTTATATAACTTTGGGTAAACTATAAATAAATACAAACACAATTTATGTGGTAAAAAAATGGATATTTATCTGTCATGATTTTAAAATTATAAAATAGTTTAACGATTTAGTTACTTAGGAAAAAAAAACTTGTATGAGAAAACATTGATACTTTATAAAATAAAGTTATTTATATTACTAGTCACTTAGACCCTATAATAAAGCTCAATAGTAACCATTCAAAAAAAAAAGTGTAATGAACCTTGAAAGGGGCGTTTGGAGTGCAGGAATCGGAATTGAACGCCTGAGAATTAGATGTCCAGGAATAAGTAGTATGGAATAAAATGCCTGGGAATTTGATGCCTGTGTTTGGAGTGTCTTTAGAATGAGATTCAAATGTCCAGGAATATGATGTCGTGTTTGGAGTGTCTTGGAATTTGGTTTATGGGAATATGATTATTGTTTTTGTAGGAAAGAATATGATTTGTTATTTTATTTAATTATTATATAAAATTTATTTTAAAAATTGAAAAAAATAATTAATAATATTAAATTTAATTAAATTAAAATTATCAACTATATTTATTTATAAGTTTGAATTTTTTAATTTCCTTTTAAATATTATTTCATTAAATAAAATAAAATAAAATTGATGAAACATATAGGAATCAATTTCTTACAATCATGTATTATTATATAAATTAGTTGATATTAATTGACGGTAAAAAATAAATGATTGTTTTCATTCAATATTTAGGGTTTAATAATAAAACAAATTTATTAATTTAAAAAAAGTGAAAACGTGTTATTTAAAAAAAGGGTAAAATGTAAATAAAACCCCTGTGGTTTTTTAAATGCATGAACACCCCTTGGTTTGAAAATGAAAAATCACACCATTGTGGTTCCAAATTTTTTCAATCAGACTCTTCCCCTTCAATGTCATTAATTTTATTTTAATCATAACTTCTTCGTTTGAACTCCGATTTGGATGATTCAAGATGTTTTGGAATCCTCATTTTGGTCTCTACGCTATGGTCACTTCAAACTTTCAAATCACCAAAAACCAAAAGAGTTAATGGTGTCAATCATACCTAGTATTTTGATGTCAATCAACTCTTTTATTTATTAATCATTTCAAGTTTTGAAGTGACTATTATATAGATCCTGAAATTAAGATTCCAAAATATCTTGAATCACCCAAATCGGAATTCAAACGAAAAAGTTATGGCTAAAATAAATTTTTTGACATTAAAGAGGAGGGGTTTGATTGAAAAAATTTGGAACCATAGGGTGTGATTTACCATTTTCAAACCACATAGGTGTTCATGCATTTGGAAAAAACCACATGGGTCTCATTTGCATTTTACCCTTAAAAAAATGTTGTATTTGGAATTAAGCTTGAAAAAAGTACTATAAAGTAAAATTTATCTAAATTAGTTAGTGTATTATTTTGAACATTCTTTTTAAATTTAATTATGTATAATATATTGAGTTTCTTTAAAAAAATATTTTTGATTTAAAAAATATGTATATTTTTTTTAATTAAAATTGAACATATTTTTTTAATTTAATTATGTATAATATATTGAGTTTCTTTAAAACAATATTTTTGATTTAAAAAATATGTATATTTTTTTAATTAAAAAATAAAAAATATTTTTTAATTTTATCTTGTTCACTATAACCTACTAAAATACTCATAATATATATTTTTTCCTATTAGAAATACCAAATAGTACAAAATTGGAGAGAGTTTAATTAAATGCCAATGACAAATGTCAATGCCAAAGCTAATGCCAATGTTAAATAAAGGGGAAATTTGGATGGGAATTGAATGCCAATGCCAATGGTAAAAGAGGTTGAACCAAACAATGGAATGAGAATTGAATGCCAATACCCATGGGAATTGAATGCCAATGCCCGCACTTCAAACGCCCCCAAAGAGAAAAATGCAATGAATTTACCAAAATAATCCTTTCACGATTTCTCATGTCATCACATTGGTTTTTTTTTTCCTTCAAAAAGCCTCTCCTCATATTATTCCCATTCTCTCTTCTCTGTTTTTCATTTTCTTCTCTCTCCTAAAAACCCACCTAATCATTCTCTCTCATTTTAAAAAATGGGTTAAATACATCAATGACCTTTGTATTTTTAGGCTTTTTCAATTTACATCCCTGAATTATCAATTTAGCTTTTTTCACCTCTACACTTACTATTTTTCAATTTCTGTAAAACAAATGTTAAAACTAATAGCCATTTTACTTTTAATATTTTTTAATATCCATATGTGAAATGACCTTTTAATTCTTCTTCATCATCATCTTCTCATCACTCTCTTTCACTTTCTCTCATCCCACCGATTACCGGAACCAGCTTAAATAGTTATTCTTCTTCATTTTGGGTCATCCTCAGACAACACCACATACAAGGGCACCCAACTAGCAGCATAGAGGTAGCTTCAGAACAGTCGGGGTATCTAATAGCTACGCCATCATCTTAGTTCAGCTCTGACGATAGACACGAGCTTGGTGCATGGGATAGTTGTAAATGGAAGGGGCAATTATATATAAAATCTTATTTAATGACAGAGAGAGGTATTGAAATATTTGGTTGAAATTGAAAAATTGAAGAAAGAGATTGTAATCAGATTGTCTCTCAATTTCTGATATGAATGGCATATTTTTATCGAAGAAGGAGAATAAAGTTGGAGAGATTCGTAGTTTGCCCTGTTTTGCTTTGATGATAGGAGAGAGAGCAGGAGACTAAACATCAAGATCTTCCACACTTGAACGAAGCAGTAGATGATGATGTAAACCCTACCCACACTCAATCACAGCTTTCAACCAGAAAGTAAGGAAGAAGAAGAAGATTATGTCAAAGAAGGATTTCTTATTTCTGCAGCACTTTTCTTTCTGTTTCGAGAATACAGGATGAAAGAATAGAATATGAAAACAAAAACTAACAGAAATACATTTTAGCTTTTATACTAAGTTGCATCACCAAAACCAGTTAGTTACAAACTGCTTTTATATCCAAACTAATTAACAAATCTCCACCTTTGGATTAAGACAGATTCTTCATGTCTGCAGATTCTTTGCTCTTCCTCATTATACCAGCATTTTCTAAGCAGTATTCCATCTTCTGTTGAGTTACTACTTTGGTTAGCATATCAGCTAAGTTCTTTGTAGTGTGGACTTTAACCACTTCAACATCCTTCTTCTCAATTACCTCTCTAATGAAATGAAGCTTTATATCCACATGCTTAGACCTTTCATGAAATTGCTGATTTTTAGTGAGATATATGCCACTCTGATTATCACAGTTTATCTTCACTGTCTTCTGCACAATCCCAAACTCTGCTGCTATGCCTTTAAGCCATAATGCTTCTTTTTTAGCATCAGCAAGTGCCATAAACTCTGCCTCTGTTGTGGACAAGGCAACAACAGCTTGTAGAGATGCTCTCCAGCTTATGATGTTTCCTCCTAGAGTGTATAAGTACCCAGAAATGGACCTTCTTCTGTCAAGGTCTCCACCATAATCAGCATCGACATATCCTTCTATTTCTGTCTTTGAGCTTTTCTTATAAACCAAGCCAATGTCAGATGTTCCTTTCAAATACCTGAGGATCCACTTCACTGCTTCTCAGTGTCTTCTTCCTGGTTTGGCCATGTATCTGCTAGTCAAGCTTGCTGCAAATGCAAGGTCTGGTCTTGTACAGACCATTAGATACATTAAACACCCTACAGCATTTGAGTATGGTACTGACATCATGTAGTTTATATGATCTTCCTCATTTTCCTTTGGAGAATTTTCAACTGACAGTTTGAAGTGCTGAGCCAAAGGACTCTTCACAGATTTAGCTTCTTGCATTTTGAATCTTGACACTATTTTCTGACAGTAGGTTTCTTGATTCAAATGCAATATTCCAAGAGATCTATTTCTCACAATCTCCATTCCCAAAATTCTTTTTGCTTCTCCCAAATTTTTCATGTCAAATTCATCATTGAGGAAATCTTTTACATTTCTCAATTCTGTCTTGTCATTTACTGCCAGTAGCATATCATCTACATAGAGTAGAAGATATACTTTCTTTCCAGCCTCCTTCTCCCGCAGATATACACAGCTATCATACATGCTCCTTTTGAACCCATTTCTTGTGATAAACTCATCAAACTTCTTGTACCAGCACCTTGGAGCTTGCTTTAGGCCATATAAGGACTTCTTGAGCTGACACACCAAGTCTTCTTTGCCTTTCACCTCGAAGCCTTGTGGTTGTTGCATAAAGATCATCTCTTCTAATGTACCATGTAGAAAGGCAGTCTTTACATCAAGTTGGTGCAATTCTAAATCATCTTGAGTTACAATTGATAAGAGAAGTCTAATGGAAGTGTGTTTGACTACAGGAGAAAACACTTCACAGTAGTCTATTCCTTCTCTTTGTGTGAACCCCTTTGCAACAAGTCTTGCTTTGTACCTCATTGGTTGCACACCTTTGATTTCCTTCTTTCTTTTATAAATCCACTTGCAAGCTATGAGTTTCTGATTTTCTGGTTTTTGGACAAGCACCCAGGTTTGATTCTTCTCTAATGAAGCCATTTCATCCTTCATTGCTGCAATCCAGTACCTGGCTTCAGGGCATTTGGTAGCTTCTTCAAATGTCTGAGGTTCTTCATTACATGTGTCTGGTACTACATTTAGTATTATGTTTTATTTTTGCCTTAAAAAAGTATATTTTAAATATCTATTTCATTTTTATATTCCTTTTTAAATAATACTTAAAATATAAAACGGGGAATTTTACCCGCGGGTAACCTGATCCCCGAACGGGGAATCCCCGAACCCGCCCCCGATTTTTCTATTAAGGGATAGGGTAGGGTATGGGGATTAAAAATCCCCGTGGGTTAGGGGATGGGAAACGTATCCCAGACCCCGCCCCGCCCTGTTGCCATCTGGTTCAACAACACAATGAGTTCTTAACCTATTTACATAAAAACTCATCCTTAATTCAACATTTATATATGAACCAAGTATATATACATGTAAAAATGAATGAAATGGTACCAATGACTAATGAGTTGGTGATACACAGAGTCATGGGAAAGAACATGAGCTTTGGCAATCCTCCAATACCAAAGGTCGTACCATGAGTACTAGGTGTTAAAACTCTCTTCCATTGAGGCTTTTCATGCATTTGGGGCCGTGTAAGCTCAATCACAAGTGGTCTCAATGTGTCATCTGGATTTAAGAAGAATAATGTCCTCGATCCGTATAGAGTTCGATCTTTAAGATCTCTAACTTTCTCAACATACGGTAAAAGAGCATCGTGGTAGTCTAGTATAAAAACTTTCTTCTCTCTTATGGCCTTCATTCCCATTCAAAAGTGTTATATGAAAATTACTACAAGTAAAAAAATTAGGAAGAGAAGGAAACTAGAAAGTACCTCTTCAACTGTTCAGCAATCACCGTGAACGGAATAAAGTTATGTTTAGTTTTGACTCTAAAGGAAAAGTATTGAATTTTGAGTTGTTGTAAATTAAGTTTCCGCTGCAGTTAGTCAATTTCCATGTTTTGGGAATTTGGGTTGTTACAGTCAAATATTGGGTTGTTAAAATTTAGGAAAAAAAATAACATCGTGTGGTTTCGATCAAAATCATGAACCGCCCCTGTAGTTTAAAAATGACAAATCACACCCATATAATTTCAAATTATACCAATAAGAACCCCCCCCCCCAACAATATTGTAAACCCTTTTTTAGCTATAACTTTTTTCGTTTGAACTCCAATTTAGATGATTCAAGATGTTTTGGAATTTTGATTTCGGGCTCTACGTTATGGCCACTTGAAAACTTATAAATCATCAGTAAACAAACAAGTTAATGGATTCAATCATACTTAATATTATGATAATAATAAACTCTTTAATTTATTAACAATTTTGAACTTTTGAAGTGACCATAATGTAGAGCTCTTGAAATAAGGATTTCAAAACATCTTTAATCATTCAAATCGGAGTTTAAACGAAAAAAGTTATGGCTAAAAGAAAGTTTACAATGTATAGAGGGGAGTGGTCTTATTGACATAATTTGAAACTACAGGGGTGTGATTTATCTTTTTTAAACTACAGGGTTATTCATGATTTTGATCGAAACTACGAGGTGTTATTTACCATTTACCCTAAAATTTAATAGGGTTGGTGACAGTGACGGATCCAGGATTTAAGTTCAGAGAGAAGCACACACTAGAGCTACAACTTATAAAAATCGTCAAATATATAGAAATTGAATCGACACTGACTAAAACTTATAGAAATCAATACCTTAAACCGCATATGTGTTCAAAACCGATTCAACACATAAGCGGTTCATTTTTAATTTGTAATTTTTTTTTTCTTTTTAATCATTGTGTTTATTTGTTTAAAATTGTCATAAACAGAACTAAACACGCCCCTAACACGCAATACATGTAAATATATAATAATTTGTTATAATATTAATAACTACAAAAATAAAATCTATATATTCACCTTTGGTATTTAATTTGGTGAAAATTGAGTCAAGTAAATGTTAAAATATTTAGTTTTTTATGTTAAAAAATCACTTCATATTAATAATTATATATAAATAAGATAGATTAGATAAAAAATGAAAAAAATTATTGGAAATGATATTTATAATATATTAAAATTAAAAATTAAAAATTAAAAATAAATCTAAATATAATTTATATTTTGTAAATTTTGAAAATAGATATGATAAATATATTGAAGTATTCTATTTACATGAAATTAAAACATAAAAAATACATGATTTAATATATATATATATATATATATATATATATATATATATATAAAATAAATAGATAAATAATCTTTAAACATGTAAAAACATTTAGATATTATAATTGGAACGAGACAGATGCTGGGATTCGAACTTTTGCCAACGAACCAACCTAATTTTAGAAAAATAGAAACTCCTTATTTTATTTCATTACAAATTAGTGGCACAAGTTTTTGTAATTTAAATTCATATATATATTTTTAATTTATCTACAAATCAAGGGGGACACGTGCCTCCCTTGTCCTACTGTAGATCCGTCCCTGGTTGGTGACCCATTCATATAATCACGTATCATGGCACCAATATATGTCCACATATTTTTTTTTTATAAATAAAATTCACTTTTTAGTCTGTGATGTATTCAAAAATAAATAATGTAGATCTTTAGGTATTGTAATTTTATGATGACGTACATGGCCATTGAAAGCAACAGAATATCGAGAGTTTTGTGCTTATTTTAGGTTAATATAAATTTTCTATGGCATTAGTATCATCTAATTTCTTTGGTGTATTTGTTTCGTTACTCGAGAAGTTTCCCTTTATCTTTAAGTTTTGATCATCATTTAGATAATTTCAGTTTGCATCTTTTTATAAGGTATATATATGAAGTTCTAGTTCTAACTATTACATTTTGAAATGTCATTTTTCAAAATTTCTTGCTTTAACTATTATATTTCATAGATGATTTTTTCTTAAATTTCTAACAATTGGAAGAATTCAAAGATTACACATAATATTCAAGTTCTTAGATTTGATGGAGACAAATTCATAAATCTAAGTCTGTTAAAAAAAAAAGACCATAAATCTAAGCCCATATAATATTAAAAGCCCATATAAAAGTATGGTGATGCTTTTGGGTTTAGTCAAATGGTGGTACTCTCTTGACCCCATTGACTAATTTGGAAGAAAAAAAAAAAACTTGATGAATTTTGCTTTACCGTGGAATTTAAAAAAAGGAAATTGGAAGCTGCTTGTTCTCCAACGAAATTACATGAGGCGGTGGGTAGCGTGCCTCATGTTATTTGCAATTTTTTTAAAAAATAATTATGTTGTCACAAAAACAAAACTTCTCCCTTATAAAGTCATCAAAAACTAATATTTTTCCCTAAAAAAGCCAATACATATTTTGTATACAAATTTAATAGAAATATCAAATGTACGGTTGCTAATAATTTTCTAATTATAAAAAATACATTTAAAATTATATAACCCTTTCATAAAAGGATTAAATGGTAGTTTTAATTCAAGCACACATATATTAAAACTATAAACACAAAACTATTAAATATGTTAAATCATCACTAGACTCAAAAACTTAAAGTAACGTGTAAAGGTAAATTTAATCATATATCTCAACACTCTCCTTCATATGTAAGCTTGGATATTTACACGAGACCCAAATATGTAGAATTTAAATAGAGAGGAAATGTCATCACATGAGTTCGAACTCAGGACCACATGCTCTGATACCATATTAAATATGTTAAATCAATACTAGACCTAAAAACTTAAGTTAATGGGCAAAGGTAAATTTAGTCATATATTCAACACAAACAATATATTTTATTTATTTATTGTTAAATTAATACTTCTTATCAAAGTATTATTAAAATAAGAACATAGCCATAATGTGATGTAGTTGTTTCCACAAGGAAACTCAAATAGAAACACTATATGGAATTCCTTTTCCCGTGACCCCAGGCACTGAAGTTGGCTTCAAAAGCTCATATGGCAAAACCCCCGCCCCATTTCTGTTCTTCAATGTAGAATCTTCATTTCTATGGTCAATTAGTTTATCCAAAACATCCATCTTATCACTAAAGCTTTTAAATGCTGCATTAATTTCAGGATCCTCAACCCATGATGGCTCTGGATTCTTTCCCAAATATTCTTCATCTGGATCATGAGTCGATAACAAGTCCAAAATAAACATGACTTTAGTTGCTTGAACTTGTGAAGGAAAGCATTTTAATAGAAATTTCTGTGGGTCTTCGATGAATTCCTTCAGATCAAATTGGTCCTCAGTTGGAAAATTGGTTCTAGCAATGGTAGGCCTGTTAGGGACATATCCTGCATATGCATATTGACCGAAGTTAACTGCTGCGTGGTGTCCTGATGCTACCCATGAAATGTTTGTTATTATGTCTATTAAGTCTTTTGGAGTATTTAATTTTGGCCACCATGCTTCTCCTTTTTTGTCTCCATGTCCTACTGTTATAATTTCATTCCACCAAGCTTGAAGCTCTGTATCGTTTTTAATATCATCTGAGTCCTGGTAGTAATGGTACACATATTTTGTAACCCATTGTTTCAAAGCATCCCACACTATCAGACCATCATTAGCATAAGGGTAATCTTCGATAATTAGCTTCACACCATATTTTTGAGTTGAATCTTCAATAGCCATTCCTCTACAAACACAGTCAATAATTAATCAAACATATAAAACAAAGGGAACCAAAAGTAATAGGCTTTTGGCTTTACCTGTTAATTAGGTCAGTAGGCAATGCCTGAGAGTCGAATCGCCATTGTTTAGCGTATATGTCAGAGCTAAGTTCCATGCAATATTTTCCAAGTGCAAATGTAGACTCGATGACCCCGCCTCCACTAATAAGATTAGTACGAGCAGAAGCATTAATCTCCAAAGTGTATCTAAAGTGAGGATGGAGAAGTCTATAGATTGGATGCATTGCGCTTAGTTGTCTATGCGTTGCTATCACATATGGTTCAACAGCGCAATGAGTTCTTAACCTGTTTAACATTTTACATCAAATAAAAACCGCATCCTTAATTCAAAGTTTATATATATATATATATATATATGTAAATAAATGTATGACTAATATCATACCAATGACTAATGAGTTGGTGAATCCCAGAGTCATGGGAAAGAACATGAGCTTTGGCAATCCTCCATTGCCAAAGGTCAGTACCATGAGTACTAGGTGTAAGAACTTTCTTCCATTGAGGCTTTTCATGCATTTTGGGCCGTGTAAGCTCAATCACAAGTGGTCTCAATGTGTCATCTGGATTTAAGAAGAATAATGTCCTCGATCCGTACAGACTCAAGTCTTTAAGATCTCTAACTTTCTCAACATATGGTAAAAGAGCATCGTGGTAGTCTAGTATAAACACTTTCTTCTCTCTTATGGCCTTCATTTTCCATTCCAAAAGAGAGAACAAAATTACAATAAGTTCAACAAAAACAAAAAAAAAGTAGAAGAAAAGAAACTAGAAAGTACCTCTTCAATTGTCATCAAGCCTCCAATTTCTTTTTCAACAATCTCCCTTGTGATTGCTGATTCTTGAGGACCATAAATATCTGGGTCAAGTGTACTTTTAAACGGCCATTCCTAATTTTTTTTTAAGAAAAAAACACCATGTAGTTTAACACTATCAAAATTGAATGTATTTTAGTAAGGAGTGTTTTAATTATAAATTAATTTGATATTCAATTCCATAAATTTAAAGTAATTATATTGTTTAATTCCATAATTTTATAATTACTATAAACTAAAACATTTTTAACAGTAAACTGTAAATAATTAGGGGTGAAAGAAAAAACCGAAACGAATCGAACCGGCTATGGGCAGTTCGGTTAGTGGTTCCATGACAACCAGTTCAGTTAACTGGACCGGTTTAAAAAAAAAAAAAGAGGAGCATTTGGCCCAGGCCTATGCCCAGCCTCTCCCTCCCATCAGATTCCATCCCTTTTGATTTTTGACACAGCCAAACGCATATAAAAGGGAAAAACAAAGAATAGCTTCCTTCTCCAACCCCTAGCGCCGCACCAGACCTTTTCATCTCCAAGCCCTAGCGCCGCACTAGATTTTTTCATCTCCATCTTTCGTGAATCATTGTTGTTTAAATCAATTGTTGGTTGCTTTTGTTATAACACAACTCAAAGGAAAACTTGAAAACCTTATCCTCTCTCTCCTCCTGTTCTTGTAAATGGTAGGTTTTTCAATGAATGAGCATGAACATATGAAGAATACATAGAATTTTTTTTTTTTGGTTTTGTATATGTGTTTTGCCTGCTGCTTAAATTGAACTTACATTCACTATGCTATTTTATATTGTTAATTTGATGGCTTCTGAAACCTTATGTTTTAGGCTAAATTTGAAAAAGAAAAAATCTCTCTGTTTTACACTAATTTTTTTTTGTCCTATTTTTTTGACTTTATTCTATAAAATAGGAGGAGATTATCATTTCCAATTTGCAAAAGGTTCAAAATCGGAAAAACTAGAAAACCGGACTCAACCGAACCTGACCGGTTCGGTCCGATTCTTAATATTAACAACCTGAACCGGTCCGGTTTTGACGGTTCGATTAAAAAACCGAATCGAACCGATTTCACCCCTACAAATAATACCCCTATTAATGTGTAAATGGGGCGAGGCGGGGTGTAAACGGGGGGAAAAAATTTCCCTAGCCCCGTACCCCGCCCCATTTATTATGGGGGTTTGGCGGGGTCGAGGTTTTAGCTTTCACCCCTAACCCCTATGGTTTTGGCCAAATGTATAAATATCACATATAGTTTGAAAATGACAATTTACATCTAAGTAGTTCCAAATAACGGCGGTGACACTCATCTCTTCCAACGTTGTTAATCTTCTTTTAGTCATAACTTTTTTTTTTAACTCCTATTTTGATGATTCAACATATTTTGAAATCCTTGTTTCAAGTTTTATGTTATGGTAACTTCAAAATCATCAACAAATAAAATGATCTATAGCTTCAATCATAACTAATATTTTGATGTGATGATAAACTCTTTTTAATTATTGACAATTTGAAGTGAACATACATAGAGCTCGAAACGATGATTTCAAAACATCTTGAATCATCCAAATCGAAGTTCAAACGAGAAAGTTAATGCTAAAAAAAAAGGAAAGCAGGGGGCCTCATAAACATAACTTAACTTATATACTAGATGGGTGGTTCATGACTAAAATGATAGAGATCTTATTTGATTTTAGGTGCCTTTTGGAAGATCGGTCAAAAGCACATATTCATGTGATAAAAGTTTTATGCGATAAAAAAAAAGTACTAACACTCTCAAACATATTTTTAACCGTAATAAAAAGGTAAAAATAGACTAATACCGTGACCAACTGTATGGTTAATGGGTTAAGACCAGCAAGAGTCTGTCTAGCAAATTCTTCATCACTTAACCAAAAGAACTGATCTCCTAATGAAAGATTATCAAAGGAAATTAGCTAGGGAATTTCATATTTCATGTAAGAGAGAGAGAGAGAGAGAGAGAGTTAGTCTTACTTGAGAGAGTTTCAGGAGAGTCAAAGAACAATAATTCGTTTAGGATAGGCAGTTTAAACAAACCAACCCCATAAAGTTCATCAATTGCCTTGAAGCTGGGGAAGTCAATAATTCCAAAAAATTGTTCAAACTGAGGTATCACCGTATGAATGAATCCCAACTTAGTTTTTGCAACGAACGCAGCCTGCTTTGAATCTGAAAATGACTCGTCTCGAGGAACATACATTGTTTCAGATCCAGATGGCCTTTTCTCCGCCGTTGAATCTGGATAATGATCTCGTCCAGTTCTACAGCGCCTAGGATAAGGACGTTCATTTCCACCTAAATTATTCCTGATAAGAGAATTATTATCTCCAAGATCATTGTAAACATCATAATCATATATTCTATCGCCTTTTTCGCGCTTTCCTTTCCCATCTCCTCTCAATCGGGCAAGCTCTTCCTTCCTCATGTTTCTTATTCCTCCAGGTGTTTTTGATACCAAGTATGACTGTCACACAAACCCAAGTTAATTAATATATATATATAGTTTTTATATTTTACAGAGGGTTAGGCTTACCTTATTAGTGAAGAAAACTCGCTTGGGAGAAAGATTAGTTGTTGGTTGAACCCATGAGTTACAGTTTATTGTAATGGATGCTGCTGTACAGAAACCTTCAAGAACGATATCCTTCACATACTTTTCTTTATCGTTGTAATGTTCAACTATCACAGCACCAAGCTCACCAAAATCAGAAGGAACTTCGAAGCTCGCCTCATATATTTCTTCAACCAATGTTTCACTTTTCAATATTGCCTCACCTTTTATTGTTGGCTTCTCTTTTCCACAACCTTTTTTTTAACACACACGTTTGTGTTTTGTCAGTCTATATGTAATCAAATAGAATTATTATATACATTCAAATGAAAATTTAAAAAAAAAAGAGAGATTTTCAACTTTTATTATATAGTGAAAGGGATTCGTTGTGTAATAAATTTATCAAATGTAAAATCATCAATTGACCCAAAACTTAAGTCAATAAGTAAGGGCAAATTTAATCATATATATCTCAACTCTTCCCCCTCTTATGTGGGCGCTTGAATATTTGCACAAGACTCAATCATGTGAAATATTAAATATGGAGGAAATTAAAGCAGATGACACAATGGAGGTTTGAACTCATGATCTCAACGTTAAATCACCTATTGACCCAAAAGTTTAAGCCAAATTTAATCATATCTCAACATCAAAATAATGAAAATGAACTAACCTTATAAAGTTATTAAATTTTAGTTTAAATCATCTCTACATAAAAAACAACGTTATTCTACAATCATATTGATTAATTTGTTCATATTAAATTGAAGTGGTAAGTTTAGGCAAGTGATATTTTTTCAATTATTGTTAATTTTATCGTGCTGTTTTTAATTTAAAATTATGTACTTTTATTTTCCTCTAAAATAAATATATCATATGATAACATTTTTTTTATAACCATGTGAAATAGAAAAGGTTGCTCCCATTCTGTGAGTTTACCGATGAAATATAAAATAAAAAATGGGAAAAACCTTGGTTTTTTACTATAGATGGATCCAAACATTCTTCCTCGTCTGGAGAAAGATTTTTCTTTTTCTTAAATAAAATAATAATAAGTAATAGAAAATAATAGGATAGACCTCGAGAAAAGGATCTTTGAGTCCCATGCAATGAAAAAAAAAGATGGAAAAAAACTTGGGTCCATCCCATACGAGGATTCTTGAGTCCACATATGTGGTGAGAATAAGAGGAGGACAGAAGCACTCACTTGTATCGAGTTTGTTGCTAGCGAGCTCCAGGTTGAGATGAATATAACTTTGAACCGTGGTAGAAGGAACTGTTACACCAGTCTTTTTTAGGACTGTAACAACGCTTTTAACAGTAATGGATTTGTTAACAGTGACCGGGTAAGTAGAAGAAGCTATAGCTTTAATTTCACCGATACGACCATTTCTAGGCATCCTAATTTTGTATTCTGGTTTTCTATTCAAATGGAGGAATCCAGCATTAGCATTAGCACTGCCAATGCCATTTTTATTTTGAAGGAATGGCTTTTCGAGGATCAACATGGACGACCCACAAACTGTTAAAGGCATCGCCATATTTTTTTTTATAGAAGAAAAAATTGGTCTTTTGAGTTTGGTTTGCAGTTTCCGATGAGGTCTTTATATAGGAAAGGAATAAGGAAGATGTTAACATACAAGGGCCACCACCACGAGATAACTCTTCCTCTTTCTTATTATTTTATCAAGGGATAATTCTAAGGACAAAACTTAGGTGCTTAAAATTAAGTAGCTATAAATGCTTATAGCTAATAAAAATCTGCCACATGGACAAAAATTAGAAAGAAAAAGAAAAAGAATTGCAATTTTTATTGGTTATAAGCAGCCTTAAATGCTTAATGTTAAGCACCTAAGCATTTCTCTTATAAAAATAGCAGCTCTAAAAAATATTTATAAATATAGCAAATTTTGATCTAGTGAGTCAGTGATAAACATTGAATTACATATTTTTACACTAAGTTTATCATTGATACACATTGATTATAGTTAATCACTAATTAACATAGTAAAAATTTCTATATTTGCAAATAGTTTTTAGAGTTGCTATTTTTACAAATATTGCATCAAAATCTGCTACCCAATGAAATTTCCCTAATTCCAAATCACCCTTCCGTCATTTAATCTTATAATTTTGAGTGGAGTCGTGGGAATCTTAACATGCCCCCTCAAAATTGTGACTCTTTTGGGCTCACCATTCTTGGATCAGGTTCCATTTTTAAGACCGAATGTTTGTTTGTGTTTGCTGGGCTCTGATACCATTTCGATATGATGAGGTTCCATCTCACAACTAATTGGCAATGAGAGAATTAGCCTATGTTTCTTATGAATCTTGTTAGTTCCCTTCATCTTTTTGGGATGAGATTCTCAACAAATATGGTTGTCACAAACTTCAATTCCATTGAAATTAAAAGGAAAGGGTAAAATACACTTTTAGTCCCTATAGTTTGAGTTTGGTTTCTAATCGATCCATATATTTTAAAAACAAATATTTTTACCTTTACTGATTGAGAAATCTACAATTTTAGTCCATGAGGTCAAATGACTCAACAATTTTTGTTAACTGGCCCATGTGTTAGGTATATTGACATATATAATTTTTTGTTTGTTATTTTATTAAATCCGCCCCCGCCCCCGCCGCCCCCCCTCCGGCGATCGATTTCACCATTCCCTCAGTTCGTTCTTTTATCTCAATCGTACTAGAAAATGAGTTCTTAAGCCTTTCAAATCAAATTTAATTTATTTTCTTCCCTCTTTATTTATCCAAATATTTGACCAATAAATGTCTTAAACGCAAGGACATGAAGACCCACATCATCTTCATCCCTAAAACACCACTACATGATAGTTGAATTTCAGTTTTCTAAAAGATTGTCTTCATCCCTAATTTTTGTTCCTTGCATAGTAGTCAGGGACATGGTTGTAAATTTTATGATTAAGTCATCTCTTCATCTCAGAAGTCGCTCCGTGAACATGTAAAGTTGTAAAGACAAATTTTTATGGTTGCACAGGTTTGATCACTATGTATTTAAAGACGCCATAAATTGATAGAAGAGAGAGGATTTGATAATTTTGAGGTGGGAAATTCTGATATACTAGGGTTTTGATGTTTTGAAGAATAAATTGATATAGTTTCGTTTTTAATTGATTGAATTTTTGCGCCATATGATTATCGAAGTTTTCATTCGATTCTCGCGCTCAACAATAGCTGTAATCGTTCTTGCCTCGGGTTCATCTTTTTAAAATCTAAAATATTCGTGGAAAAATGAGAAGTGAGACGATTTCTTTTGTTAAGGTTTTTTTCTTCTTGTTACACATTAAGATGTAAAGTTTTTTTCCCATACTAGTTTGGATTTTCTTTCCCATTATTGCATAAACAAAGAGACAGACAGAAAAAGTTTGATTTTTAGAGAGAGAAACTCAATATCAGAGAGAGATTGAGATTGTTGCAAAAAAAAAATCCCTTTTTTGAAATGGTTTTCATGACTGATATTAAATTTGCTGAGGAAGAAACTGGGGAAGAAAGAGACTGAGAAAGGGAAAGATAATACAGAAAAATATCATAAAACCCGAGATACTGTCCTTTTTTTTTTTTTTTTTTTTAATTTCTTACTTTTGTAGCCTTTTTTCTTTCATCTTCAATATGGGTTCTCATTCTGAAAATATTTTTTCTTTCCTCGATTTCCTCTTTCATGGGGGATTCAGAGGGTACTCGAATTTGATCTTAATTTGATATTTCTTTGATGTTTCACTGTTTTCCCACGTTTTCTTATCAACCATAAAAAAACCAAAAAAAAAAAAAAAAAGAACTTTATCATGTCAACAGAGAGGAAAAGGTAGGCCTCATCATATGGATAAAACCCGTGAGCCGGCCCAAGTCCAGTCCGGGCCCGGCCCGTAAGTCACGATTGATAAGGGCAGTCGCGCCCGCCTATATATCATAAACCTGGATATGGATCATGCATTTGGCCTGCTTGGCCCATGGGCTTTATCCATAGTGGCCCCATCAGGCCGCCCGAGGCTCCTGTTCAAAGCTCTGGTTCAAAAATTATTTAAAATATATATATATAAATATATTTTATATTTGAGAAAAATGCACATGATTTATGCATATAAGAGGTACAACCTAGTTGGGATGTATTTACATTGCAATGATGCAAATTATTTCTCGAAAAAACAATTATGTAAATCTTATTTCTTGGTGAAATCATTATACTTCATTATTATTATTTATCCATTTTAGTTTGTCTCTTTTTAAGTTAAATTAAAGCATATATATAGTCAAATTAAGTTAAAAGAATGATAAATAAATTTAATTTAAAAAGTTTAATTCCATATAAAATAAAGAATAAATAAAAAATATATATAATAAAAAGATAATAAATTAACTTCATCACTTTATAGTTAAATTTAAGTTTAATTAATATATAGGAACAAATATAAATAAATAATTTAATAGTAAAAATTTAAATTAACTTTTTTTTCATCATTTTAGAGTTAAGTTTAAGTTTAAAAAGTTAAAAATAATTTTTTAAAAATACAACTAATAATTTAATGGAAATTTAATTAAATGAATAAAAATTTGAACGACCTAGGCCAAGCCTGCAAAAACGGGCCCGGCCAGTATTTTATCTCATGGGTCCAAGCCCGTGGGCTTGGGCTGGGCTTGGGCTTACCCTTTTAAGTCAGGCCCAGGCTAGCCCAGGCCCATTTATAGAGCAGGCTTGTCAGGCCCGGTTCAGGCCCATGGCCGGCCCGACCCATTGATGAGGCTTAGGAAAAGGGTATATGATGAAAGAGTTTAATTAATTTTAATAATAAAATATTAATTAGATGCCACCTCATTTAAATAAAAGCCACATCAGCTAATTAACAAAAATTGTTGAGTCATTTGAAAATGGTAGATTTCTCAAACATTAAAAGTGTTTATTTTTAAACTTGGGGTAAAGGTAGAATACAACCCTGCACTTTGGGTTATTGTTAAATTATACCCCTGGACTTTTTTTTTAAATACCCCTGCACTTTAGGAATATTGTAATTCATACCCTTCTATCGATTAGTTTTAACGAAATTTAGACACATCTATATTATACGTATAACATGTGTTCCAAAACTATTAAAAATTTCAAAAAATTTGAACATTTGAGTGTGATTTATAGATTTTACATCTTATTAACATAAAAGTTTATTCTAAAATTCTACACATCTGTCAATTTTTCTTTGTTATTTTTCATGAAATTAGAATACATGATGTTGTGGGGCGAAATTGGATAAAATTGAGAGAGGAAAAGGTAGGCCTCATCATATGGATAAAGCCCGTGGGCCAGCCCAAGCCCAGCCTGTAAGTCAACGGTTGACGGGCCAGGCCCGGCCTGGTCTATAAATCAATGGGCTGGATATGGATCATGCATTTTAGCCCAAGCCCGGCCGGCGGGCTTTATCCATAGGGCACCCATCAGGCCCGGCCCGAGGCCCGGTTCAAAGCCCGTTCAAAAATTATTTAAAAAAAATAATATATATATATATTTTTTTTTTTATATTTGAGAAAAATGAACATGATTTATGCATATAAGTAGGTGCCAACCTAGTTGGGATGTATTTACATTGCAATGATGCAAATTATTTCTCGAAAAAACAATTATGTAAATCTTATTTCTTGGTGAAATCATTATACTTCATTATTATTATTTATCCATTTTAGTTTGTCTCTTTTTAAGTTAAATTAAAACATATATATATATATATATATATATATATATATATATATATATATATATATATATATATATATAGTCAAATTAAGTTAAAAGAATGATAAATAAATTTAATTTAAAAAGTTTAATTCCATATAGAATAAAGTATAAATAAAAAATATATATAATAACAAGATAATAAATTAACTTCATCACTTTATAGTTAAATTTAAGTTTAATTAACATATAGGAATAAATATAAATAAATAATTTAATAGTAAAAATTTAAATTAACTTTTTTTTCATCATTTTAGAGTTAAGTTTAAGTTTAAAAAGTTAAAAATAAAAATTTAATTAAATGCATAAAAATTTGAACGACCTGGGCCAAGCCTGCAAAAACGGGCCAGGCCCGGCCCGGCTCGTATTTAATCTCATGGGTCCAAGCTCGTGGGCTGGGCTTGGGCTTACCCTTTTAAGTCAAGCCCTGCCCATTTATAAAGCAGGCCTGCTAGGCCCGATCCGGGCCCATTCATTTAAGGGTCGGCCCGGCCCGACCCGACCCATTGATGAGGCTTAGGAAAAGGGTATATGATGAAAGAGTTTAATTAATTTTAATAATAAAATATTAATTAGATGCCACCCCATTTAAATAAAAGTCACATCAGCTAATTAACAAAAATTGTTGAGTCATTTGAAAATGGTAGATTTCTCAAACATTAAAAGTGTTTATTTTTAAACTAGGGGTAAAGGTAAAATACAACCCTGCACTTTGGGTTATTGTTAAATTATACCCCTGGACTTTTTTTTTAAATACCCCTGCACTTTAGGAAAATTGTAAATCATACCCTTCTATCGATTAGTTTTAACGAAATTTAGACACATCTATATTATACGTATAACATGTGTTCCAAAACTATTAAAAATTTCGAAAAATTTGAACATTTGAGTGTGATTTATAGATTTTACATCTTATTAACATAAGAGTTTATTCTAAAATTCTACCATCTGTCAATTTTTCTTTGTTATTTTTCATGAAATTAGAATACATGATGTTGTGGGGCGAAATTGGATTACACGTGGAATTTTACAACTTGACAGGATTTGTCTACGCACCTGGTCTGACCGCGGTACCTAGTCATAAAGTCCACGCACATGAAAAGACCTGGTTGCGCAGTCTCCAACATAGACTTGCATATTTAAATTGAATGCAAGTGTTCAATTAGAAAATGACATGTGACGTAACCCAAAAGCGACATGTGGTCCAATCCTGACGTAACACGTGGCACGATGATGTCATAAACATATTCTCCTATAAATAGGAGAAGAAATTTATTCATTAGGTAACTAATTTCTACTACTATTCTCTCTGACACGCTAGCTCTGCTTGCTCTGACTTTAGCATCAGAGGGTGTTAGGCCGGCACCACACCGGTGCTCTTTTCCTTTTCTGTGCAGGTACTTACGTAGCACGCTGTCGAAGCAGCGCACTACCTCCGACTCGTCCCATATATTAAGTTCGTTGCCTACGTAGAAGCTCTACATTTTTACGCAACAACATTTGCCACTGTCTATGGGAAGAGTATATAACTAAGTGCTCCACCAGCAAGGATGAGTCGAAGAAGTCAACACGGTGATGATGTAGATGACAGTGAAAACCGTAACCCTCATAATACGAGATATCAAACTCGTAGCAATAGAGAACGACGACAACAAGAAGATGAAAATCTAGAATTGGTAAAGGTTGCACCCGTGCCAGACAAAAGGGTAGATGTCTTGGAAGAGCAAGTTCGAGTTGTGAATCGGGATCTTGCAAAGGTACTAGAGATACTCACATAAACGACATATCACCAAGCCCTCCACTGACAACCATGATCAACGATCAAAGAAAGAAAAAGAAAAAGAGCCTGTAGAAGGTGTTGCAGAGTCACGTAATCACGAGAAGGGTTGTTCGAAGGGGAAGTCGAGATTACATACTTGAGACAATTCCCTTTCTTCCAATAAGTCTTCTCCCAAGAGGCATCCAAATATGAAAGGAAGGTCTGACCTTAGAGAAGTGCTCAATGAAAAAAGAAAAACACAAGCTAGTATAGCGAAGTCTACTGCTAAAAGTTCACAGCCTTGGGCACCAGAGGTAAAAAAGCTCCAAGACGAGCTTGGTTATATGAAGAAAGAGTATCGAGGAAAGGCTCCTCTTGTGTTAAAAGATCTCCTCGAGCAAACCGAACCACCATTCACAGATGACATCATGGAGGTAGAACTTCCTACTAAGTTTAAAATGCCAACTATGGTAACTTATGATGGATCAAAGGATCCGGTCGAGCATGTTGTTACATTTTGGATCTAGATGGAGCTCCAGGGAGTCCAAGATGCTATCAAGTGCAGAGCATTCCCTCTTACATTAGGGGGCTCTGCACGAGGGTGTTATAGACAACTCAAGCCAAGGTCTATCTCTTCATTTAAAGATCTTACTCGATCTTTTGTAACTCAATTCCTCGGAAGAAGAGATCATAAAAAAACTGACCACTCACCTTTTGACTGTGCGTCAGAAGTCGGGAGAAAGTCTTCGAGACTATGTGGTGAGATTTTAACAGTGAAGCATTGAAAGTTGCAGGTTACAGCGACGACATAGCTCTAACCGCAATGATGGTCTGACTGAAAGATGAAAAGTTTTTGTGGTCTCTAGGAAAAAAAAACTCCTGCTACATATACAGAGTTCATCGCAAGAGCATAAAAATACTTGAGTGCCGGAGAGTTTCTTAGTGCAAGAAGAGCTCCAGAGGAAGGGGGTAGTAGCAAGCATTCAGATCATAAAAGAAAGGAATGAACGGAAGATAATACCCGAAAGTATGATCGTCTTGGGGATGATAAGAAGATGGAAAATCGACTTGATAAACAAAGTCTTCCTTCTAGTAAGTTCAAGAAGTACACCCCCACCATCATACCAACAGAGCAGCTACTCATGGAAATCCAAGATAAGAACTTGATTAGGTGGCCGTCAAGGATGAAGGCGGGATCTAACAAGAGAAATAAAGATAGGTATTGTCTTTTCCACAAGGATCATGGTTACACTACTTCCGACTGTTTTGACCTCAAGAAGGAAATTGAAGCTTTAATTCAAAGAGGGTACCTAAAAGAGTTTGTGATGAGTGAAGGGATGATTTACTAAATTAACGGAATTTATTTAGTAACACAAATTAACACTTAATTTAGGATCTATTAATATCATGCAATTTGTGATAAAAAAATGTAGATTCATGCTAGTTTTTCTAAAATTAAAAACCTTTTACTTACATTGAGTAAAATATGGAGAATCGGTTGGAGGTTTCTTTACAGCATCAATCCTCAGCAACACCGGATCTTCTATGCTATATCCCGATCGATCAAACGAAATCCGATTGTGGGATCGAACTTAAGAAGAAATATTTTCTTCCCAATAATGACTAGGGAATTTCGGCTATGGGGGGAGAAGGGAAGAGAGAGTTCCAACTTTCTATGGAATTAAATTATTGTGATTTATGAATAACCCAACCCTCCAATTTATAGAAAAATAGGAATCCTAATCACATTAGGATTAATCTGTTAGGAATGGTGTCCTAGAACTTGTAATTATTTAATTATAATAATTTATTTCGAATAAATTAAATAAATAAACATAAGTTCTTTATATTATCTAGATTGATTCAATTGACGATATTAGGAATATATGGAAATATATAAATATCAAACATTCAAATAGTAAACCCTAAGTTACTCTTATGAAATCACGACTTAGTATGTGAGTCATACAAGAGGATTAAAGTCGAGATGAGTAACTTAAAAGTGTCTACAGTAAATGGATAACGTTTGAGAACCTTATCCTGGTAACACTGTTGATAGCTTCGCATTTTGTTTATAGACAAATGATCCAATCCTGATCATTCATGTGAGAGACATGAAATGGAAGTATCATATGCAATGTTGATTGTATAAGACAGGACCACGATGTTCGATCAAATTTCTCCTTAGTAGTCGTTTACGAGAAATGATCGAATATCAAACTAAGTTTATCAACCGTGATAGATCTCAATCCTGAGTGAAATGCGGACTCCTATTTGTGGAGTTATGTTCTTTGATTCACATAGTTGAGAAGCGTCCGTAAGAACGCTCAATACACTCTGTTTTGGGAACATGACTAGATAAGTAGCTGGGAACTCATTTTCACGAGATGGAATTTATAATTTTCCTATAAATTAACGGTATCGGTGCGATATCCGAACATTTTAGGAACTTTAAGAAACTCCTTGATGTCTCGATTCGAGACATGAACAAGTGGCGCCACGACTTTATTGATCACGAAGTACCTTATCTCTAGTTCGACTAAAGATAAAGTTCATTGGAGAATCGGCGGGAACACAAGGATAAAGCGGTAATTACAGGGCAAAACGGTAAATTTATCCTTTGTAATTATGAGGGTTCCACGTGAAGGATAATATCACGGATATAAATAAAGATAAACTAAATGGACATAACTCATCTATAGTGAGGGGAGTTCAGCTATGAATCTATAGTGGAATTATTCATAGTTAGATAATAAGTAATTAATCGATTATGTGTTAATCACTTAATTGACTAATTATTAAGCCCATGATCTATAGGTCCATCGGGTCCCTATGCTAGCCCAAATATCGTAGTCGCGAAATCAAGTAGAAGAAATGGAAATTTTAAGTAAAGTGAATTACTTAAAATAGGCAATATTAATTGTTTAAATATTGAGTATATTTAAACGGTAATTAATATAAACATTATTAATTGTTTAAATAATGAGTTTATTTAAACATGAAATTAATAATGAAATATTATTAATTATACATTATTAATTATTTAAATATTGAGTATATTTAAATGGTAATTAATAATTTGAAATTAATTAACAATTATTAATTGTTTAAATAATTATATTTAAACGGAAATTAATAATTAAAATTAATTAATTAATTAATAATAAAATGTTATCAATAAAATTATTAATTAAATAATGAGTTTATTTAATGGAAATTAATAATTAAAATATTTATTATTAATTATTTAAATAATGAAAATTATTTAAATGGAAATTAATAATTAAATATAATTTGATAATATTTAGTCGCGAGACAATATTAATATTATTAATTGTTTAAATAAAATATTTTATTTAAATGGTAATTAATAAATAAATTAATTAAGTTGGACTTATTAATTTAAGAGAGAGTTTCAAGCCCAATTGGATTAATGAACCCAATTGGAATTGGCCCAAAATAATTAATTAAATAAATTGTATTTATTAATTATTTTTATTATGATAAAATCGGCCATATGAGATAATTTGTAGGAGATAATTGTTTGAATTATATCCTATAATAATTAAATAGATTTATTTACCCAAGATAAATAAAATAAAGAAAAGAAAATATTTTCCTATTTATCCATGGCATTTTCGAAATTGCAAGATAAAGGAAAGAGATAATATTTTTTCTTTTTGTATTTATCTCTATAGATTAATCCTAATGTGATTAGGATTCCTATTTTTCTATAAATAGGAGGGTTGGGTCATTCATAAATCACACAATTCAATTCCTTAGAAATTCGGAATTCTCTCTTCTTCCCTTCTCCCCCCTTAGCCGATTTTCCCTAGTCCATTGGGAAGAAAATATTTTTTCTTCTTCCCAATTTCTTCTAAAGTTCGATCCCACAATCGGGTTTCGTTTGATCGATCGGGATATAGCGTAGAAGATCCGGTGTTGCTGAGGATTTGATGTTGTAAAGAAACCTCCAACCGATTCTCCATTTATTACTCAATGTAAGTTTTGATTTTAATTTTCGAAATTTAAAGCATGAATCTACATGTTTTTTCACAAATTGCATGATATTAATAGATCCATAATTAAATGTTAATTAGTTTACTAAATCAAATTCCGCTAGTTTAGTAAATCATCCCTTCATAATCTATAGAGATAAATACAAAAAGATTATCTCTTTCCTTTATCTAGCAATTTCGAAAATGCCATAGATAAATAGGAAAATATTTTATTTTCTTTATTTTTATTTATCTTGGGTAAATAAATCTATGTAATTATTTTAGGATATAATTCAAACAATTATCTCCTCAAAATACATGTCATGGCCGATTTTATCATCATAAAATAATAAATAAATACAATTTATTTAATTAATTATTTTGGGCCAATTCCAATTGGGTTCATTAATCCAATTGGGCTTGAAATTCTCTCTTAAATTAATAAGTCCAACTTAATTAATTTATTTATTAATTACCATTTAAATAAAATATTTTATTTAAACAATTAATAATATTAATATTGTCTCGCGACTAAATATTATCAAATTATATTTAATTATTAATTTCCATTTAAATAATTTTCATTATTTAAATAATTAATAATAAATATTTTAATTATTAATTTCCATTAAATAAACTCATTATTTAATTAATAATTTTATTGATAACATTTTATTATTAATTAATTAATTAATTTTAATTATTAATTTCCGTTTAAATATAATTATTTAAACAATTAATAATTGTTAATTAATTTCAAATTATTAATTACCATTTAAATATACTCAATATTTAAATAATTAATAATGTATAATTAATAATATTTCATTATTAATTTCATGTTTAAATAAACTCATTATTTAAACAATTAATAATGTTTATATTAATTACCGTTTAAATATACTCAATATTTAAACAATTAATATTGCCTATTTTAAGTAATTCACTTTACTTAAAATTTCCATTTCTTCTACTTGATTTCGCGTCTACGATATTTGGGCTAGCATAGGGACCCGATGGACCTATAGATCATGGGCTTAATAATTAGTCAATTAATTGATTAACACATAATCAGTTAATTACTTATTATCTAACTATGAATAATTCCACTATAGATTCATAGTTGAACTCCCCTCACTATAGATGAGTTATGTCCATTTAGTTTATCATTATTTATATCTGTGATATATCCTTCACGTGGAACCCTCATAATTACAGCGGATAAATTTACCGTTTTGCCCTTGTAATTACCGCTTTATCCTTGTGTTCCCGCTGATTCTCCAATGAACTTTATCTTTAGTCGAACTAGAGATAAGATACTTTGTGATCAATAGAAGTCGTGATGTCACTTGTTCATGTCTCGAATCAGACATCAAGGGTGTTTCTAAAGTTCCTAAAATATTTAGGTATCGCACCGATACCTGGTTAATTTATAGGAAAGTTATGAATTCCATCTTGTGAAAATGAGTTCCCACTACTTATCTAGTCATGTTCCCAAAACAGGAGTGTATTGAGTGTTCTTACAGACGCTTCTCAACTATGTGAATCAAAGAACATAACTCCACAAATAGAGTCCGCATTTCACTCAGGATTGAGATCTATCAGGGTTGATAAACTTAGTTTGATATTCGATTATTTCTCGTAAAACGGTACTAATGAGAAATTTGATCGAACATCGTGGTCCTGTCTTATACAATCAACATTGCATATGATACTTCCATTTCATGTCTCCCACATGAATGATCAGGATTCGATCATTTGTCTATAAACAAAATGCGAAGCTATCAACAGTGTTACCAGGATAAGGTTCTCAAACGTTATCCGTTTACTGTAGACACGTTTAAGTTACTCATCTCGACTTTAATCATCTCGTATGACTCACATACTAAGTCGTGATTTCATAAGAGTGACTTAGGGTTTTACTATTTGACTTAGGGTCATTTCCAACTTTCCCTTCATTCACCACTCTTTACTCACCTTCTCAATTCCAACTCCTTGTTACCAATTATCAATTTAGTGAAAATTCCGGATTACCGAAACAAACACCACCTACACAAGATCATTTTAAAATCACAATCAAACACCATTTAAACTATCCACTTGTCGAAAATAAAAGACACAAACTAACGGCGTCCAGAAATTCAAATCAATTATAGTTTTAATATTATGTATAGTATTAAAACTAATTCAAATAAGAACGTTTATAATATATATAATTATGGTTATAAAAAGAAAACATCACAGGGGATGGTGGACAAATTGGCAGGGGTGGTGGGCATTTAAATTCCATAGAGGGGGGTCAAAAGCTAAAGGATAGTTTTAGTGGGGATAAAATTCAAGTATAAATGATTTCATGGTTTTAAAACCAAGTCAAAAACTTTGAGATATATATATATATATATAACATAACCTTAGAAGGCTCATACGGTTTATTGGGAGGGTGCTTTAAATTGGTTTAGTGGGGTGGATCGTCTTGATCTTGAGTTTTAGCTTTGAGTTCGCCAAACTTAATCAAGGTCCAACAAAGATTAAAGCAAAAATTTATGGAAGATAAATTTTTTCTTTGGTGGTGGAAGTTTCAGAAGAATTTTTACGAATTTTTACTTTGAATATTTCTGGGAAATTAATTGAGGTAAAATTCCACTTTTAAAGAATACTCCCAAGTAGCATTGAACTCGCATCTCAACTCAACTCGGGAGTAGGGGGCCTTTGTTGTGGGGTGAAATTGGATTACACGTGGAATTTTACAACTTGACAAGATTTGTCTACGTACCTGGTCTGACCGTGGTACCTGGGCACCTGGTCTGACCGCAGTACCTAGTCATAAAGTAAACGCACCTGAAAAGACCTGGCTACGCAGTCTCCAATATAAACTTACATATTTAAACCAAATGCAAGTGTCCAATTAGAAAATGACACGTGGCGTAACCCAAAAGCGACACGTAATTAAGAAGCAACACATGGTCCAATCCTGACACGACACGTGGCACCAGGGGATGGATCCAGGATGTTATATTTGTCGGGGCCGAACTATAATATATATATATATATATATATATATATATATATATATATATATATTAATTTTATTAATTTAATTGCATCTGAACTTAAAAATTATATTTGAATTATAATATAGTCAATATTTTATTTGATATTAATGGTATTTTGTATAATTTGACCTAAAAAATAAGAATAATAATTGAAATTTCTTTTATTGGTTATATTTTTATATATATAATAATTAATATGGACATTATTTATTAAATTATATAAAATTATAACCAATAAAAGAAATTTCAATTATTATTCTTATTCTTTAGGTTAAATTATACAAAATACCATTAATATATATTGTTGGTTTCAATTTTACCCTTAATCTTTTAAAAGTTTCAATTCTACCCTCAACTTTTTATTTTGTTTCAAAAATACCCTTTATTGAGAAAATCAGCCTTTAAAAAATATAATTTGTGTGCATTTAAAGTGAAATTTAATGAAAATTAAGAGATTAAAGGTATTTTAGAAAGAATTATTTTGATAAAAATAAAATTCCTGAAGATATGATATTTTGAAAGAGTGGTTTTTCCAACAAAGGGTATCTTTTAAACTAATTAAAAAGTTAGTGGTAGAATTGAAACTTTTAAAACGTTTGGGGCAAAATTGAAAGAAACCCCATAACAGAGGGGTATTTAGTAGAAATTTTATCATAAATGCCCTTTATTTAAGGGTGATTTTCAAAACTACCCTAATAAAAAAATTAGTTTCTTTTTTACCCTTAATTGGTAGTTATTACATAGTTGGTTGTAAGATTTCACCAATCAATTATAGCCACTTGTTAGTTTTAGGGTAGTTTTGAAAAGTCTCATGATATTAGGGTATTTTTGATAACTTAAACTATAAAAGGGGTAGTTATGAAAATTACCCTATTTAGTATTTAACCTATTTTTTATTAATAAATTATATTATTTAATATCAACTTTTTAAATAATATCATAATTATAAATTAAAATAAAAAAATAGATCTTATCACAAGCATTCCAATAAAATTATAAATGTAAAAATAATATATATATATATATATATATATATATATATATATATATATATATATATATATATATAAAAGAAATTTTAAAAAAAATGGGGGGGGGGCATGGCCCTTACTAGCCCACCCCTAGATCCGTCACTGCGTGGCACGATGATGTTATCAACATATTCTCCTATAAATAGGAGAATAAATTCATTCATTAGGTAACTAATTTCTACTACTATTCTCTCTGGCACACTAGTTCTGCTTGCTCTGACTTTAGCATCGGAGGGTGTTAGGCTTGCATCACACCGGTGCTCTTTTCTTTTTCTGTGCAGGTACGTCAAAGCAGCGCACTACCTCCGACTCGTCCCATATATTAAGTTTGTTGCCTACGTGGAAGCTCTCCATTTTTACGCAACAACACATGACATACGTAGAATATAAATGTATCTCAATTTCGTTAAAACTAATCGATTGAAGAGCGTGATTTGCAATTTTACTAAAGCGCAGGAGTATTTTAAAACAAAAAAATGTAGGGGTATGATTTAACAATAACTCAAAGTGCAGCAGTGTATTTTACATTTATCCCTTTAAACTATAAGAACCAATTAAAAACCAAACTCGGACTAAAAATGTATTTTAGTCTAAATGAAATTTTGAACACATATGAGTGATTTGTAGATAATTTACACTTCTGTTAAAAATTTGTAAATTTTAAACCATATGATTTATTTATAAATCGCACCCATATATTTAGATTTTTTATTATTTAAAATATATGCATTGAATATAAACGTAACCCAATTTTGTTAAAATTAAGTGATAGAATATAAAAGTCTACGTCGGGCTCCACACATGTCAATAATATTACGTGTAAAATCAAATAATTCCACCACGTTTTCCAATTCCTTCATTTTTGTTTGTTTGTTTGAATTATTATACATAATAACAAATTTCCGGTGGTCCATTTTTATAAGAACAACATTTGACCGTTCATTTTTAAGCGGTTAAGACTACTTAAAACCAATTAAAATCAGCCAAGTGACTCTTAAAAGAGAAAAAAATAATAATAATTACCCATATATTTTAATAAATATGTACAGATCAAAAAGTAATGTCGGTAATTTTACTTGTATGGGAAGTAAATGGTGAAGGTGCATGGTAGAGGATTTTATTTTTTTAATGACATTAAATCGGGGAAAAAAACTCGAACGGTTAGTTATGTTATATGAAGGTGTATGTTAGCATGTATTCTTTTCAATTTTGAATTTTTATTTCGTATTTTCCTTTCTCATCATCGTTCCTGTTTGGTCCCTACCAATATCAAAGAAAAATAAAATAACTTTCAATTATGGTCCAGACTGGTCCTCACTGAAATTTTGACATCCTTAAAAAAGGTAAAGATATGGAAACCACAAACTACTGATCTCGTCGTGTGTGAAACGGTCCCCAGACAAAATAGCAACAGGAGAAGAACTTATATGTGGCAATGTGTGATTCTGAAGGAAAAAAATTCAAAAAAGAAAATACCAATTGTCCTTTTAAATAAATTGCATTAGAACTTAGAAAATTTTATGTGGAAATTTGAATTCTTAATACACATCTTAACTGTTTTATTTATAAATATCTTTATAAAACTTTTGCCCCCTAAAAATAGATTCTGGCTCCGTGATTCCACTAACATGTTAACAAATCATTTCCAATCAAAGAGTATTTCATAATGAGACAGTTATTAAAATAACACATTTTTACAGACTAATTATTGAAATGTCATAACTTTTCAGAAATTACTTAAATAGCGTAATTATAGTTCAATAAATTTATTGAACTAAAAAAGTAAAAAAATTAATGAATTCATTGGAAAAAAATAATAATTAAATAGTTCAATAAATTAATGAACTTGAACTTACCCATAAAAAATACTTCAATAAATTTATTAAACTATAATTATGTTATTTGAGTAATTTTTAAAAAGTCCTGACATTTTAGTAATTAGTATGCATATTTATGCTATTTAAGACAAATTCTAATTTCATAATCTAGAGCCCTCCTCACGTAGAAATGCAGGGTCTCTACAAGTCCATTTGAACATATCTCATGGATTCTTATCTCCTTCATTTATGCTGATTTATTTTTTATTTTTCAGAATTGATATTTTCAAAAGTAGTAAAAGACGTTTTTCACAAATCCTGGTATGAGATTAGAATAACTAATTTTAAAAGTATTTTCTTATGATAATTAAAAATATTTTAAAACGCTTTCAAAACTTATCTTAAACGAATTAGAGTTTTATTATAATTTTGATCTCCTATGTTTGACATACATGTCAATTTGGTAAGTACATATTAGGGTTTACAGTTTGTTATTATCCATATGGGAGCATAACTTCATTCATCAAACATAATTTAATCTACCATATCCTTCTATTTGCAAATTTGCTCTCAAATCCTAAATTTTGTAATTCCCTGTTTTATAGGAACCTTAATAGGGTGGTCCTTCCAAAACAAATCTGTCATAAATAACCCACCCCTCCTTTACCTTTCTTTTCACATTCACGGCTCTCCCCACTAAACCATAATTTTATCACCTATTTGCGATTAAGTTGAAAACTCAATAACCCAACAATACACTACTATATATCTACAAAAAAAAAATGCCTCACCAATTAAAGAGGAAGTAAACTCATGCTCACCATCATCAATGAGCCGAGCTCGCTCGCTCGGCCCAAACATTAGAAGGCTCAAGCTCAAACTCGACGAGCTTTTGCTTTTGCTCGGCCCAATCTAAAATGTTAAGGTTCGCGGCTCGGCTCATGGGCTAGGCCAATCGAGCCGAGCTTGGGCCTGGCTCGTTGGAGCGAGCTGAGCTCGGGCTATCATATAAGTTCATTTTTGTATTATATTTTCTCAACAACCAATGAAGTGTAACTTTCGAATCACTTTTTTTGAAAAAATCAAGTGTTAACAAAATTAACATATTAAACTTATTATTTTAAATAACAATTTTATACGCTAAATAATTTAGCTATTTTATTTTATCCTATTTAGTAATTACACAAAAGTATCAACTTTAAAAAATAGATATTTTTATTAATTATTTCATACATGAATATTTGAGAATAAAGTGCACCACTACAATATAAGTACATCCCAACTAGGTTGGCACCTACTTATTTGTCAATCATATGTATTTTTCTCAATTTTATTTAAATAATGAATAAATATTGCGAGCTTTATTTGGGCCGAGCTTGAGCCGGCTCGTTGGATCGGCCCTATGGAGGCTCAAACGAGCCGGCTGGGAGGCTCATATCCAATCCAAACAATTAACGAGCCGAGTCGAGCCGGCCCGTCAAACATTGACTTTCGAGCCAAGCTCGGGTCGAGCCCGAGCCGAGTCAGGGCTGGCCTTTAGGCTGCGAGCCATATGATGATGGTGAACTCATGCCACATCTACACTAAATGTGCCGCTAGGTTTTCCGTCACTCACATTTAACAACAAAGACTATTTATAAGTTTTATTCAAACTATATGGACTAAATTGATACAAATATTAAATTATAGGAACAAAATTAATAGTTAAACCTACCTAATTTGAGTTAATCAATTTTAATTTAAAAATGGTTTCATCCATTTATATTCTGAAGAGATAATTCACTTATTATAAAAATATGTAATCTAATGCTAATCACGTTTAAAAAATATTATATTTATAAAATATGATTTTGTTAGATTTACAATCATCTATTTATTTAATTATTATTTTTAGAGATTTATTTATAATTAGGTATGGGTATTTTTGTCGTTGAACAAATTCATATTTATGGTTACTTATTTTTATAGTTAGATTGATGTATTTTAATATCTGGTTTTGAACTTTTTTTAGATATTTGATTGCAATTGAGTTTTTTTTTTTTTTTTAGTAAGAACATTTTCCACTTAAGTTACAGGTGCATTGTTGGTTAGATTTTTTCTAATTATTTACTAACTGATTTTTGGATTATTTATTTTAAGAATGATGTTAATTGTACTACTTAATCAAACTCAAGATTCAAATAGATTAAATTAATATTTTAAAGCTGTTGATAAAAAAAATTCCCCTATTTTACTAAGCACAAAAGAAAATTACAATTTTAATTTGCATTTTAATAGGTGACCATTTGAAATCAAAATATAAGTTAAGAAATCAACTATCATTGAAAAAATAGAATTTGTGTCAAATAACATAAATTTGTATACGAATTATTAAAATATCAAAACTTTTTAAAAATTAATCAAATAACATAGTTACAATTCAATAAATTATTGAACTATTTTTCATGGGTATTTAATGAATTTGTATTTATTTATTTTTTTGTCTTTTTAAGTTCAAGTTCAATAATTTAACGAGCTATTTGATTATCTTTCATTGTTATTTTTAATAAATTTATTAGTTTTTTACTTTTTTTAGTTCAATAAATTATTGAACTATAATTATACTATTTTAGTAATTTTAAAAAATTTTAACATTTTAATAATTATTATGTAAAAATATATTATTCCACTAATTTCCATGGAAGGATCTACAGTAGTACCAGGAGGGGCGTGCCCCCCCTCGATTTGTAGATAAATTTAAAATATATTATATAAATTTAAATTATAAAAAATTGTGCCAGATATTTATAATCAAATATAATAATGAGTTGTCAATATCGTAAAAGGTTAGGTTGGCTCATTGGCATGAGGCCCATCCTTTCACCTACGCATTCCAAGATCGATCCCCAACAAAGCATAATAAAGTTATGCCATTATTTTATCTATTTTATGTCTTAATTTCATATAAATAAAATAGTTCAATATATTTATTATATGAATTTTTAAAATTTTCAAAAACAAAATCAAAATATAAATTATATTTAGATTTATTTTTAATTTTAATTTTAATATATTATAAATATCATTTTCAATAAAAAAAATTTCATTTTCATCCATCTATCTTATTTATATATAATTATTAATATGAAGTGATTTTTTAACATAAAAAACTAAATATTTTAAAATTTACTTGCCAAATTAAATACCAATGATGAATATATAGATTTTATTTTTGTAATTATTAATATTATAATAAATTATTATATATTTGCATGTATTGCGTGTTAGTGGGTGTTTTTAGTTCGGTTTATGATAGTTTTAAACAAAATAGACACTTAACTGATTAAAAAGGAAAAAAAATTGCACATTCAAAATGACTCGCCTATGCGTCGAATCGGTTTTGAACACATACGTGGTTTAAGGTATTGATTTTTATAAGTTTTAATCGGTTTCGATTCAGTTTCTATCGATTTGACGATTTTTATAAGTTGTAACTCTACTATGCGCTCTCCGAACTTAAATCCTGGATCCGTCAAGTAATTGCCTCTTAAAAAAAAATATTTCCTATGATTACTTTAACTCTTGTTTTCTAAGTTTTCCCTGTATTTTCTAATATATAGTTACATCATCAATTGATCAATAATGACACATTTCCGATAACTATTATCACCATTAACATCCATCCATGCCTTCCACACGTACATAATGCATGTGAAACCAAACTATTCCACCACGTTTTCCATTTTCTCGACTCTGTTTGTCAGTTTATTATACAGAGAATCGATAATGACAATTTTGGAATTCGTTAAAAATTCCAATCCAATCCAATCCAATCCGGATCTTTTATTTTATGTGGTTTTTAAAATTCACATTTTTTTTTAGATCCTCACTCTCATATTGGGATTTGTGAAATACCAATCTGAAAAATATCATTTTAAAAATATTTTAAAATAGATACTACTTTTATATTATTCATAAAAAATATCATAGTTGAAATTTCTTTCATTTTAATTGCAATGTTTTTTTAGTTACTTTCTCTATAATAAGAGGCTTAATTTCATTACACTAAAAAACAAATATTTTAAAAATAAGTTAAATGATTAGACAACTTTCAAATTAACGACTTCTCTCAGTTAGGGAAAATTATAGTACTATTATTGTACCTACTTCCTCAAATAATAATAAGACATGTTAAAATAATTAATAGAAGAAGTATTGAAAATCTTATGTTTCGAGGTCGAAGGTTCAAGTCTCCCCTCCCCTCCCCCCAATTCGATCTAATATCTCAAAAAAAATAACTTATTAAGACATGAAATTGAAAAAACACCACTATCATAATAGAGAATATGATAAAAGAATCTGTAAACTCTTGACAGTTAAAAAAAGGAAAGAAAATTACATGTGGAAGTATGAGGTGTCAAAAAAGCAAAAAACGAAATCAGTTTTTGGTGGCTTGAAACCCATGAGACAGAAAAACAAAGAGAAAGAGAAAGTGAAAGGGAAACGAAAGAGAAGAGAAAGGGAAAAAAATTGGAAATTTTGAAAACAGCATCAAATTGGGAAAGGTCAAGCATCTATTTTTGGGGTAAAAGCTTCTTGGTAAGTAATTTTCTTTAACCCAATTCTTCTTTTGATGGATTTTGATGGAGTTGTTATGAAAAATTGAATGAATTAAGAAGAGGATTTACAGTTCGATGGGAATGACGTAAACTTCCAACAAAAAGCAGAGGGACGTGATTTAATTACATACAGAAAATACAATTATAATTAAGCCAAATTCAATCATAAGCATATTCAAGATAAAATATCAGTTATGCCACTTTCAAAGAAGGCGCAGAAGCGATAGACCATGCATTGGATCCGTAGGCAAACTAAAACACTATATATTTTTCTCCAACTTCAAATTTCCATTTTGAATTTCCCAATACAACTTTATTTCTAAATTAAAACTCGTTAACATCTGATTCATCATTCCCATCGAAACTGCAAAAATAGAGGGGTTTTGTGGGTGATGAAGGAACAATAATGAGAGGGTGTTCTTTTTTTTCAAAGCTAAGGTTAGTTTTAACCCTGAGTTAACATAGGGGTATATAAAATAGGAGAATATAAAATGTAAGGGTATGTTTTGCAACAACTTAAAAGTACATGGATAGATTTTGTATTTTACCCTTTTAAAAAATATGTGCAATTCAAAAAGTGACGTAGGTAATTTTAATGATATTGGAAGTAAATGGGGAAGGTGCGTTGTAGAGGTTTTTTTTTTAAATTACATTAAATTGGGGAAAGAAAATTCCAACCTTAGTTATGTTATGTGAAGGTGCATGTTAATATGTATTCATTTTAATTTTGAATTTTAATTTTTCTCATTATCGTTTCTGTTTGGCCCATACCGTATCAAATTAAAAAATGAAAAAGAAAAGAAAGGAAAAAAAAACTCTCACTGTGGTCCACGTTAAGACTGATCCGCCCGAAATTTTGTCATCCTTAAAAAAGTTAAAGATATGGAGACCACAAACTACTGATCTCGTCGTGTGTGAATTGGTCCCCAGCCAAAACAGCAACAGGAGAGAGAGAACTTATATATGGCAATGTCTGCTATTTTTTTTAAAAAAAATACGATTTATTTAAAAGGATAATGTTGGCTTTATTTTTCTTCATAATCACTAATTTTTTTATATTGTACTTAGAAAATTTTATGTGAAATTTTTTATGTGATTTTAAAATAATTGTAGTTTTTAAAACATATTAGAAAAACGTTATATATTTTAAACATTTTAAGATTTCGTGGTAGTGTACTGATGTGGACACAAATATGGTGTTCACCCGGTCTCTATCTTCTTTACCAGATCAACACATTACCATAGTTTCCTAAAATGTTTTAAATGTACATTGCTTTTCTAATCCGTTTCAAAAACTAAAATTATTTAAAATTCAAATCTAAACATTAATATTATGATTTTATTAATATTAAACATTAAAAAAATGAATATTTATAACTCTGCCATCAAATTCATCATTTTGTTGAAAATCAGTTCAATTCTTATATTAAGTGAAGCCAAATCGAATCATATAGTTCGATCAAATGAATATGAAAGTCAACAGTTTGAGACTTATAGGAACAAAATTAAAAGTTAAACCTACCTAATTTGAGTTAATCAATTTTAATTTCAAAGATAATATCATCGATTTATATTCTGAACAAATAATGTAATTAGTATAACATATTTATTTAAGTGAAATTTTATTGGATAACAGATTTTGATGCAATATTTATAAATATATCATTTCTTAAAATTATTTGTAAATATGACATTTTTACTACATTAATCAGTGATTAGTAATGATTAATGTGTGAATCAATGATTCATTTATTATAAAAATATATAATTCAATGCTAATCACGCTTAAATATTACTATATTTGCAAATATATTTAAAACATGATACTTTTATACGTATTACCAAAAATTTACTAGATTTTCAATCATCTATTTTTTTTTTTTTGTGATACTACATCAAATTAGGGGAGTGGAGACTCGAAATTTCGATCTCATGGGAAAGGAGAGTTGCGTAACCACTTGAACTATACTCGTGTTGGTCAATCATCTATTTATTAAATTATTATTTAGAGATTTATAATTAGGTATGTGTACTTTTGTCATGGGACAAATTCATATTTATGGTTACTTATTTTTATAATTAGATTGATGTATTTTAATTTTAATATGTGGTTTGAACTTATTTTTAGATATTTGATTGCGATTGAATTTTTTATTTTTTATTTTAATAAGAGGTTTTTCCACAAGTTACAGGTGCATTGTTGGTTAGATTTTTTTTTAATGATTTTACTATATGATTTTTCGATAATTTTATTTTAAGAATGATGTTAATTCTACCACTTAATCAAATGATTCAAACTCAAGATTTAAATAGATTTTTAAACTAATATTTCAAAGCTGTTGATAAAAATAAATAAAAATCCCCCATTTTACTAAACACGAAAAAAAAAAAAAACTGAATTTGCGTAAGTAACCATTTTAAATCAAAATATAAGTTAAGAAATTAACTATCATTATAAAATATGTCCTATGATTACTTTAATTCTTATTTTCTAATTTCCCCCTGTATTTTCTAAGATTTAGTTACATCATCAAAATATTTTTAAAATTTTAAAAACACTTTGATCAATAATGACAAATTTCGGATTATTATTAATAGTAATTACTATTAATATCCATTCACGTCTTTCAAAAAAAAATCTATTCATGTATTCTGTTTTGTTTTGTTTTTTTTTTCCTTTAAAATATTTATTTCAGTCATCCACACGTACATATAGTATGTAAACCAACCTATTCCAGCACGTTTTCCATTTTCTCTACTTTGTTTTATAGTGTGCGACCGCCCCCTCAATTTTGGGGGCCCCTAATTTTAGAAAAAAAAAATTTCGTTTTTTTTTTTCTTCATTTTATGCTTTCAACAAAATGGGCCAAACCCACTACGGCTTTACTTGAATCAAATGATTTGTTTTATTTTTATAAAGAAATAAAAATAAAGTACAATGTCACTAACAACACGTAGACAAAGGGTAGAAAAATTTATGTGATTTAGAGTATTAAAATCATCTTTTTTTTTTGTGGGGTAATGGTGAAGAAAAGTTGCAATTTATTATTATCGGCTATGTATACTCAATCTAATCTCAATTTTTTTTGTTTATTTTTATCATTTGATTTTTTAAAACAATCATAATTCTAAAATAAGTTCATGTTAAAAATCAATTGTTCTTGATTTTATTGGTTTCTCATAACATAAATTAAAATAAATTAACTATAATAGTTAAATTTTATTACAGATTCTTCGATTTCGTTATTTAAAAAATATCAATCTGGTTTTGAGAAGCGTAAAAAAAAATTGAGCAATTGACTCAATCTCAAAAAGGATCTTTTGATAAGCTCATTATATTAGGAACTTGTGTGGGTGAACAAAAAAATGATGTTGACAATCAATTAGTAGATGATCATGACATCCGTATAAAAGATCAATGTAATTATGGGGATGATAAAAATTTAGATGGTTATGACATACGATCAAGTATGTCACAAGAGAAACTTAATGGATTGGCTTTGATTTCAATCGAGAGTGAAACTTTGGAACACATTGATATCAAAAGTTTAATAGATGACTTTGCATTTCAATATTCAAGGAGAACATCACTTTTTAAATAAAGGTTATAATTGTATTATTTTATTATTATTACTTATTGATTAAAGTTCATAATTTTTTATTTTATAATTTTATCGTATTAAAGTTATATATTATAGGGCCCTTATTTACCTAGGACCGGCCTGTATACAGAAAATAGATAATGGCAATTTTCGTTAAAAATTCTAATCCAATCAGGATCTTTTATTTTATGTGGTTTTTAAAAATCGCATTTTAAAATCCTTGAGATGGTGGAATTTCAGTCTGAATATTTTAAAATAGGGAAAAAATCAATTTACACCCCTGAATTTTACATGGTGTGTCAATTTAAACCTTAAACTTTCAATTAAATCAATTTACACCCTGAACTTTAATAGATGAATCAATTTACACCCATTGTTAATAAACTTACTATTATTTTTGAAATTTTTTAATTAGACATAGGCGTTTTTATATCGAAAATAAAGTTAATTTTTTGAAAATTAATTTTAAGTTTATGTTAAATATTTTTATGGTTAAATTTGACCGTTTTGGTATCAAGTTTGAACATTTTTGTACCGTTTAAATTGGTAACTAAGACTTGAGTTTTTTCATAGTTGAGGTTGGGTGTTTTTATGATGAGGTCATAGACGTTTTGTTATTTTTATCTTTCGGTGATTTGGTAATTGAATTTTGATTAATTTTATAGTTTTAGTATTATGTGGGTTTAAATTGATTCACTTACAAAAGTTCAGGGTGTAAATTGATTCAATTGACAGTTTAGGGTTTAAATTGACACAACATATAAAGTTCAGGGGTGTAAATTGATTTTTTCCCTTTAAAATATTTACTTTTTAAAATTACTGGTAAAAAAACGTCATCTGTTGAAGTTTTTTTTATTATATTTTAACAGAAAATTCTCTTATTTTAATTGCAATATTTTTGTCACTCACTTTCTTTATAATCGAAGGCTTACATTACACTAAAAAACAAATATTTTAAAAATAATTTAAATGATTAGACATCATTGCTCTTCTATTTAACTATGGGTATTAGTCTCCTCAATCTTTTAAATTAACACCGACTTCTCGCAGTTCGGGAAAATTTCTAATATTATTGTTATACCTACTCCCTCAAGTAATAATAAATTAGGTTGAAATAATTAAAAGTTGTAGATCCTATTATTTATTTATTATTGATAATAAATACATGTGTCGGAAAAGAAGTATAGAAAATATTAGGTTTCATAGTAACTTATTAAGACATCAAATTGAAACAACACCACTATCCTAGTAGATAAATCTGATAAAACAATCTCATCACATGAGACTAAAATTTCTTCTTATCTATTTTAAAACGGTTGAAATTAGTTGATAATAATTTTAATCGATTAACCATTGATACCATAACACTCTTCAAATTCTTAATCAACAATAAGATCCAGGAATATGTTTTTTCCAATAGAAAGTGCATTTTAATTTTATTGTTTCAGAATTCTTAAAATTTCCAATCATCAAACACACTCCCATCATATGGAAATGCTATACGGAACTCCTTTTCCAGTGACTCCGGGCCCGGAAAATGGTTTCAAAAGCTCATAGGGAGTAACTCCAGCTCCAGTTCTATTCTTCAAGTTGCCATCAGAATTCCTATGATCAATTATCAACTCCAACTGCTTCATCTTGTCACTAAATTTATCGAATGCCGCCTTTATTACCGGATTATCGGCCCACGATGGCTCGATATTCTTGCCGATATACTCCTCATCTGGAGAGTGACTTGACAATAGATTTAACACCAACATTACTTGTGTGGCTTGATATTGAGAAGGAAAAGAATTCAGGAGCACCTCCTCTGGCTTCTCTATGAAACTCTTCCAAAGAGCCGGGTTCGTATCTTCAGTAGGCATTTCTGTTCTTGTAATGCTAGGCCTGTTTGGGAAATAGCCTGCATATGGATATTGCCCAAAGTTCACAGCTGCATGGTGAGCAGATGCTACCCATGCAATGTTTGTTATTATGTCTATGAGATCTTTGGGAGTATTAAGGACTGGCCACCATGGTTCATCTTTTTTGTCGGCATGTCCATGAGTTCGAATTTCGGTCCACCATGATTGGAGCTCTATATCAGATGTTATGAGGTATGGATCTGGATAATAGTAATTCACATAGTCTGTTACCCATTCTTTGAGAGCATCCCACAAGATCAAACCATCATTAGCAAAAGGATAGTCTTTTATATTTAGCTTTAGACCATGTGAAGCAGTTGGATCTTCCTCTGCAATTCCTCTGCCAATCATACATTAAAAAAAGATATCAGTTCTATTTATATTTAATCGCAAAATGTTTGATTTTCACAAACATATTATGTTCAAATAGTCTGGTTTTGCGGAGAGGGGGTTTCAGTTCAGTCACCTGTGAATTAGATCGGCTGGCAACGCTTGTAAGTCGAACTGCCATTGCAAATCATAGGCAGCTGAACTTATTTCCATAGAGTATTCAAGAGGTGAGAATGTGGTCTCAATAGTACCACCAGCATTGATAAGATTGCTACGCGCATTGGCATTAATCTCCATGGTGTACCTAAAATGAGGATGTAAAAGTCTATAGATTGGATGCATTGCACTCAATTGCCTGTTCGACGCAATAACGTAAGGTTCGACCGCACAATGAGTTCTTAACCTGTAGTTTAAAACAATATCCACAAACAACGAACTCAAATATGAGACGACTTTGATGGCACCGTCAACATTAGTGGCTAATTTGAAAGAAGTTAAAAAAATATTTACCAATGACTAACAAGTTGATGATAACCAGAGTCATGAGCAAGAACATGAGCTTTGGCAAATCTCCAAAGCCAAAGGTGAGTGGCTTCGTCACTTGGTCCATAAACTTTACTCCATAGTGGTTTCCCATCCATGGGTGGGCGTGTTAGTTCAATAGCAATTGGCCTTAATGTTTCATTCTCATTCAAAAAGAACAATGTCCTTGATCCGTAAAGTGTTGCTTCGTTTAGTCCTCTCACTTTTTGTACATATGGTAACAATATATCATGGTAATCCAATATATACAGCTTTTTTTGTTGTATCGCCTGCCCCATTTAATTAATTTAAATCTTATACTAATCCATTATAACATTAAGAAAGTAATAGGTCCCTTATAATTAATTAATTGCGTACCTGTTCAACAGTCATAGAACCCCCAATTTGTTTATTAATCATTTCGGTGTTGAATGCTGATTCAGGAGGACCATAGATTTCAGGGTCCAGTTTACTCATCAACGGCCATTCCTACGTTAAATAATGCTTTTATATATTATAATTAGGAAAAGTAATTAAAATAGGAAAGAAACAACTGAATCTTAATTGAATTGAATTTGTTGGCGTCAATAATCATACCGTGACCAACTGTATGCTGCATGGGTTAAGACCCGCAAGAGTCTGCCTTGCAAATTCTTCATCTCTTAACCAAAAGAATTTGTCTCCTATAAATATTAATAATATATTTCAAAAGTTAAATAAATAATTAAAAGAAATGAATGAGAGAGAGATTTGGTTTGCTCACTGTCCATGGGTTCAGGAGACTGAAAGCGAAACAAAAATTGACCAGTTTCAGAGATGAGTCTGAAAATCCAAGGTAAAAGATCTTTGAGAGAAGTATAGGATTCAAGAGGAGGCAAATTGAATCCATCCACATCAAAAAGTGCATCTATTGCTTTGAAGTTAGGGAAACCAGTATTTCTATCAAAATGTACTTGTAGCCTCGGTATTATACTCCGTAATACTGATAATAATGCCTTCCCATTAAACGCCTTCTCTTTAATATCCGAAAATGTCTCATCTCTTGGAACATATATACTCCCCGTTGCCCTTTCTTCTGACCTTGGATCTACATAATATACAACAAAATACTTTACATCCATCAGTTTATACGCACCTCGACTAATAAAAAGTTAAAGCTGTACCTGTTTTAGAATGGGGACGGCCAGTTCTACAACGTCTCGGATATGGATGAACAAGGTCGCCAAGAACAGGTCTTTTGAGATCTTCACTTTTATCAGGATCACCAAGATCGTTGTAAACATCATAATCATAAATTCTATCGTAACTTTGACGCTCTCCTGTTCCATTCCCACGTAGATTAGCAAGCTCTGTTTCTCTCATTGATTTTAGCCCACCTGGTGTTTGTGCTGGCAAATATGACTGTTTCGTTCCCCCAACCATTAGGATCTTCATAAAAATTTTCTTAATTGACATTAAACATTCCTTTTCTTTTAATATGAATACATTAATTTTCGGTCCTAACGCATCCACATATTTTTTAGATTTATGTTAGGATGGGATTATAGGGGCATATTAGTAAATAATGAAAGACTTAGTTAGAGCCGAGGTGAGTTGTTATAAATAGGGAATGAGTGAGAGTGAGTTCTTTATCCAAGATATTAAGAATAGTAGTGTTTAGACTATTGTAAGGAGGAGAGTTCTAAGCCTATCGAATGCTTAGTAGTTTCGTAATGGTTAATATTTTCGTATTAATATAGTTCGGATCATATCAATTTCATCCTTGTTTCAATTTTATCAATAATCCATCAGTATTTTTTAATCAGATCATATCCAAAAACTATGATGGGATTACTATTTTTTGTTTTTTAATATATGGAACTGATTAGTTTTAAAACAAAATAGTCTATCTATAAACTATCATTCCCTCCTAATGTATACACAATTTTTTAGATTTGATCCTTATTATAATTTAAAAAGTTTCAATTTTAATCTATAATCCTACAGTATTTATTTAATTAGATCATAATCCAAAAACTATGGGGATTACTAAAGTATTGTTTTTTTTACTAACGGATTAGTTTTAAAAAAAAAAAGTCGGGTTAATAATACTTCTATCCGATAGACACTCTAGAGGCAAGTATTTTCCATTAAAATTATAATATAGTTTATTTATAGAATTGATCATATGCGAAGAATCATAAAATACTATCTATAAACTAAGTGTCTCTTTTTAGTCATAAGAGAAGTAATTAAATATATTTGATTTCAAATATAATATTTTTTGAATTTCTTATCATAAATTTGTTATAAAATTGTGAAAACATTATTATTTGAGGGATCTAATTAAAAAATATATATTGATTTTTAAAACAATAAAGACCAAAATTGAAAAATGAGGAATATGATATAGATCTCAAATATAATAATAATAATAAAGAGGGGGATAGAAAAGAAAGAGACCTTATCGGTGAAGAAAACTCTCTTTTGGGTAGGAACGAGAGTCTTAGGTTGAACCCATGAATTACAGGTGACGGTGAATGAATCATTAGGAGTTGGTAATCCATTAAGCACAACATCTTGAACGTACATTTCTGCCTCATTATGGTTATCAACGATGACGGCTCCAATCTCTCCAAAATCTGATGGAACTTCAAAACTTGTCTCGTATATTTCCTTCCACACATCTTCACTCGTCATTTTTGCCTCACCTTTTATCGTTGGCTTCTCCGACCCAGTTCCTTTTTTCCCAACAGATCAAACCTCATTAATTATTTGATGACAAACAAAATATATTATTACAATAAAAAAAAAAAAAAAAAACATATACGTACTGGGATCAAGCAAGGTGCTAGCAAGCTCGAGTTTGAGGAGCTTTTCAATGGAAGTATCTTCCTTGAGAAGTCTTGAAGAAGTAATCTCTCCAGTGATCTTTCTCACAGTCACAACAGTTTTAACCGTAGTTGTAGTTTCAGTTAAAGATGTAGCCAAGCCTGCTTTTATTTTTATTTCACGAGAAATATATCTGAATCTTCCATTATTATTCTTACTCTTTAGTTTACTAAAATAATCGATTTGAGGATTATTTGAATAAATTGGAAGATAAGGAAAAGCTCCTTGATTATAATTATTATTCAACAATGGCTTCTGCAAATCATGGTAACTACACAGTACGTGAGGCTTCAGCATCATTTTGCAGTGCTGAGAGAGTTAATAAGAAAAATTATATAACTAAGAAGAGAGAGAGAGAGAGAGAAAGAGGCTTCATATTGGTGTGCCTTTGCTTCTGCTATATATAGAACTCGAGCCAGAGGAGACGCCTATAAACAAACAATAAACACAACACTAGTATTTAAAAATTTCAATAAATAAATAAATGTTATATAATTAATAGAAGAGGTATCGAAAATTTTCAAAAACTTCATGTACCTATACAGCTATACCTTTACCTATTGTTTCTCTCTAAATTTTACGTGAAAAAAAGAACAATACTTGGCTGCTTTAAAATGAGGAGTCAAAGCTACTTAGAGCCAATCAAAAGTAGTCAAGTGGTCAGAAAAATATTTTTTTCTATTTTAACAGCCACTTGACTGTTCTTGATTTGTTATAAGTAGTTTTGACTACTATTTTTTAACGAAGAAAATAATAATCAGAATATTTGTATTGTAATAGTCAATTTTGATGGAAAAAACTGTCAATTTGAGATGAATTTCTCTTATAATAAATTACTAGTTCTTAAATGAGAAATTATTCAGGGAGGCGGCCACAATGTGGCGACCTCCCCAATGAGTGACACCTGTTCACAATAATAAATGCTCTTTTATTCATTCCGTCTAAGAAACGAAGAGAAAACGCTAGGCTCGCTAAAGGTTTTTTTTTTCTTTTTTAATTTACTTTTGCCCTACACAGTAAAATACAAAAAATGGAAGAAGGTTAGTCAGATTTTTGTTTTAATTTAACCCATAGAAGTCGGATGAATAACTATTTTGTGATGGTAATAATATTTTGGAGATGAACGAACATTTTTCTTTGTTATCTAACAAATATATCTTTCAAATTAAGGAGTAAAATATAAAAAATTATCATTTCAAATATTGAAAAGTAGAATTAAAAAAATGTATGTGATTTTTGAAACAATGCAGGATGTGATGTGATTTTTTTTTTAACTTAAAAAGGTATAATTTTTTTAAATTAAAAAAAAAGTCTGTTGAATACAATTTTTTTTTTATCAAAAGTTAAATACTATTTCAATAGATAAAATTTAGCTAATGATTTTTGTTAGGGCGAGTTTGAGATACATTTTAAGAAAAATGTTTTTAGCAAAACATTTTTTTTATAAATATTTTTTAGATAAACGTTAATTAAAAACACTTTTAAATATTTCCAAGTGTTTTTATAAATTTCAAAAAAAAAATTATGATGTAGTCAAACATCATTAAAAAATCAAAAGTGTTTTTAATGGATAAAACACTCAAAAAAACAACCCAAACTCACACTTAATTCAAAGTTCATATATTTTCAATTTAAAATTCCTTCCCCTCAAATATGATTATCATATATAAAATAGTTTTTATTTTATTACAAAATTTAAATAATTCCACCTGATGATTTTTAATTTTTTTTTTTAAAATCTATCCTTTTTTAGTCTTTGACGTTGTAGGCCTGTAGGGAAAGAGTAAATTAAAAAGAAAAGAAAAATCCTTCGACGAGCCTAGTGTTTTGTCTTCGTTTCTTAGACGGAAGGAATAAAAAAACATTTATTATAGTGACAAGTGTCACTCATTGGGGAGGCCCCCACATTGTGGCCGCCTCCCTAAATAATTTCTCGTTCTTAAATACCCTACATCATATTTATTGTATTTATTACCAACAATATAAGTAATTAAATATTTGGGAAAATTATAGAGTAAAATAAAAATGAGACCCCTGTGGTTTTTTTCGAAATGTATGAACACCGCATGTAGTTTGAAAATGGAAAATCACACCCTTGTAGTTCCAATTTTTTTCAATCAGACTCATTCCCTTCAATATCAATAATTTTCTTTTAGCCATAACTTATTCGTTTGAACTTCGATTTGGATGATTCAAGATGTTTTGGAATACTCATTTCAGGCTCTACATAATGGTCATTTCAAAAATTTAAATGATTAATAAATAAAAGAGTTTATTAACATCAAAATACTAGGTATGATTGACACTGTTAACTCTTTTGGTTATTGATGATTTAGAAGTTTTGAAGTGACCATAGCGTAGAGACCGAAATGAGGATTCAAAAACATCTTGAATCATCTTAAATCAGAGTTCAAACGAAGAAGTTATGGCTAAAAAAAAATTATTGACATTGAAGGGGGGGGTATAATTGAAAAAAATTAGAACCACAGAGGTGTGATTTGTTATTTTCAAACAGCATGGGGTGTTCATGCATTTGGAAAAAACCACAATTGTCTCATTTGTATTTTACCCAAAATTATATAAACCAGCCCGGAACTATATGAGTTGTAACACTTACCCCTTAAACTTTCAATTTGATCATTTTCCATAAACTTTATTAAATGTTGAAATTTTGACACAAAAAAATCAATTTGATAAATTTACCACCTTAAATTGTCAAATTAGATCCTTAAAAATCACTATAGAAACGAGTAATACATCTCTAAAATAAACGGGGTAGGAAGGGATGAGATCGGTGAAAAAATCATCGTCTCGACCATCACAAACAAGATCGGGGTTGAGTGTAGGATACGATCACTCGGAGACCCGTTCCCATAGAGATTTCATAAAAATAATTAGTAAATTAATCAGTCAAAAGGGATAATTTGTTTGATTAAAATATTTTGGGTCTAATTTAAATATTTTATAAAGTTTAAGAGGTCAATTGAACAAATTAAAAGTTTAATAATGTAAATATAACAACTCCTATAATTTATGAGTAGTCTGTACAATTTTCCCTAAATTTATGAGTAGTTGGTACTATTTTCCCTAAATATTATTTCAAGTAGGTAGTACGTGCATTAATATTTCATACTAGTGGAGTGTTAGAAATAAATAAATTTAAAAAAAAAAATCAAAATGAAACATGCTCAATAATTTTCGGAATCAGAGTCTGAGCTGTTCGATACATATTGTCCACTAGTGATTTGCCACGTACTTATCCAGTAATTAATAATGGCGTCTCTCTTTTGGCTCCATTATTTCTTCCATTGACTGATGGAAATATTTATGTTTTACCATTATTATATAATAGAGTAGAGACAGGTGAAAATTAATATAATAGAAGGATGACATTATTGCACTTTTCAATGCACGTAGCTGTTTAAATTATTATTATTATTTTTTTTTGGATTCAGTAGCTGTTTAAATTATGGACATTAACCTTCTTCGTAAATACATAATTTTAAACAGCGGTTGAGATGTGTAATTGATAGTGTTTAACTAAATTATCTAGTCCAAACTATATTTATTAGAATAGCAATTAATAAGTGAGTTATGTATATGTGCTTTAGGTCTTGTTTATAATAACTTTTTAGTTTTTAGTTTTTTAAAAGTAATTATAAATAAATTATTTATAAACAAGCTTAATTTTTAAAACAAATAAAATAACAAATATAATCACTTTGATTCTTTTATTTTATTTTCTTATAAAGTTTTATAAATCAAATGTTTTTTTTGGATAATTATTGAAATAACATATTTTTACCTACTAATTAGTGAAATGTCATCACTTTTTAAAAATTACTCAAATAGCATAATTATAATACAATAGTTCAATCATTTATTGAACTAAAAAAAGGTAAAATAATCATCAAATTTATTGAAATTAATAATTAAAAATAAGCAAATAGTTCGATAAATTATAGAATTTGAACTTAAATAAGTAAAAAAAAACAAATAAATTCATTGAAAATACCCATGAAAAATAATAAAGTATTAGTTCAATTATTTATGGAACTAGAATAATTATACTATTTGAATAATTTTTAAAAAGTTTTGACATATTTTTAATTAGTATCAAGATTTATACTATTGAAGACAAACTCTACTTTTTTAAACTGTGGCTATCTTGTCATAATATTTGAAACCTACATTTTTCTTCTTCTTTCCCCCCCTAATTCACCCCATTATAAAAGATTTTTATACTTATATTTGGCTTTTCTGCCTTTGTTTTATATATTTATTAAAAATATATATTTTCTTTTTAGGTGTTTTTTTAATATGCATTAATATACCAAGATTTGCCCAAGTTATCAAAAAAAAAAAAAAATTCGTTTTTTAAAATATACAGTTTTACATAATTTTGAGCTATTAGTTTATATTTATTCATTGGATTTCAAACAGAATATTACATTATTTTTAAGTGACCGTAACATAAATATTGAAACGATTATTTTAAAACATATCTTGAATCATCTAAATCAGAGTTGAAACAAAGAAGTAAGGCTAAAAGAAAGATACTGACATTGCAAGTGAAGGTTTCGTTAACATAATTTAAAATTACGTGGGTGTAATCTGTCATTTTCAAACTATAAGTAGTATTCATACGTTTGAACAAAACCGCATAAATTTTATTTTTATTTTACCCAAATTATTATAACTATGATAAAACCATTTGCAATTAAAATACTTAAAATGCTCTTATATACTCATTTATATAAAATAAAATAAACTAGATGATTCTTTTAGATATTTTCTCCACCTTAATTTTATGTATTGAAATATAATGTCAAATTAACAATATATTATATCCAATGTTGAGATATATGATTAAATCTATATTTACCTAGCTTAAGCTTTTAGGACTAGTGGTGATTTAACATATTTAATATAGTATCAAAACATGAGGTCCTGAGACGAATATCATGTGATAACATTCCCTTTCTATTTTATTAAAAATTCCACTCGTACAAATATTTATAAGTATAATGTAATTAAAAATATATAATAATATGGTCACTAAAACAGCCCAATCGTACAGAGTTTTAACCGATATGATTAATGAGTTTTATGCAAGTAATGTCCAAAAAAAACTTTGTATTTCATTTAATTTTATTTACAATACAATGGTCATATATAAGATTATGCAGCAGCTATTTTTGATATATATAAAAGGAGATTAGGGCCTGATTTGATTCTAATTGACCTATTAAAGAAGAGATTTCAATCCCTTAATTTACTCATTTGACACCTCATGTTTACATGTCCTATATATATGATCTAGATATGTCCAAGTCGTGCCAACACAACCATATCTCAAGTGATTAGATACATGTTTCTCTTCCCATTAAATCTAAAGTTCCAGTCTATTCTTTTCTAATTTGATGTAATAAAAAAAAGGCCCAAAGTCTAATTTAAAATTATGAAAACCCTTTGAAAATCTGTTTTCTTTTTCTCTTGCATGATCCCGATTCTACAGATTTTCCTGAGTTTACATTTTGATACTTTTGGAAGTAAAAAACACGTGGTCTGCTGCAGTTACAATGCAAATAATGCAATGTTAATAATATTATATTAAATCAAGTAGACTTATATTTAATAATTATAATAATAATAGAGCAGAGACTGTATCAGGCAAATCAATAAATATAAATCAAGAGAGATTGCTCAAATTAAGGAAATCTCTATTGATTTGCCTGATAAACTGAGACTCATAATTTAGAAAATTCAAATATGATGGGCATTTTTTTTCGTTCCATTTGAATTTGATTCCGTGGACAACTAGATTGATAATGACAAAAATAGCAGGGTTTTTTTTGGATAATATCATAAAATTCGTAATTTATTTTTAAGATACAAAATTAAATTCGGAGAGGTGGAAACTCGCACTAACTTCATAAGAAGAGAATATTGATCACGTTTGAACTATATTTATGTTGACAGAGAAAATTTATGTTTTGAATTACACGTCTTTTTCAAACTAGTGGGAATGTATTTATCTTTGATCAAAACCACGTAGGTGTTTTTTACATTTTGCCCTTAAATATATATGTTTATTAAATATTTTTTTTAAAATCTAATAAAAACGAGAACGAACCAGTTCGGATGATAAGGTATGGAGTTCCATGGGATTGGACTAATAGTATAATCTTATCGTGATTCGTGAATGTGGTGTAGTACACATATTAAATTAATTGTTGACCCGCAAGATGGGCAATTATTTATTTATTTATTTTATCAATGGATGTGTGGTATGTATCTGAGCTGATGGAAATATTATTGAGGGGGCGGCCTCAATGTAGCCGTCTCCCATATCATGACACTTGTCACATTTTTATAAAGAAATTGATGGATTACCGAGCGGTGTTAATTTTTTTTTCTTCTTTAGAAAAAGACACTTTTGGTCCTTAAATTTTGAGTTTATTGATAATTTGATCCATGAGTTTTCAAAACCGACATTTTTACCCCTTAGTTTTTGTTTAGCTTTTGATTTCGTCCCTACCATCAAAACTTTGTTCAATATTTAACAGAATGCTAACGTGGCATTATTATTATTATTTTTATATTTATTTTATTGTTTACGTGTCATAATTTAAATGATATGAAATGATTAATAATTTTATATTATTATCTCTCTCTTATCAGTCTCTCTCCTATCTTCATCTCCTTCACACGTCTCCTTCCCCATTGAACCAGATTTTAGGGATGAACAAAAATTCTCCTTTGCTCAATATGTGAATTGCGAGAAGAACAAAAATCCATATATTTTTTTTAACCTAGATATGTAAATCTCGATTCTAAACACTACAAAAAAACTGCCAAAATGCGACCAAAAAAAAGTGGTAGCTTTAAAGTGACCAATTGGTCACTTTATTTGAAGGTTGACTTTAAGTGACCATCTGGTCACTTTTTTTGCAACCAGATTGCGACCAAAAGTAGAAGTAGTCATAAAAAATGGCGCGAAATTATGGCGCAAAGAAGCGACGGTTGGTCACCTTAAAAAACGACCATCTGGTCGCATTTTTGTGACTAAAATATGCCTTGGTAGCAAAAAATGGCGCGTAATTTTGGAGGGAAAAAAGCTACCAAATGGTCACAATTAAAAGTGACCACCTGGTCGCAATTTTGGTGACTAAAATATGTCTTGGTAGCAAAAAATGGCGCGTAATTTTGGAGGGAAAAAAGCTACCAAGTGGTCACAATTGAAAGTGACCACCTGGTCGCAATTTTGGTGACTAAAATATGTCTTGGTACAAAAAATGGCGCGTAATTTTGGAGGAAAAAAAGCTACCAAGTGGTCACAATTGAAAGTGACCATCCTGGTCGCAATTTTGTGACCTTTTTTGGGGAGTGGTAGCTTAAAATTTTGCTGGGAATTAAGCTACCATATGGTCACATTAGAAAGTGACCTGGGATGGTCGCAAATTATATGATTTTATATGACCAATTATTTATAAATAACTATTTTTTAACACGTGCGAGATGCACGTGGAATTTTTTGTCTTATTTTATTTGTTCATAAAATAAAATTACATTATAAGCTTTTAGAAAAGAAAAAATAAAAATAAGAATAGATGATTGAAAAAATTACCAATAATTCCAAAATTTCAAGATGTGGTTAATTTTATTGATTACATTTCTTAACAATAATAATAATGTCAATTAAATAAAAATTATTCACTTTCAATTAATATAAAAACTCTTGAAGATCAATAAGCTATCTAAACACCTTTAGATTGTTCTAAAATTTGTGTAGAGTAAATAATAATATTTAACCTCGTCTTGAAAATATCTGAATTTCCATACAAAGAGAGAATAATTATATTTTCCTTAAACCTCTAGTTGAATATAGTCGTGTGACTCTTTTTTGTTCAAGTAAAGCATTTACAATTATGAATAAAGCAATAGACCAAACTTAAAATCAAAAGATGACGAAATACGATGAAATTGAAATTAACTTTTTTTTTTTTATTATAAGAAAGATTCCTCTTGATTTCAACTTTGACATGTTTATATCGAATTCTGCAGTTGGAATTGCTTCCAATGAATATGTGGATGCAAATTAATTATATATAAATATGTACATCTTCAATAGTCTATTTGGTTCCCTTCTAGCACTTTCTATCTTGAAAAACAAGAATAAAATTATCTATATCGTATTAAAAAAAACTCTTAATTAGAATCAAATAGTTCCAAATCAAGAATTACAAAAATGTATCTCGACAATCATGAAGAAACATATCAATGAATATAACAACATGGAAACAAGAGTTCCCGTCATATGTAAATATCAGAAAGTAACCCAATATAAAAAAAAAGTATATAAATATTAATATTTGCGACCTGGATGGTCGCAATTTTTAAAAAAAGGTGACCAGGTGGTCGCAATTTTACAAAAAAGGTGACCATATGGTAGTAATTTAGAAGGGAAATGCGACCATTTGGTCGCATTTTTAGGATTTAGGGTTTAGGATTTAGGGTTTAGGGTTTAGGGTTGTTTAGGGTTTAGGGTTTTGGGAGAAAAGCGACCAAATGGTCGCATTTATGCAAAAGTATAATAATATTTTTTAAAAAATACAATTGGAATTGCGACCATATGGTCGCAATTATGGGCTGATAACTTTAAATTTTCATGAAATTTATGGCGGTTAATTTAAGTAATGCGACCATATGGTCGCAATTATTGGCGGTGATTCTCATAATTGCGACCAGATGGTCGCAATCGTTGACGGGACGCGTGACAAGACAGCTGGCCTTGGTAATGACAACTGGGCGACCATTTGGTCGCTTTTCCATAAATGCGACCAAATGGTAGCATTTATATTTGTAAATGCGACCATATGGTCGCAATTTCCCCACACGCGTGACTGTTCATTTCCTGTCATAATTACATTTTTGCGACGGTTGGTCGCAAAATTGATTTAAATTTCATTCCCTTTCCTTTCCCCGTTTCTTTTTCCCTTTTCCAGTTCCGCTTTCTCTTCTTTTCTTCTTTTCTCTTCTTCGCCTCTCTCTTTTTCTTCCTCTCTTTTTGTTCGTTTCTCTCTTTCCCCTATCCGTTCCCCGTTATTTCTTCCCGTTCCGTTCCCATTCTTCCTCTAAACCGAAAATCCTCAACCACCAATCCCGGTTTCGATTACACGAGGTTAGTTTTCGTAACAAATTAAAGTTTAGTTTATGAATTTAGAGTTTACTTAGTTTTAGTTTTTAAGATAGTTTACTTTAATTAGTTGAGTTTTAGTTTATGTAGTTTAATTTAATTAGTTTAGTTTACATTAACTAATTAATTAGTTTACTTTAATTTTATTACTTTAAGTAATTTTAGTTTAATTAATCTAATGGTTTAATTAATCTAACTTAGTTTACTTTAATTCAATTTAAGTAGTAATTAATTTAATTACTTAATCTAATTTAGTTTAATTACTTATTTAGTTTATTTAAGATAGTTTACTTTAATTTAATAAAATTAAACTAAATTAATTTATAATTACACTAGAATTGATTAGTTAATTTTAGTTTAATTAATGTAATTTAGATTACTTTAATTAAATCAATTAATTTAAAGTAGGGTAATTAATTCAAATAGTTTAGTTTAATTATTAAATAAAAATTGTTTAATTACTTAATTTTAGTTACATTTGATTAAAGTAAAGTATAATTAGGTTAATTGAACTAAAATTAATTCAATTAAACTTAAGATTAATTAATTCAATTAAACTTAAGATTAATTAATTAAAACTAAAATGAACTAATCAATTAATTTGAATTAAAGTAAATTAAAATTAGGTTAATTGAACTAAAATTAATTCAATTAAACTTAAGATTAATTAATTAAAACTAAAATTAACTAATCAATTACTTGGAATTAAAGTAAATATAAATTAGCTTAATTGAACTAAAATTAATTCAATTAAACTTAAGATTAATTAATTAAAACTAAAATTAACTAATCAATTACTTTGAATTAAAGTAAATTAAAATTAGATTAATTGAAACTAAGATTAATTGAATTTTAGTTTAATTCAATTAATTTTAGTTCAATTAATCTAATTTTACTTTACTTTATTTCAAACTAAATGATTAGTTTATTAACTTCAATTATACTTAAGTAGTTTAAATTAATGAGTTACACTAATTTAATTAATTAATTTTAGTTTAATTATTAAATAAAAATTGTTTAATTACTTAATTTTAGTTACATTTGATTAAAGTAAAGTACAATTAGGTTAATTGAACTAAAATTAATTCAATTAAACTTAAGATTAATTAATTAAAACTAAAATTAATTAATTTTAGTTTTAATTAATTAATCTTAAGTTTAATTGAATTAATTTTAGTTTAATTGAATTAATCTTAAGTTTAATTGAATTAATTAGTTATAACTAATCAATTAATTTGAATTAAAGTAAATATAAATTAGATTAATTGAACTAAAATTAATTCAATTAAACATAAGATTAATTAATTAAAACTAAAATTAACTAATCAATTAATTTGAATTAAAGTAAAGTAAAATTAGATTAATTGAAACTAAAATTAATTGAATTTTAGTTTAATTCAATTAATTTTAGTTCAATTAATCTAATTTTACTTTACTTTATTTCAAATTAAATGATTAGTTTATTTTAGTTTTACTTAATTAATCTTAAGTTTAATTGAATTACTTTTAGTTCAATTAATCTAATTTTAATTTACTTTTATTCAAATTAATTTGATTAGTTTATTTTAAATTATTTACTTAAATTTATGTTAGTTTAATTTACATTATTTCATTAATTAATTAATTAATTAAATAAACTAATCAATATTTTACTTACGTAATTAGTATTAAATTAGTTTATTTTGGTTGTAGGATTATGACGGGCAGACGACGTCCTCCCCAGTCAGACGAGCCTGACGATGCGGGTGACGAGGGGTCTTCGCAGCAGACGCCTACTGGCGTTGCCCCTGATGCGGAGCTGACTACGGAGGAGTTGGACATCCTCTTCGATTCACGATCACGCGACTTGCCGCCACGCTCGATGATAGAGTCCCTGAGACCGAGTCTTCGACACCACGGCCGCCGCAGACTCCCTTGCCACGCCTCCTGGGCTTAAGATCGGGTATGCGTCCGGGTCCGCATCGGTCGGATCCAAGTGGCCCCTCGACTTCATGCACGCTGGCCTGTCTCGGGCGCAGACTCTACCCTTCTGGATTGAAGGGGATACGTAAGTAATTTTGTTTACTATTTCCCTAAAAGTTTTTTATTCTTTTTAACTAATAGTTTCTAATATATAGCACAATAATTTTTTGTGATTTTGCAGAAGTCTGACAAGATACTAACCGTTTCAAAGCGGTTTCTGAGGTCCTTCAGAGCATGCCTCTACCCAGCGACCTTGCTGGGCCGAAGATTCCGACGACGGAGAAACGCTTGGATGTACGGATGATTGGAAGGTAAAAACATAATTTATTTTCATAATTAATTAATTTTGAAATTTATAGAAATAAATTTATTACTTTAACAATTTTTTATTTCAATTTTTTCAGGGCAAGTTTCTGTTATCGATCCCGATATCACCGACGGTAGATTGTTCCCCCATGGGACGATCACGTCCGGGATCGATTCAAGGACCTCATGTTCGGGCGCGCGAAGGCAAGCAAGAAACCGCCCCGTGTGGATGAGCCCAGGAGGACCACGCGCGGCTCCGCTAGCTTGATCACTCCTCAGGGCAAGGCAGTGTCAAGCAGGAATAAGGCCAACCGCGAAGAATCCAGTAAAAACACACAATGGGGCGCGGACCCACGACGAGCACCATCGTCGATTGGTATGCTTTTTTTTCCTCGTTTTCTTTTTTCTCGTTTTTTTTTCAATTACTTATTAATTTATTATGTTTTATTCTTCACTATTTGATTTTTTAGGAAGCGAAGCACGGGCGCCCGTCCTGCCCGACGAGCCGCACCGAGTTCTTCACACGAAGAAGGACCGGGACGTTAGTCGATGATAAGGCGAAAAGAAGTTCAGGTATTTAATATTTTTTTCAATTATTATTCTTTCTTTAAAATTTTTCATACATTATATATTAACCATTTTATTTTCTGGATTTTAAATGTTTAGGAACGTTTCACGAGTCCTTGACTCGAGTTGCCCACACCGGACTCGCAACCGGCTCAGGAGGGACCGTATAGAGGCGTTCTTGGAGGTCCTGGAGGGGTTTGGCCCGATTGGTCGGTTCCTGGGCTTGGCTCAGACGGGCGACGCCTTTATGCGAGATGTGCCCGGCCTCCGGGAGCGGAGCGAGCACTAGCTCCTGCCCTTCTCCTGGGTGAAAAAGCGGCTGTGCGCGGACATGGAGGCTATGCGTGAGGACTTCGTTGCTCGAGTCGCTACTATTGAGGCCGACATACGAGGCACGAGTCGAGGCCGACATACGGCACGAGTCGACGCCTAGGTCGCATCCGCTTTGGCCGCGTACTTGGATCTCTAGGCGGCCGCCTTCTACATCGACGCCTCCTCCCCCCCCCCGCCTCCTGCAGTAGTTCTAGGATTCTTTCGATTGTAAAAAACGTTTTTTTAATATTTGATATATATATTTTTTATTTGAATTCCAATTTTTTTTTATGAAATTTTAATATTAATTAAATAAATAATTAGTAATTAATAATTAATAATTAATTAATAATTAATTAACTAATTATTAAAATTTAAATTTAAAAAAATTCTTAAATGCGACCAGGATGGTCACTTTTAGCGACCATCCTGGTCGCATTTTAATCGAGACTAAAAGTGACCATTTGGTCACATAAAATACGACCATTTGGTCACTTTTTTATGTGACCAAGTGGTCACTTATCTTTCACATAAATTACGACCAGATGGTCGCTTTTTAAGCTACCATCTGGTCGTATTTTCACTGAGCCAATAAGTGACCATTTGGTCACAAAAATTACGACCATTTGGTCACTTTTTATGTGACCAAATGGTCACTTTATTGAAGATAAAATGCGACCATATGGTCCCTTTTAATGCGACCATATGGTCGCATTTTAAAAAGTTTGACTTTTTTTCGACCAAAATTTTTTGCGACCAGATGGTCGAATTTTTGTGACCATGCAGTCGCACAAATTCAAAACCGACCAGCTTTTTAGCAACCACTCAGTTGGTCGCATTTTGGTCGCATTTTAGGTGAAAAACGACCATTTGGTCGCAATTTTCTGGTCGCAAATTGGCAGTTTTTTTTGTAGTGAAAGATACACAAGTTATAGATTTGAACCAAAAAAATTAAGTCTAAATATTTCTTCGTGCTGATCTGCGATAGACGTATTTGTGAAGGATGGAGTTGGACAAAGCTTCTTGGATTTGCAATGTAGAATTTCAAATTGGAGGAGAAGCTTCGAATGACATTGATATGTTATTTCGAACAGATCTGAAACGGTGTGGTGATGGAGAATTTTAACTCGATGAACTGGACTGTAGCGGTGGAAACAACAAATAAAATGATGAACGGCTTTAGCTCCAAAAAGATCAAAGATGGAGGTGGGAGATATGAACGGTGACGAACACGAACATCCACGTTTTAAAAAAAGTGATAATAATGGTTGAACTTAAGAAGAACCAACAAATTTAAAAGAAAGAAGGGTGTAATGAATAAAAGTTGAGGAGATGTGAAAACATGGAAGATTCTCTAAGGGAAAGCATTCATAAGTTTTAAAAAAACAAAATCTTACAATCTTGGTCTTCAAATTTTTAATGGAAATGAATACCCACCATTTTGGTTCTTAGATTTTTTAGAATATGTTATTGAAAAATATGATCCAAGTTAATTTTATTTGTAAGTAATCTTATCTCCCATGGCATTTCTTCCCAACTTCATTTTTTATAGAGAAGATGAACATGGAGGAAGAGAGACTGAGAGAAGAAAGAGAATTAATTAAAAATACATAAATTATAATTATTAATATAAAATTAATTAGTATACAACTTCATTTAAAAAATGCCACATAAGTTAATATAATATATATAAAATTAATAAAATTATGACATATCGGCATTCTGCTAACTTCTTAACAGATTTTTGACGGAGGGACCAAATTGAAAGAAAAACGAAAACTTAGGGGTAAAAATGTCGGTTTTGAAAACTCTGGGACCAAATTGTCAATAAACTCAATACTCAGGGATCAAAAATGTCTTTTTCCCTTTTTTTTTTCTTTCTCGAGAAGGTCTTTTAGCCATTAACTTATAAAACCAACTTTTTATATTATTTTATGGAGAATACTTGCCTTCTGACAAGTCAAGAGAATCTCCGATAAATTATTGGAGGAGACCGCATCATTAAGGCTTTCTCCTGCATGTATGACACGTGACAGTTTCCATTATATCTAGCCAATAAAATAAAGGGAAGTTAATATTTAAAAGGGAATTTTATTTTTAAAATACCAGTTGTCACACATGCAGGAAACAACCCCAATGAGACAGCCTCCTCCAATAATTTCTTGAGGATCTCCTCCTAATCTTCATTTCTATTGTTTAAAAAACAATAAGAGATGATTAATATACATTTTTATTAATTACATGGGACCCATTGATTTACTTTGAACCAACAGAAAATGAACACATAACGAGATCAAGGCAAGTATTTTCCTTATTTTATTTTCTCTTGGTTTTATTATTTGACAAATGCTTTTTACGCTATCTATTTTAAAAATTAATTTTCAAATGTTTGAACCTGTTTCATTATTTTTTTTCTTTTACTTTATATGAAAATTGAAAATTTCAATGTGCCTTCTTAATATTTTTTAAATTGCTCCCATTTTAAAATACATTACTACTTTTTTTTTATTTAAATAAATTTATTTTCAATAAGTTATTGAAATCAAAATAATAAATTATTGAAATTTGAAACTAGATTATCAAACCATATTAACAATTAAAATAAGAGTTTTTTTTCATAATAATTCATTTAGATGACAATTATTTAATCTAAAATACAAATAATAAACATTAAAAAATCAAGTATATTTTTAGTGATACATAAGTACTTATATATATTTTTTCTTCTAATATTCTAGTAATTCTATTTATTTGAAAATTAACACTGTTTAGAAAAAATGGAGCAGGTATATTATAATTTTCAATTTTGTAAATAAAAATTACAAAAAAAATTATGAAATAGGTTCAGACAATTTAAAAATAATTTAAAAAAAACAGTTAACGTGAAAGAATAAAAAAAATGATTATAATAAAATCAAATAGAAAATATAAATAATAATTAGAAAAAAAAGCTATGAGACGGCTAACGTTGTTTCTACATTTTCAAATGAGAAAAAAGAGAGAGAGTTAACCAATAACCACGCTTGGCAAGCTTGTCCCTTCGAGGCCGCCCCCTCGAATAATTTCTCGAGCTGATAGGACTTATAATCCAATTGGTAGAACACGTACCTGTGTAATCAAAGCTTTCATTTGCCTAATATTTGATTGGGATATGAAAAGTGATGGTTTGAGACTGAGAGGGTGAGATATCGGTAAAAGTGATGTCTGATAAATAATAAAAATGACATGATTATGAAATTTATATTTATAAGAAAATAAGTGAGAAACAAATATGAGAGTAAATTCACAAACTTTACCAAAAAACTTTAAGATCTAGAATGTAATACTTTTAAATAAATAACAAGTACACATCATTAAAAAAAAAAAAAAAAAGTACACATCATTGGATACAAATCATAAATCTTACGTGTATGCAATGCCTTAATATACGGGTTTTTAACTAAGATTTGAATTATTACCTATAAAATATATTGGTACCCGCAAAATATAATTGTTTTTTATTAAATTAATTATCAGCCATTCAACCTAACAACTCGTTTAACTCTTATTTGATTTTGACTCAAAATGTTAAAAGTTCATTTCTTATTATTAGGTGGAACTGGAGGTTCCAACCTCATATCTGTCAACATTTAAAATAAATAAATAAATAAATAAATAGACAGTTGTAAATCTAGCAATTTTGTATGTAATATTTTTTGAAATATCTCTAAAAAATATTTGTAAATATAATAATTTTGATTACGTAAATCATTGATTAATATTGAATTACATATTTTTTACAATAAGTTAACCACTGATTCACATATTTTTCATTGTTAATCACTGATGAACACATTAAAAATTATTATATTTATAAATAGTTTTAAGTGATGATATATTTATAAATATTGCATCAAAATTTGGATAAAATTTCCCATAAATATAAACAAATCCTTAGCCAAGCCAGACTGTTGATAGAGGAGCAGGAAGTCCACTGGAAAAACTGGGCTTAATTCTAAAGGAACAATGGGCCATTACACATTGCAGGGCCCGCTAAAGTTCAAATGAAGCCCAACAAAGGACGTATCCGTCTCTCGTTAAAATGCGCTTTCTTTGAGAAATTTGGCGGGAATTAAAAAGAAGCACGTTGCTAATCTGAACCATCCATTGTTTATACTTTCACTTTCTTCCAAGACACAGTCATCATCATAGACGGTCAAGAGACAAAGTAAGAAACAGCATCATCAGCAGTACAAGTGAGGTGATTGTATGCTGCATCGTCGTCTGGTTGCCCTATTCCTTGTTTTTTCAACGAAATCAAATTGAAGTTTAAATTACAAATCAAATCGATCCATACTTGAAATTTAGACTCAAATTCCAGTTGAAACTTGTTGCTGTAATCAAAATCTTAAGTATATTTGAATGGAAATGGGAGGTAGCAGTGAAAGTCCAGATGAAACTAAGAAAGGCAAAACGAAAACACCTAGAAATCCCAAAGAAAGCAAACTCAAGCAGAGTCTCTCTCTACACATAATTCATCTTCGTTTGACTTCTTTTTCAATGTTTTAGTAATTTGATTCAATTTTGTTTGAATTTACAGAGTCTCCAGCTGAATTTTTCGCAGAGAACAAGAATATTGCAGGGTTTGATAATGTAAGATGCTGCATTTGAATTATCTTCTATTTGTTATTTTCTTACTGTTAATCCTCTTTTACTGTAATCGTAACAATTTTCATTGGAAATGGAATGTAGTTTCATCTATAAAGATAATTGAATGATGGGAAGCTTAAATGTTGAAAGTTTATCGTAAATCTTCTGTGAATTTTCAGCCTGGTAAAAGCCTCTACACCACTGTGAGGGAGCTTGTGGAAAATGCCCTTGATTCTGCCGAGTCTATATCCGAGCTTCCTGTGGTGGAAATTACCATGTATGTGGTTAGTTTTTATGAATAAAACTAAAGATCTTGTTTATTAGAAATTCCTTGTGAATGATTGACTGTGAAAATCACTTTTAGTTAAGATATGTGATGTTCCATGGGACTTTGGCAATGCAGTGAAGAGATTTTGAAAACCAAGTTTAATTCTATGATTGGTTTGGTTGATCGGGAACGTGTTGATGAGGCGCTTTATGATGATTATGAGACAGCTAAGGCTCGTGAGGTTTGTCAATCACATTATGACTTTGATCCTGTACTTTTTCTTTACTTGGTTGAGTGTGTATTGTATTTTTTTTTATAAGTGTGTATTGTATTCTTATGCATTTTGGTATGAAAAATGTTGGATTGGATTGTGCTAATTATCCTTCATTCAAGAATTTTACTTTTCATGACATTAAATGGCCTCTTCCAAATATGATAGGGAAAAAAGATTTTTGATATTATCCACTGCGAATTTCATCCTCTGCCTTTCATTTCTTTGTCTTTCAGAAAAGATTAGCTAAAGAAGCTCGTGTACAAGAAATACAGGCTAAAAATGCATCCCTTGGGAAAAAAGCTAGGGAGCCTGCAGCTTCAAAGGGTATGAAAGGTCGTGGCGAGGCTTCATTTTACCGAGTGACTTGCAAAGTATATTTTTCTTTCCATTCACTGCTTCATTTGATCAGTATTCAGACATACTTCTTTCTGTTCTCATCTTATTTTATTTTGTCTTTTATCTTAAGGACAATGGAAGAGGCATGGCACATGATGACATTCCAAATATGTTTGGACGAGGTTATTATATTACTTTGCCGGTTTGCTTTCTTTTTTCAGTAGTGGTTATTTCCAGATAAGATTAGATTGTTGCTTTCTACCCCCATAAAAATTGTGACATTTTGAGGTACTTATTAAAACTTATAATTCTTGTTTATGAAGTACTTTCTGGAACAAAATATGGCTTGAAGCAAACTCGTGGAAAGTTTGGTCTTGGTGCAAAGATGGTAATTTTTAGCACTATTTGATACTAATATAAAAATTAGCATTTAACTAAAGAGATACTGTTTGCTACCAAAATTCTTAATCCATATATTTTTTTCATGTGTGGGGAGTGGAATTGTAATAAATTCTTTAGACAATGGAAAAAACCTAACTGCAAAGTTGATTTTAAACAAAACTAGATGGACACAACCATTGTTGCAAAGTAGCTTTCTGCCTACAAAGGCTACAAAGGAGCAAATTCCATATATATTTATACATTTTTATTATCTGGGTTCAGCCAGAAGGTTATATGGAATTGCCATTCTAGTTTTGATTTTAGTTTTGCCATTTGCCAATATATTATGCATTAAAATTACAAAAAAAATTGCAGTTAATCTGGTTCCTTTCCCTTTTATGTTTCCACTTGATGATTAAGACTTGGGCCATATGTTTGCTGACCTCTGTCATTTTGCAGGCATTAATTTGGTCTAAGATGAGTACTGGTCTACCCATAGAGATCTCATCATCAATGAAGGCTCAAAATTATATTTCATTCTGCCGCTTAGATATAGATATTCATCGGTATGCTTGACTATTGAGATGCACTGAGGGCTTTTACGACATGTTTTGCATATACAATTTCTTCGTATTTCTCACAAGTGCATGAACACGAAGAAGTTCCTTTTCAAATGCTGCTCTGCACTGTCGATTTTAACAATATCTATTTGCTTACAAGCAATTCACTGTCGTCTTTGGCTCTTGTTCACCACATTAACTGTGCATGTCTCCTTCCAGGAATATTCCTCACATTCATGTACAAGAGAAGCGTGATAACAAGGATCAATGGCATGGAGCTGAAATTCAAGTTGTAATTGAAGGGAATTGGACAACTTACCGTGTATGCCTACTTTTTTTACCTTCACCTTGTTGTTCCTCCTTGAGTGAACTTCCAGTTTCAAAGGTTACTGATTTCTACTTGGCATCTTTAACGCATTTCATCCTTTGCAAGTGCAGTCAAAGATTTTGCATTATATGCGACAGATGGCAGTTATCACGCCTTACGCCCAATTTCTTTTCAAATTTGTGTCAGATACCCCTGAGTATGTTCTCTTTGTTTGCATTTATCTCATGTGCATATTCAAAACAATTGTCATGCGTTGTGTACAACCCCTTATTCTTTTTTTCTGTCTTGCAGTAAAAATTTCACAATAAGATTTTCTCGGAGAACAGATGTCATGCCTCCAGTTCCTCAAGAGACAAAGCACCATCCATCAGCTGTTGATTTACTATTGATAAAGCGCCTTATTACAGAAACATCCAAACAGAACCTTTTACAGTTTCTTCAACATGAATTTGTGAACATAGGAAAATCATATGCCGAACGATTAATTGGTAAACATTGCTTTCACATTTTGAATATCCTTCCTATTCAATGTCTTGTGGAGGAGTTAACTTTGCATGAGGTTTTCCAGTTCCATAACACTTTCATTTAGTTTAATATTTGTGAAACTGCATGTTTCTAATGATAGACCTTTTTTTTTCTTTGCAAAGGATGATAGAACTTTTTGTTTATCCTTTTTCCTTCCTACCACCCTCTTTTGATGGGAATGGAAACAAATAAAAATAACAAGGAAAATAAAAGGGAGGAAAAAGACAAGGAGATGAAAATTATGAAAAAGAAAAAGTCGATCCAGTAATACCTTTTGATATCAATTATGGCACAATTCCATGAGTAAATGATTTGTGATAATGGGCAGTTGTTTACTTTCATGCATGTCAAAATCTGTCATGCTGTTAAGGAAGCCTTCTCATTAGTTTAATTTAAAGGGTAAAATGCAAATAAGGCCCTGTACTTTTTGTCAAATGCATGAACATCCCCTGTGGTTTGGAAATGACAAATCATACCCTGTAGTTCAAAATTATTCCAACAAGACCCCTCCCCTCCAACGTCATAAATTTTCTTTTAGCCATAACTTCTTTGTTTGAACTCCGATTTGGATGATTCTATATGTTTTGGAATCCTCGCTTCAAGCTCTACGTTATGGTCATCTCAAAATTGTTAATAAATAAAAGAGTTTATTATCATCAAAATACTAATTATGATTTACACCATTAACACTTTTGGTTACTAATGATTTAGAAGTTTTGAATGATATTAAGGTAGAACCCAAAATGAGGATTTCAAAACATCTTGAATCATTCAAATCGGAGTTCAAACGAAGAAATTATGGTTAAAAGAAAATTAATGATGTTGAAGGGGAGAGGTCTCATTGGAATAATTTGGAACTACAGGTTATGATTTGCCATTTTCAAACCATAGGGGGTGTACATACATGTGGTAAAAACCACACGGGACTTATTTGCATTTTACCCTAATTTAAATTAATTCTTTGTCATCCTTAGCTTGTTGTTTTGTTTTATCTTTTGTTATTACCTTTTCTTTATGATATTGGTCAGATTCCATTTCTGTTAAATTAATAGTAATGTAGTTACCTTAAAACCAATTTATTTCAAATTTTTGAATTTTAGTTGATTACATTGTAGCAAAAAAAATGTTGAGTTGATGTCAGCATTTTGGATGCTATCTTGCAGGAGAAATGGGTACAGAATTTAGCCCCAAAATGTCGGTCAAGTCTCTAACATCTCAGCAAATAGTACGCATTCATCAGTTGTTTCGTCAAGCTAAGTTTGATGATCCTAGTGGCGATGTAAGCTGTCTTATTCTGTTTTTAACTCAGTTCTTTAAATCTATTGTTTGTTTGATTTTTTTAAGAGCATTGTTTGTTTGTTTGTTTATTTATTATAATTGTTGTTATTATTATTATTATTATTACCATCAATTTTTGCATTTGAGTTTAAACATATTGTTTTTCACATTTTCTTTGCATATATCTTTGCAGTGTCTTAGTCCTGCTGGGGAATATAATCTACGTCTTGGAGTTGTAAAGGAACTGCATCCTGAAATGGTTGCTACTTATTCAGGCAGGTTGTATCCCGATTTACCAATTGTGTTAGATCTGCATAATTTAATTCTTATTCTATCTTGAAGCTGATGGTCATCAAACGTTCCTTATTAAATGTGTTAGATTTTCACTTTTCTGCCTTTATAACTGATATCTATTTTATAATCTGACAATTTTATGTTAAATGTATTCAGCGCCCAAGTTTTTGAAGGACATCCTTTCATTGTTGAAGCTGGCATTAGTGTGGGAGGAAAAGATGTGAAACAGGTTTGTGGTCGAAGTCTGACTTGATTTGACTGACCATTTTGTCATTATGTTGACTTGTGTTATTTTTCTATCCAATGCATTATATGGGACAGTCTTAGAGGAAGGGGAAAAATAAAACTTCGGAGTATGGTTATCCTCCATTTTTCATCAGATTTTATTCTGGCTTTCTGCCTGATGGTAACAATAATGTTATTGACATTGGTTATTAAAATCATGCAGAGTATGATCATGAATGACCTCTTTTGACATTGGTCCTGTTCCATGCTCATTTACTGATAGTTTACGATGGTAGACTTTCATGTATTTTTAATCATTTAATTGCTTATATATCAGAATATTTTCCAAGACTTTGAACATATTTTCATAGTATTTTATGATTTTCTATTTAATATCAATGTTATAAAAAAAATGTATGTTAACAATGTTGGTATAAAATATCCAATCCAATTTGCACACTATGATTCCAATCATTACAAATATATATTTTTAATTATCATTTAAGACGTTATCGAAAGCGTAAAGTTAAGATGAAAAATATGATAAAATGTGTTATTAGACATTTTTTATCTTTAATTTCATGTGGATATTGATATGTTATTGATATTTTTTTATCTTTTATATTTATGTGCAATCTTATTGGTGTAACATGCACACATAGTAAAGTGTCACTCATTTGTAAGGAAGAGGGGCAAGGGTTGAACCCACCCTCCCCATGTATCAAAAAAATAAAAAGATAAAAAAATAAAAAATGAGACAGCACATTAATATATTTAGTTCAGGTAAGGACTTCCATTAATTGCCCTCAACAAACAGGGAATTTATCCTTTTTATTAGTCATATCTGTTGCTATATTTTTTTAGTTCCAATTCTTTAATTTTATATAGTGTTATAAGAGAATAAAATATTAAATATATATAAGCAAATACCTAAATAAAACTTAATTTGATAGAAATTTCCGAACTAAAGTTGATTCAATATGGGACTTATTTTCTTCTTTTTGATTTAGGGTCTAAATATATTCCGATTTGCAAATCGAATACCCCTTCTTTTTGAGCAAGGTGCTGATGTTGTGACTAGGACTGCTCTCAAGAGAATCAAGTAAGATGTGATGAAACACTTAAAGTTTTCCTACTTAAAATTTTATCTTCCTTGGAGGGTGGAATGCATGGATGGCAGAATCTCATCGTTGCCAGTTCCCCTTTTTTTGTTGTTTTTCAGTTGGGGTAATTATAAGATCAACCAAACTCAAGATAAAATTGGCGTGTTCGTGAGTATTGTTAGTACCAAGATCCCTTTTAAAGGAACTGGGAAGGAGTACATTGGAGATGATATATCTGAAATAGCATCTGCTGTCAAGGTCAGGATTTTCCCTATAACTATATTCTGCACTTGTGAAGTTTATCTTCGGTTACTGTAAGCTGACATGGTTTGTTATCCAGTCTGCCATTCAGCAGTGTTGTATTCAGTTGAAAAGCAAAATAATGAAGAAAATGCAAGCACGTGAGCAGCAGGAAAGGAAACGAAATTTGAGCAGGTAATTTAAGCATTTATCTCTATTTGCTTGGCTAGATATCTTCGTTGCAAATATTCTACTATAATTTTTTCCCCATGCATAAGCTGATATATCACATTACACCGTCACTTGGTAGATATATCCCAGATGCCACAAATGCTGTGTATGATGTTTTGAAAGAAATGGCTCAAGTGCATGCGTTAAAAAAGAAACGTTACGACAGTGAAGATGCTGAAATACTGAGTAAAGTATCGGCCCGTTTGATTACAAAAGATACACTGAGGGATAAACTTGCTCAACATGTTGAACAGGTAAAGTCAAGTGGTGTCGTGCTTGTTCCTCATTTTGAATCATAAACTAATCAATCAAGAGTCATTTTTATATTAGGCTATTTTTCATTTATTTCTTCAAGACGAGAGGAATTAAACCTTGATAGCATTAGGGCGTCCTTCGAAGCCAAAATACTACTTATTACGTCTGTTTATATAAACTAGTCATATAAGGCATGCTAATTGGTCGTGGCGTCTGAGCATATCTTATATTTGGGCATAATGGGACAAATTTAGAGGAATTATATATTACAATTTGCTGTTTTTTCAGGTTGACCATGAAATGGCCATGGAATATGCCACACAGAGTGGAGCGAGTGCCGAACCAAAAGAAGCCGTGTATATTCAGCCATTGGAAGCTGTGAATAACTTCATTGACTTTCATAGCCCATTATTTGTTTTTAGACTCGTACATTAATATTCTTTGATCTATTCTTTCTTTCAAAAACCATCATTTGATTATAACAGGAAACAAAAAACATAATTGTATTGATGCCATTTCTTTATTAATCTTTAGATTGATCATAAATGAAAAGTTGGAGATGTGTGTAAGGATAGATTTGAAAAAATCAATGTAAATATTTAGTGAAACTTTCACTCAAAATATTTTGTTTTTTTTTTCTTTGAAATCAATGTAACTAATTATGGTTTGATTTAGTGGTTTAAGGGTTATATCTAAATGTTGAGGTCACTATTTTAAATTTGTGATGGCTGGTATCAAAACATAGATTCCAATTAATACCCATCAACTTGAAATTTTTTACAGGGCAACATAATTTTTTGTGATATTTATAAATATGTCATTTTAAAAATTATTTATTAATGTCAATTTTTTTTTAAATGAAGTCAACCACTAATTGATTTTAATAAATGATTGATTATTTGATATACGATAAACACTTTACGTGATAATTATTAATTTATCTAATTTAGTGATTGAATCAGATATTGATTAGTAGTTAATTAGTAGTGATTGACGTGTTATAAAAATGATATATTTTAAAAATATTATAACTTTTTTTTTGCTAAATTTGCAACTTTTCTTCATATACCCAAATTTTGTACATTATATTAGATATAGTCTATATGAATGCAGGTTTCCTAAGTCCATGATATACAAATTAGACGTCTAAAGCTCATACGCTAACAGCCCTTCAACAGTTTGCATTCCTCCCCATCTAATTGCTTTATTAGTCGGAAAGAGAAATTGGTCTTTGAGATCCTCAAGCAAGCTCAATTACGAAATTGTAAAATTTAGACCCCAATTTGGCTAATAAAGCAATTAGTCGGAAAGAAAGTCGGGCTAGTTTCAGAATTTAGAAGAGTTATCGGGTTAGTATATAAATAATAGATTTAAACCGGAAGGTCTTCAATTACGAAATTGTAAATTTGACACCCCAATTCGGCTATCTGTCTTCGCTTCAGTGCTGACTACTGTGCAGGTCTGACTTCTGAATTCTCAATCTTTCACTTCATAACTTATATCTACTAAACTTTAAATATAAATAAAAATGAAAACTTTGTTTTTTTCTTTTTTTTATCAAATTCAAAATAAGAGTCATCACACATTTGCATTTGCAGTCATAAATCAGCAAAGTGAATTTGGTGAAATTGAATCAGTTGAGAATAATTGAAGATGACAGAGATCGCCATTCTTGGAGCTGGTATTTTCGTCAAAACACAATATATTCCAAGACTCGCTGAGATCTCTCATCTTCTACTTGTTAAGGCCATATGGAGCCGCACAGAGGTTCTCCATTTGGTCCTTTAAAAATGTTTTTTTTTTTTTTTTTCATGCGAATTGAAGCTAAGATCAATCTTGTCTTGTCTATAGAAACTTATGAATATTGATGATGGCTTACAGGAGTCAGCCAAAGGTGCGGTCGAAATTGCTCGAAAATATTTTCCAATGGTGGAATGTAAGTGGGGTGATGTTGGTCTTGATGAGATCATTCAAGACAATTCAATTCTTGGTGTTGCTGTTGTTTTAGCTGGCCAAACTCAGGTTTATCTTCTTTCTTCTTTCTTCATCTAAAAAAAGATGAATTTACTTATGTTATTATTATTTTCATGTCATATGCATTTGCACCTCTGTGCTGTTGTTTACCTATGAATCATGCTGTGTAGGTCGATATGTCATTTAGATTGCTCAAAGCGGGGAAGCATGTCCTCCAAGGTAATTCATGTCTCAACTAAGCACACATTCAAGTATGGCTTGCTTTCATTGTTTCTGTATTGATGGATGACATCTGTTCTCATTAATCATGTGCTTCACAAATTCCCCCTCTCCCCGAACATTAACAACAATGATGTTAAGGGATAATGAACAGTCTATCCACATTGGCAGCTTGGATCACTTGGCTTTCCTTTTGTGTTAATCAAAATGCATCATGTTTTATCAACGAATGAACAAAAGGATCTCAATGATGGATGCCAGAGTTCTAGAGATAGGTCCCTCCATCTCTTAGTGCCTAGTTTCATTGTCTTTCCAATTTTGATGGAAAAAAAATATTAAAGAAGAATAAGTCACACTTATTCCACTGACAGCTTGTGATTTTGGAGAGTGATGTGCTAGCTTTTGTTTGCCATGTGTTATATGGGCTGATTAATTAGTTTGATTATGTGGCCAATTAGCTACTTTCAGTTTTGCCTCTTGCCATTGAAAGGTTCAAATCCCCTTCTTAGTTCTTCATCAATGTGGATCTTTTATCTTTCACATTACATGGTAGTGGTGTATTGTTTTTTGTCAGCCTATTGGTTCATTACCTAATAACATATCTCAAAGCTTAAAGATTCAGGTCTCTCCTCCTTTGAGCTTTTCTTAATAGTGGTAGACATATAATTTGGGTTCCTGTGTCCATTCCAAACTACCAGTGGGAAAAATTACCTTAAGTGAGGTTGCAACATGAAGTGACCCAAATCAAATACCAAAATATTTTAAGCATTTATGCCAACAAACTTTATTTGTATTGTCTATATGTTTTTGTATGATGGACTAACTCTCTTGTTGTTTGGAAATTTGTATATACTGTCTCCCTAATCTCGTGGATCTGAAGAGAAACCAGCAGCGACCTGTAAGTTTTTTAAGTTTCTGTTGAATTGTCCAAGCAATTCTTCCTTATAATGGGTTTTTGTTATGTATAGATTTCTTTTTTGGCCACCTATCCAATCATGATATTGTGCTAGAAGCAAAATTGTTGTTGAATATATTTTAATGACATTTTTTTTCCCATTGTTGCATATAAATTCTATCCAGGCCTTAACTAAGATATATAATGCTGTTTAGGCCTGAAATAAATATTGTTCGGTCTTTCACTAATGGTCACAATAAAAAATATTAAAAGTTTCTTCACTTCACTAGCAATGTTTTTATGCAGCAACGGGTGAGTTGGAATATGCAATTTCAAACTACAACTCCATAAGTGCTAATTTTCCTAGTCAACCAATATGGGCTGTGGCAGAAAATTATCGATTTGAACCAGCATTTGTTGAGGTACTTATTTGTTATAATTCATGGTTCTTGTACTTCTAGCTACACACTCATTATTGTTATGCAGGGCAAGAGCTTAGTGGCTGACATTGGGGATATGATGAGCGTCCAAGTGATTGTTGAAGGATCAATGAATAGTTCAAACCCCTATTTCTCAAGCTCTTGGCGACGCAATTTTACTGTAAGCGTTTTCGAGGAAACAGTACAATTTTATTACTCTATATATTTTCCACTAGAGAACATGTTATGTACCACTAAAATATCCTTATCTTAGATTGATGACATGTCTTTCACTTGTGGCAGGGAGGTTTCATTCTGGATATGGGTGTACACTTCATTGCTGGCTTAAGGATGGTAACTATACTGCTTTGTAATTCTTTTCTTACTAAAACCATCAGAGTTCTTTCCTAATGCTATCTTCTGTTATTTTGATTTTACAAACTTTTTGACACCCATTAATTAAACTTTACCAATAGTCCTCAGCTTTTTTTTTTTGAAATATCCGTGAGTCTCCGGGCCAGCTTACGTGCACCTCAACTAATATCACTGGAGAACCACACGACCCTACAACACTTGGCGTAGAGAAACTCGTAGGATAATAATATCCTAGGTAGGTGGCCACACATGGGTTTTGAACCCATGACCTCAAGGTTTGAAAGAGAACCTCTTAGCCATTGGGTCAACCCATGGTTGGTTTAGTCCTCAGTTTTCTTAAGTTCAAGATGCCTCTCTTCCCAAAACTGACAAAACCCATAACCAATATAAGATTGTCAATATAAGGATGTGGCAATGTACATTGTACACGCCTGACTTTCAGAAAGGGGTGGAAGCAGATGAGTTGTGGTAAAATTATCACCGTTAGTCATGAAAGAAATTTTTGTTTAATTGGCTTCTATGTCATGATAAACCTCTGTACTACCCTTTATATAAACGGTTTTTTTCTAGGAAACAATGTCAGACAGATGTTTAATTTGGAATTGTTCATTTCCTATATTTTTTTTAATCAGCTTGTTGGATGTGAAGTGGTCTCAGTGTCGGCTACTACCTCTTATGTGGATAAGTCTTTACCTCCACCTGATAACATATCCTCTCTCATGTAAGTTTCTACTGTCTATGGCGAATATATCAGTCTCCAACAAGTTTGATAACCTGGAATTAAAGACTGATAAATTTTTCCCTCCTTTAGCCAACTGGAGAATGGATGTTCAGGAGTTTTTGTAATGGTAGTCTCCTCGAGATCACCCAAGGTATGTGCCTGGAACATCTTCCACAATCTTTCATGACATTCATTTTGCTTAATGGTTTCAAAGTTCTTCAGATATTATGGCGAGTCGTTGGCTTGAAAGGCACGCTGCAGATTGAGCGTGGGAACCAGGATGGAAAACATGGCTATCTGGTAAATCATTTGTTAAAATTCAACTTAATTTTAGGCTCTTGTTCTAAAAATCAAAGCTTCAAGTACTTAAACCCAAGTAATTTACTAGTTTCTATTATCTTTATTGAAATACATTTCGGCTATTAATATTATTATTCAATATCTTGGGTTGGTACACAGGTTTCCTTCTACGATGCTGATGGCAAGAACAGATGCACCTTCTATCCATTCAGTGGTGTTACAGAAGAACTAAAAACTTTTATTCAGGCTGTTTCCCGAGCTTCTTGTGAGGTAATATCAAGGGTAACATTTAAGTTTTTTTAATAATATAAAAATGAGAATTTAGAGAGTCATGTTTCTGCCTTTGTTGCAGGCGAGCAACTATGGAGTTGATAATCGCTTATCTTTCGTGGAGGGTGCTAGGGATGTTGCCGTCTTAGAGGCAATGCTTGAATCTGGAACAAAGCAAGGGGCTTCCGTTCAAGTGAAAAGGTTTTAACTTTGAGCATATTTAGTTAACTCTGTGGATCATGTAACTTAGATGCTATTGTTATAAATCTGTATCCATTTAAAACAGCATTCCTCAGACAAACTAATAACTTTCTTTTTGAATCATCTTGAATTTATTTGAGACGTGCTTGACTTGCACTTTCACGTGGACTCCATCTCTTTTCTAGCTTCTGATATTTTGATTCTAATGACGAAAAAGCTTGATCCTTGATTCCTTATGTTTCTACTTGACTTGATCAACTGCATTTGGTGGTATGGTGGAAGATAAGGACTTTAGTATGGAATTTGGGCCATTTTCATTGAAGTTTGTCACATGCATCAATAATTGTATTTTTTATATTTGAAGGAAGAAACTTAGGAAAACACACATTCCAATATTACTTTAGGATATCTCAACCGGTTAGGCACTAGCATTCCTAGTTGAAGGTCCTAGTCTACTCCCAATTTGATGTAATATCTCAAAGAAGAAAGAAAAAAAACTTTAGGATCGTAATAACTGCCACGAAAGGCAAATAATATTCATCTTTCTCCAAATGAATACAAAATCTGACACTCAAATTTACAATAATCCTAACAACTCATCTGAAACACTGCCATCAAAATCCCTGAATCCCCACAGAATGATTCCTTGAGAGTCCTCACTCACTCTGAAGTTGAACTATTCAAAAAGCAGGTCAATTTGAAATATTATAGCCCTCCATATTTTTTTCTCCTGAAATAGCCCAAATCAAATCTAATATTTTCATGATCCAGAGTTTGGATGGAAAAAAATCTGGGTCATTCAATACCAAACATACCTAACATAGATTGTTTCTAATTCTATTATTAGTTGAACGGCCCCACATACTGATACTGAAAGCGCAATTCCCATCGAATTGCATATTCTCTCCTTTGGTTTCTTAAACATAATCAATATTTTAAATAAGACAGCAGCACAAGTTTTATCTTGAATCAAAATAATAATCTCGACATTTTACAATCTGATTTTCATGTTCAGAGAATTTTAAAATCTGATCCAAACATTTTTTTTTTAAAGATCCACACTTTACGATGATAATTTTGAAGGGATGAAGATCATTTTTCCTAATTACTAAAAAAGAAAAAATCTTTCTTTCCCTTGCTAATATATAATTGTGGATTTCATCGATTACCACCTCGTATATAATTATGCAAAACTATATTGCATTATTAATGTTGACTGTCGTTGTAAAGTTCATTACCAGTAAATCTATAATGACCATGGAAAATATATATGTTAAAAAATTGCATGATTTGGAGAACTTCAAATCTTAAAAAGTAGATTTAACCATAAAAAAAACGAACTATTGAGTTACACGCTACCTATCCTTAAAAAAAGGTTACACGTGACCGTATAAAAGTTAAGGAGGATACTTGCCTCTTTTCATTTTTATTGGTTAAAAAATAATAAAAAATAGTTAATATTTAATTTTATTAATTAAATGGGACCTACTTATTTACTTTTAATCAATCGAAAAAGAACATGTAAACGGATCAGGAGGATCCTCCTGACTTATCAGGAGGAAGTATTTTTTAAAAGGTTAATTGTATAGTTTGTTTTAGGCGTTGTACCAACTTTTCCTAAATATTCGTAATTTGTATCAAAACAAAATAAGTTGTACCAACGTTGGGAAAATAGTTTGGACAAAAATCTCAGCATAAAATATCAATTGGCCCAGGATTTCGGTGATCTGATGGAGATATTATTATCATTATTATACAATTTATTTACTTTTTTGGGAACGTGGCAATCTTTTGTTAACCTCGTTTGGATAGGATAGTCAGAGATTCAGACAAGAGACAACGTCCAAACAAGAGCCAAAACCCAGTCAAACAACCAACAATGCAAGAATCTGTGGCATTGTTGGTTGGGAGAAAGAAAAGGAAAGGTGACGGTAAAAAAAGAAAAAGTTGGTATTTTTTTGGTTGGTTTTTCTCTGCTTTCTCAGAGAAGATTCAGTCTTCTCCGTTCGTACAGAAACAGTTCTCAGAACACCACATACTCCCAAAACTCCCTTTCTAATTTGGTTCATTTCTTTTCCTGTTTATGTAGCTCTCTCTTCTCTTCTGTTTAACAATGCTCAAGGAAAAGAAAGGAAGCCAAATGCTTTCCTTTTTAGATTCTTCTCTACATATTTTTCCATGAGGTTGGTTTGAGTGGTTATACTATACTATACATAATAACAAGCTTTTGTGTTTTCTTCAACTTATAGTTCAAGTTGCTTTGCTTATATTTGGTGTTGAAATTAATGGGCATGTTTATTGATGTTGGAGCTAACTTTGTTGTCTTAAAACTTATTGGATTTTCTATTACCAGACAAACCATACCCATTAGCTGTATAACTCAAGTTTACTTGTTTGTTTTGGAGTGGACTTCTTCTACAGATTACATTTCTCGTTTAGTTTAGTAAATGCTAAACAGTTTTTTGTTGTTTTTGTTGTTCTGTTTGGTTCTCGAGAAAGTGCATGCAAGGAGAGAAATGTGTGATGGAAACAAATATGCAAGTAAAAGTTTAGTGCTTTACTAGCTGAGTTCAAAGTAGAAAGATGCAGAAGCCTCTTCAACCTCATGATTTTGCTCTCAAGGAGACCTATCCAAAAATAGGCGCGGATGCGCTAACAGGAGACAAACTCTCTTGTACTTATGACCTGGTGGAGCAAATGCAATACCTTTATGTTAGCGTGGTTAAAGCTAAAGATTTACCTGGAAAAGATGTCACTGGTAGTTGTGATCCTTATGTGGAAGTGAGACTTGGAAATTATAAGGGAACAACTAAACACTTTGAAAAAAAGTCAAATCCTGAGTGGAAACAAGTTTTTGCTTTCTCACGAGATCGAATTCAGGCATCTGTTTTGGAAGTGGTGGTGAAAGACAAGGATTTTGTTATAGATGATTTCATGGGGCGGGTTATTTTCGATCTCTATGATGTTCCAAAACGCGTCCCACCTGATAGTCCACTCGCTTCGCAGTGGTATAGGTTAGAGGATCGGAAGGGGGATAAAGTCAAAGGAGAGCTTATGCTTGCTGTGTGGATGGGAACTCAAGCAGATGAAGCATTTCCTGATGCATGGCATTCAGATGCTGCTACTGTGGCCCTTGAAGCCATTGCTAGTATCAGATCAAAGGTTTATCTTTCTCCCAAGCTTTGGTATGTAAGAGTAAATATCATTGAAGCTCAGGATTTACTACCAAGTGATAAAAATAGGCATCCAGAAGTTTTTGTGAAAGTTATTCTTGGGGCTCAGGCTTTGAGAACTAGAATATCTCAAAGCAAGACCATAAACCCAATGTGGAATGAGGACTTGATGTTTGTTGTTGCTGAGCCATTTGAGGAGCCCCTGCTTCTGACCGTAGAAGACAAGGTGGCATCAAACAAAGATGAAGTTCTCGGGAGATGTTTGGTTCCCCTGCAGAATGTGCAGAGAAGATTAGATCATAAACCTGTCAACACTAGATGGTATAATCTTGAAAAACATGTTACCGTGGAAGGTGAACAGAAAAAAGAAATTAAGTTTGCCAGTAGAATTCATTTGAGGGTTTGTTTGGATGGTGGGTATCATGTTTTGGATGAATCAACTCACTACAGTAGTGATCTCAGGCCTACGGCAAAGCAATTGTGGACGTCTTCCATTGGAGTTCTTGAGCTGGGGATTTTAAGTGCACAAGGGTTGATGCCAATGAAGACAAAAGATGGCAGGGGAACAACAGATTCTTATTGTGTCGCGAAATATGGCCAAAAGTGGATCCGAACGAGGACAATTGTAGACAGCTTTGCTCCAAAGTGGAACGAGCAGTACACTTGGGAGGTTTTTGATCCCTGCACTATTATTACTATTGGGGTCTGTGATAATGGTCATATCAGTGGGGGAACTGGAGGTAAAGATTCAAGGATAGGGAAGGTGCGGATTCGGCTCTCTACTCTTGAAACTGATAGGGTTTACACTCATTCATATCCGCTTCTTGTCCTTCATTCTTCAGGAGTGAAGAAAATGGGTGAAGTACAGTTGGCTGTAAGGTTTACTTGTTCATCTTTGATTAACATGTTACACTTGTACTCCCGCCCATTGTTGCCGAAAAATGCATTACATTCATCCTTTATCAGTTATTCAACTTGATAGCTTAAGGCACCAGGCTATGCAAATCGTCTCGATGAGACTAAATCGTGCTGAGCCTGCATTGAGGAAAGAGGTCGTCGAGTACATGCTGGATGTTGATTCACATATGTGGAGCATGAGGAGAAGCAAAGCCAATTTTTTCAGGATAATGGGAGTTTTAAGTGGGTTGATTGCTGTTGGGAAATGGTTTGATCATATTTGCAACTGGAAGAATCCTATTACAACAATATTAGTCCACATCCTTCTCATTATTTTGGTTCTTTATCCTGAGCTAATACTTCCAACTGTCTTTCTCTACCTTTTCTTGATGGGGATTTGGAACTTCAGGTGGAGGCCTAGACACCCCCCACATATGGATACCAGGCTATCTCATGCTGATGCAACTCATCCTGATGAACTAGATGAAGAATTCGATTCCTTTCCTACATCCCGGCCTTCGGATATCATTCGGATGAGATATGATCGGCTTCGGAGCATATCCGGGAGGGTTCAAACTGTGGTTGGTGACATAGCAACACAAGGAGAAAGATTTCAGTCACTAATGAGCTGGAGAGACCCAAGAGCAACTGCTCTTTTCTTGATATTTTGCTTGATTGTTGCAGTAGTTCTTTATGTTACTCCATTCCAAATTATTGGGCTTCTTACAGGCATTTATTTGCTGAGGCATCCAAGATTTCGCCACAAGCTTCCTTCAGTTCCTCTCAATTTCTTTAGGAGATTGCCTGCAAGATCAGACAGCATGTTATAAAAGCAAGATATTCCCTTTTGAATTGTCTTTCATTTAACCTATTACTAACATTCAATTATTTAGTTACCGTTTAATTGTTGTAGATTGAAAATGGTTAGTGCTAAGTGTTAAAATTCTATATTGTTCTGCTCATTCACTTCAAAAGTAGCATAGCTCAATTAATTAGACACATTTTCTGAGTTCGAAGGTTCGAGTTTATCTCTCTCAATTTGATGTTACATCTAAAAAACTAACAAGGGATTCAAATAGGTTAAAATAATAAAATAATGCAAATAATACCAATTTTCCTAGTTTTTTGGGGAGAAAAGGGACTTTTCTTCACGAGACCTCTCATTCTCATAAAGTAGTGGGCTCAAGCCTCTCAGCACTTACGGCGCTAAGGAAACATCTCATTCCATACCCAAATGTTTCTTGCAAGTCCTGGTCTTATCATATTTGATTCTCTCCAATGTTTGTGATTCATCCAATACAAACTTCATCATATATCAACCTGAACATAATTTAAGTGGTTAAACATCATAGCTCCATTCTTATAAAATCAAAGGTTTGAGTCTCCTCTCTCCTAATTTCATGTAATATTTCAAAAAAAAAAAAAAAAAACACACAAAATCACCAGATATAAAATCATTCAAAAAAAAGATTTGCAATTTGTGTACAATATTTGAAACTGAATTTGATAGCAGCATGTAAAAAAAAAAAAAAAAAAAAAAAAAAAGAACAATCTGAAAATACACATCTCATGACCTACATCATCTTGTGCCATTATATATAATAATAAAACTGAAGCAATGTAATGTAATTGGTAAACCAAAGATGGTGTTAGCAGCTTGAGTCACCCATAACCCATTCTCATGTTTGTGAAGTCATTTGATTGTGACATTATATCTGTAATGGACTAAAATCTATCTAGTCTTTAGTTTTCTATTTAGATTTCAAATCATCTACTCTATTTGCACTTTATTTATTTATTTAAAAAAAACCTATCAAATCATTTCATCACCTCCATCTAGTTTGGAAATTCATTAAATAAATAGTGATTATGTGGAATGATAATGGCATTAGGGTTTTGTCAATGCAGCTGAATTGATTGAACACCAATTGGATCAAAAGAAACACAGAAGATAAACGTAAATTACAATTAGAATTGGCTATAATATTCAAGCATAGTATGAAACTTTGTGCAAATAATTGCCTTTTCTAGATTTTTTAGAGTAGCTTGATAACCATTATATTGAGTTAAAAAAACAACTATCAAACAAACTCTAAATCGTGAGGATTATCAAATTGCAAAGGAGATTTCCTAGCCAAAACGGAAAAAGAAAAGGAAGGAAATAGATAAATATTGCACATCACTCCGATGTGTTTTAGGAATTATTCTTAAATTACAATGTTTTATTTCTACCTAGAATGCATACATATTTACTGTTATAAAAAAAGAAACGGCAAGAACAAAGAAAAAGTGAAGAGAAAAGGTTGAGTGACCGTTGTTATATTAAGATAATATTAAAATCTAATCATTATATAAAAATTTAGCATCTAAAGATTGAGTGACAAGTGTCATATTATAATAATATAAAATTCTAATTATTATATAAAAATAGCCACTTTTTAACTCTCAATTTTCTAAATAGCCACTTTTTTAAAACATCATCTAAATAACTACTAAAATAAATGAAAATACAATTTTACCCTCTTCTCTCCTCTCTCCTTTTTTCTTGAGCACGTCACTTCCTCTCTTTTTTTTTTCCTTTCTCTCTCTCCCTCTCCTTTTTCCCATCCATTCCCCTTTCTTTTTTTGTCTTTTTTTTTTAAATTAAATAACTCTCTTCTTTTCATAAATATTTCAAATAAAATTTCCCTCCCATTTTTACCCCCATTTTATTCTATTATTAGATTTTCCTCATCTCTCTCTCATTTTTTTCTTTCATTTTTCATTTTTCTCTCATTTCTTCTTCCTTCTCTCCCTCATTTCTTTATCCATTTCCTATAATTTTCTTTCAAACCTCCATTCATTCTCTTATTCTTTCTTTCTCTCCCTCATTTTTTTTATCCATTTCCTAAAATGTTTATTTTACAAACTTCCTACACTTTTTTAATTTACTATCTTTCTCCTTAATTTCTTCTCATTCTCATTTTTTCATAAATATTTTTCACGTTTTTGTTCCGAATCTCGAAGATCTAAACCAAAAATAGCATGAATTTGACGAAAGGTATTATTTTTTTAAGTGATTTAGTTTGATTAACGTTTTTTGTTGTTTTATGTAGTATACATAAGTTTTTAATACTTTTTTCTGCTATATATGTGATATATGTTGTTTTTAGGGTAAAATACACTTTTGGTCCCTGTGTTTTCAGTTTGCGTTCGATTTGGTCCCTATGTTTTCAAACTCGACAAAAAAACCCCTGTGTTTTAGTTAAGCGTTCTATCTAGTCCCTGCAGTCAAGTTTCTGTTAAATACTTAACAGATTTCTTATGTGGCATTTTTTTATTAATGATGTGGTTTTTTTTTAATTAATTTTATATGCATTTACTTACTTATGTGGCAAATTTTAAATGATGTGGTATTTGTTTTTTTTATATATTATTATTTTTGTTTATATGATATTTTATATTAATTAATTTTCTCTCTCTCCTCATCATCATCTTATTTCTCTCTTCCCCCATCACCTTCTTCTCTCTATCTATCTCTGAAACAAAGAACAAAATTCTTGGCCATGGAACTCACCATACTTATACATTCATCAACCCATTTGCTGAAATCAAAGGCTTGATTGTGACTCTCTTATACAATTCGCCTCCATTCTCCAACAAAACCTAACATCATTCACAACCCCCTTCTCAGATCTATATCGATCTTAGATTTGAAGAAATCGCAACAAAGGCAGTCAAATAAGATGGAATCGTTCGCTTCTAGAAAAAACGCTCTTATCAACATATTCATCCCAGGATCCGCAAGAAATCGCATCCTGTCTATAGTTCTAACTACCTATATCATTACAGATTTGCAAAACTCGCATCCTTTCTAGTTCACATCTATTTTCTTTTCCTTTTGAGATTCTTTTTCTGGGTTGAACAAAACCATCTCTCTCTGAAAAATGGGTTTTGTTTGAAAAGTAACTTTCTTTGCTCCAATCCTTACCCAATATTTGTTCTCTAATTTTAAGAAGAAAATGAATTAAAATCGAAACAAGAAGGGAAAAAAGTGAAGAAATAAAAATGGAATATGAAACTTATTTAATGATATACAGGCTACATCCAAAGGCATTGCTCAACCCTCTCAACTTGCTTCTTTATCTCTCTCTTTTCCTTTTCTTTTCCAAAGAAAATACGTAGAAAAAACCAAAGATAAACTCGGATCTATAACCTTTTCATCGGATCTAGCCATTATTGGACACGATTTTATTGGATTTACATCGGGGTGCGTCGAAATTGATTTGTTCGGACCCCTCGTTGTTTCACGATTCCATAGGAAAAAAAATGTAACACTGAAGTCATCGTGATAGAAAGAATCCGGTGGAAAGATGGAATGAATAATGTGAAATTAATGGAAATGTATAAGAGAATGAAGATTTATGAGTTGGGTGATTTTGTATTGAATCTATGGAACTTTAAATTCCAAGCTTAATATTTTTTTTTCCCGTGAGAATTTGTTCCTGTTGCCTTGAGATTTATTGTAATATTTTAGAAAATTTGATGAAAATCCATATTTTGTTATGAAGTTTTAGTTGGAGAGAGATGAGACAGAAAATACCATGGCCATGGAAGGAGATGAGATCTAGGAAGAAGATGGATAGATCAGGATAGAGGAAGAGGGAGTAAGGTGAGAGAAAAGCCACCTAATATAAAGTAAATAGTAAAATTGACATCTCATTTAAAAACATACCACATAAGCAACTTAATAAATATAAAATTAATATTTCAATGCCACATAAGAAATCTGTTAAGTATTTAACAGAAACTTGACGGTAGGGACTAGATAGAACGCTTAACTAAAACACAGGGGTTTTTTTGTCGAGTTTGAAAACATAGGGACCAAATCGAACGCAAACTGAAAACACAGGGACCAAAAGTGTATTTTACCCTTGTTTTTACAATATACGTAATATACATATTTTGTCTATAGTTTGTTTCTGTTTTGCTTAATCAATCTGTAATATACGTAATGTATTATCTGCAATATATGTAATATACAACTGTGTGTTTTTTAAATATATATTCTCTAATATACATAATGTACATAAGTGTTGTAATATACGTGATATACAAACTGAGGAAATGGTCAACGTATTCCCATCATTTGTTTTGTTTTTCCTTCTTCTTTTATATTTTTTTACTATCTGTACATTATGTAATATACGTAATATACATTGGTTGTTTATTTTGCACATTTTCGTAATGTATTATCTGCAATATATGTAATATACGACTATTTGTTTTCTAAATATATATTCTATAATATACGTAATGTACATAAGAGCTGTAATATACGTGATATATAGACTGAAGAAATGGTTAATGCATTCTCATCATTTGTTATGTTTTTTCTTCTTCTTATCTTTTTTTACTATCCGTACATTATGTAATATACGTAATATACATTGGTTGTTTATTTTGCATATTAAGTATTATGTATTAACACTCGTTTGTTTTCATTTGCAGGTTAAATGACATGTATATACGTATATTTACATACTGTGTTATTTTTCAAATGCACTTACAAAATTGAAGGACGATATACTCAATATACTAGAAGACAAAGACATTTTACCTGAGAGAACGATATACCCAATATACTAAAAACAATATACATAAATGAATTAAAATGAAAATATGTACAAAACATACAAAATACAATAATTCAAAATCAAAATAAAGCATTTATTTAAAAATATTGAAAATGTACAAAAAGTATAAAATGCAATAAAAACTATACACGATATACTAAATATACGAAAATTAGAGAAGAAAAAATGCATTGGGAAAGAAAATATTGGGAAAGAAAAAATGTCAGATCTACGTCATATACGGAAGTGTCAGACGTGTCAGAATATACTTGGTATACGAAAAATGATATTTTTGGTATATTTAAAATTTAAATAATAAAAAGTGGCTAATTCAATAACTTTTAAAAAATGTGGCTATTTTGTTAAATAGCCCATAAAAAATGGCTAGTTTGATTTTTCCCCTATAAAAAATTGATACAAAAATATAGAGGGACAACTGTCACACTATATTAATATTAAATACTAACTATCATATAAAAAATTAATACACAAGAAGATAGAGTGACAATTGTCATATTATAATAATATTGAATCATAACATTTGTACAAAATATATATGGTGTAGTGGTATAGCTATTACTTGATATCAAGAGAACGACCAAATTCCTCAGTAACCAAAACACATTTTAGTTTTTTGACATTTATATTAGGGTTAACCGTAAGTTCAATAAAAAGATGATAAAAAAAATGTTGTGTAGATATTAGTGTAGAAAAAAGTTATGATTTAAAAGAATTATCATAATGATATTTAATTAGTTGAGTTATAATTTTTTTAAAAAAAATATCATAATAATATCTAATTAATTGAGTTATGATTTAAGGGAGACAGAGTTATACATGGGTCGGATTCATCATTCCAAATGTCCCCCAAATCCGACTTCCTCTAATCTCTTTATGACATATAATATCCTCTGAAAACGACTACTTTTAATAATTTTTTTTTTTTCAGTTCACTTTGCGGTCATCGCTGCCGAATTTTCACTAAGTGATGAACATATACATCGTTTTACAAAAAAAAAGAATATGCATTTATTAAGGAATATTTGGAGGTTCATTCTCGGAGGGTCCAAAGCAGAGAGAGTTAGAATTCGTCGTTTAGTTTTTGGAGTATCAAGCATCATCATGTAGTTTTTCTCAAAGAAAAATTTTACTCTCTCTCTTTTACTATATTGTGTTTCGCCAATTGTCACTTATATTATATTTTAATGATCCCACTATACGCCTATAATCTCGTTTTAAATAACAACACAAACACAGAGTGAAAGAAACCAAATACTCAAAATTTTAGGAGATGTGAATAATATTGGTAGAGGATTAAAATGGATAAAGAAAAGAACTCAATAGAATTAGGTGATTTTTCAAAGCTGCATCCTTCATTTGAAGTAAAGACAAGGATTGGAATAATAGGAGGTGGTCCAAGTGGGTTATCAGCTGCTTATGGACTTGCTAAACTTGGTTATAGTGAAATAACATTGTTAGAGAAGAATGAAGATGTTGGTGGAATGTGTGAATCTTTTGAAATTGAAGGAAAAGTTTATGATTTGGGAGGTCAAGTTCTTGCTGCAAATAGTGCTCCTGTTATATTTCATCTTGCAAAAGAAATTGGATCTGAGTTTGAAGAAATGGACTCACATAAATTGGCTATTATTGATAATGATGGGAAATATCAAGATATAAGTGTTGCAGATGATTATACTTCTATTATCTCACTCACCTTAGATCTTCAGGTTAGTTTCTACTTTTCTATAACCTCCATATGGCTGAATTTTATTTGATTTTAATTTTTTCTTAATATTTTTTAATGGAAAAAACGTGGCTACTTAGAGCCTATCAGAAACAGTCATGTCAATAGAGAAGTTTTTTTTTTCAAGCCACATGACTGCTTTTGATAGACTCTAAGTAGTCTTGGCTGCTATTTTTGAGCAGCCACTTTTTATTATTTTTTAATCTATGCCTAAAGTACTTAATATATGTCAACCAAGAGATAGTCCATTGGCATTAGATAAGGTATCTAGTTAATCCTAAAATAAATGGTTCAATCCCACCACCAACGTTTTGTATATAAAAAGAAAAATTAATACTTAATCTTATATAATTAATTATTTATTTTTTTCCCTATAAAGCTAGTTTTTATTAGAATTTCGGTGTTTAAGGACTCGGATAGTATCCTTTTTCAAATACTGTTTGTTTTATTTTTCCTCAATAAAGTTATATCTACGCTTCTCTTATATACTTAACATGATTTGTATCAATTTAATTTATATAATTTTAAAAGTTTCATTTTCATCCATCTATATTAGTTAAAGCTTACAATAGTCTACCTACAATTAATGGTATCTAAAATAAAGGTCTCTCTTTTTTTTAATATCTAAAATAATATTAGTTTTTTTTTCGATATATATATTTATATATATTTTTTTTTAATATATGAAGAGAGAATATTGATAAGATGAAATTAAAATTATAAGGACTAAAGACATGTTTAATTGATTATAATGAATTAGAAGAGAATTTAAATAAAAAAAGAATAAAATATCCAAAATTATGTTTATTAGAATTATTTTGAAATTAATTCTTAAAAACAAAATTTTGAAATCGGAATAGGAGCATTATTTTTTATGTTATTTACTGTTTGGAATGAGAATTAAATTAAAATTAAATTGTGAAAAAAATTATATAGAAGAGAAATACATTGTATAAATAAAATGGTATGATCGAATGACAATGGCATTCTCTACTTTGTTTTTAAGGACTGAATATTAAAAACGATTTATCAATTATAATGTGGAAGCTATAGATTGAGAATCATTTTTCATTATTATTCTAAAAATAATAAGAATTAGAATAAGAATTTCTATCATTTTCATTTTAGATAAGTAAACAATGCTTACTCGCTATTGAAAGAATTGAAATTTAACAAATAACTTATTGAGAATATGTAAATGATTAAATTTATCTTAGTTTAATAGTTTAAATTTTTGGGTCTGATGTTTTAATATGATATAAGAATAGTAGATCCTCTATATTTTCCAATCATTCATTCATATTTTACATAATTAGGTCTCATATGAATATTTGAAAAGAATTAGTAAAAAACAATTGTGGAAGGATTACTATAAAAAAAGAAAAAAAAAAGTTTAACTGAGAATTTGTCTGTGCAGGACAAAGCAAAGGATTCAGGACGCATAGGAGTGCATGCAGTGAGTGAATTTGCATCAGATTTAACTCCAAAATTCCTTGAGAATCATGGATTGAACTCTGTTCCAAAATCTGTGGCTTATGGTTACACTGCTTCTGGCTATGGTTTTCTTCAAGATATGCCTTATGCGTATCTGCATGAATTCACCCGTACTTCAATGGCTGGTAAAATTAGACGCTTCAAAGGTGGATATGGAACCTTCTGGAAGAAGATTAGTGATTCTCTTCCAATCAAACTTCATTGCAATACTCAAGTTTTAGCTGTTACAAGAAATTCTACAACTGTAACTCTTGATATCATTGACAGTGATGGAAATCTCTCAAGTTTGGAATTTGATAAACTTATCATTTCTGGTTCCTTTCCTTTTAATAATGGAGGAATTTACAGATCCTCCTCATCTACAATATCAACAGGTTTTTTTTTACTACTTTTAACTCACTTTTCTACTGTTTATTGGTTCATGTCTGAATTCTTTTTTGCTAAATAGGTGTTGTATTATATTATATGCAGAACAAGGAGCTGAGATAATGGATATGAGCCCTCTTGAAAAAGAGCTATTCAGTAAAGTAATCACAATTGATTATTACACCATTGTTCTGCAGATAAAAGGCTTTGATCACTTACCACTGGGTTTTTATTACTTTGGGGAACATATTGATAATCCTAAGACAATTGGATATCCAGTTGCTATGCAAAGGTTCTATGCGGATACCGATATTTTCTTGTTCTGGTCTTATGGAAACTCTGTCGACGTTGTAGGTTCAAATGTCACCGAGCTTGCAATCAACACAGTTAAGAGTATGGGGGGAGAAGTTAAGAAGGTGATTTTACAAAGAAGATTTAAATATTTCCCTCATGTTTGTAGCAAAGGTGAGAAATTCAGATGAATACATTTGCTTAATTTGCTCTGCATTGCCTGTGATGAGATGCTAACTATAGAAATCTATGCAATGCAGATATGGAGGATGGATTCTACAAGAGATTGGAATTGGAGCTACAAGGTTCACAAAATACTTACTATGTTGGAGGACTTATGGCTTTTGAACTTACAGAGAGAAATTCTTCATATGCCATGGCACTAGTGTGCAAGCACTTTGCAAATAGTAATTCTTCTCCAATGTTTCCTTATGCTAAGGTAATGCCATAACGAAACATTTAACTTATCAGCTGAATATACAACGATTTAATGTTTTTTTACTCTGTCCCTTTTGATTGATCTCTACTTAATTGAAAGCATGTCCTGTCTTTTGCAGCCGATGTTTCTCTTACAATCAATGAGGGAAAGAAATGTTAAAGCGTTGGGTGAATTTCCAGGAGTAGAGTTTCCCGATTTGTCGTCAGTTGATGGCTATTTAAGGCATTGGGCATCTCATCAAGCTACTCAGGATAAAGTACTTTATACTTGGCTAAATGAAGAAGGGTCGGTGTCATGCCAGAGAACTTATAGAGAGCTTCATGCCAATGCTTCTTGCATTGCTCAAAAGTTGCTTTCAAACCAGAAGCCTCCGATAAAACCTGGGGACCGAATTCTTCTTATCTATGTTCCAGGGTTGGACTTTGTTGATGCATTCTTTGGTTGCTTGAGAGCTAACGTTTTACCAGTGCCTGTTCTTCCTCCCGATCCATTGCAAAGAGGTGGCCAAGCACTTTTGAAGATTGAACACATTGCAAAATCATGCGGTGCAGTCGCAATATTATCAACCATTAGTTATCATTCGGCAGTTCGAGTAGGTAAGGTGAAGAATCTGGTTTCCTTGATAGGAAAAAATGGAAAATCATTACCTCAGTGGCCTAAACTTCCATGGTTACACACTGATGCTTGGGTTAGGAACTCTTTGAATTTGGCTGCAGAAGTTATGCCTCATCAATCTGAATCTTGTCCAGATGATGTCTGTTTTCTACAGTTTACATCAGGTTCAACAGGTGATGCAAAAGGAGTTATGATCACACATGGTGGACTCATTCACAACGTGAAGTTAATGCGAAGAAGATACAGAAGTACTTCGAGGACAGTACTTGTTAGCTGGCTTCCTCAGTACCATGACATGGGATTGATTGGTGGACTTTTTACTGCTCTTGTGAGTGGTGGGTCTGCAATTCTTTTTTCTCCACTGACATTTATCAAAAATCCCCTATTATGGCTTCAGACTATGAGCAAATATCAAGCTACTCACAGTGCAGGTCCCAACTTTGCCTTTGAGTTGGTGGCTCGAAGGTTAGAGGCTAACAAGAGTAAAATTCAGTCATACGATCTTTCTTCCATGATTTTCCTCATGATTGCTGCTGAACCTGTTCGGAAAATTACTCTTAGAAGATTCATTGAGCTCACTAGCCCTTTTGGCTTATCTGAAGAGGTGATGGCCCCTGGCTATGGATTGGCAGAAAATTGTGTATTCGTGAGTTGCGCTTTTGGAGAAGGAAGATCCATCTCGATAGACTGGCAAGGAAGAGTCTGTTGTGGATACGTAGATTCAGACAATGCTGACATTGACATACGAATAGTCAACTCAGAGACGGGTGAGGAGTTGGAAGAAGATGGAAAAGAAGGAGAGATATGGATCAGTAGTCCAAGTGCTGGAATTGGATATTGGGGAAGAGACGAATTGAGTCGAGATACTTTCAGAAATGAGCTTCAAAGTCGTCCTAGACGAAAATATACTAGAACCGGTGACTTGGGAAGAATAATTGATCAAAAGTTATTCATTACAGGAAGAATAAAGGATCTAATTATTGCAGCAGGAAGAAACATCTATCCAGCAGATGTCGAAAAGACAGTTGAGGGTTCATCTGATCTCTTACGCCCAGGTTGTTGTGCAGTCATAGGTGTTCCAGAGGAAATCCTAATGCAAAAGGGTATTCCAATTCCTGATTGTTCTGACCAAGTTGGTCTAGTTGTGATTGCAGAGGTTAAGGACGGTAAACCTGTCGGTAAGGATGTCATTGAGAAAATTCAGAATCGTGTCGCAGAAGAACATGGGGTTAGTGTTGCTTCAATCAAGTTGATCAAGCCCAGAACCATAAGCAAAACAACTTCTGGAAAAATAAAGAGATTTGAATGCCTCAAACAGTTTGTTGATGAAAGTCTTACTGTAGTGCCTGATGCAATAAAGTTGAAAAAGACTTTTCTTCGATCCTTCAGTACAGGGACATGTAAGGAGGGAAATACTCCCCGTCCTCACTTGATGAGTAATTCTAAAGCTTCTTTTCAGCCAAGTCCTAGAATGAGTAACAACGATATTGTTGACTATTTGAAAGGTCTGATTTCTGAGCTGACAAATATTCCAGTTAATAAAATAAGTGCCACAGAAAGCTTATTGTCATATGGAATTGATTCAATTCATGTGGTCAGGGCAGCCCAAAAGCTTTCAAATTTTCTAGGAGTTCCAATTGGGGCTGTGGATATTTTCACAGCAAGTTGCATAGCAGACTTAGCAAGTATCTCAGAGAATCTTTTAATCAAGTCTCATCCGCAACCAACGGATGATCAAGCATGTAATCCAGTACTTGAAACATCTTTTGCTTTGATAGAGATGGAAAAGATTTCCAGAACTCGCCAATTCGCTATCTGGTTATTCCAATTTTTGGCTCTCATATTTGTTGCTATGATGCTGGCCATACCTGCTTATTTATCCATTTCAGCTTTTATAAGTTCCATCTCTGTTCTCCATACATTGACATATGAATTTTCTTTGGTGAAATATCTATTAGCTTTGACTATTGCTCCTCTATCTTGGATCCTTTGCATAGTCTCTTCTTGCATTAGCATAGCATTCTTTGGAAATTCTTTCTTGAGACCAAATTATGCTCTCACCCCTGAAGTCTCCATCTGGTCAATTGATTTTGTCAAGTGGTGGGCACTTTATAAAGCACAAGAAGTTTCTTCTAGAGTTTTAGCTGTGCATTTAAGAGGGACCGTGTTTCTAAAACACTGGTTTGAAATGTTCGGAGCAAGGATAGGATCCTCGGTCATTCTTGATACTATAGACATTACTGATCCTTCTCTGGTGTCTATTGGTGATGGAGTTGTTATTGCAGAAGGGGTTTTGATTCAAAGCCATGAGGTAAAGAATGGAGTTTTGAGCTTTCTTCCAATTAGAATTGGCCGAAATTCTTCAGTGGGACCTTATTCTTCACTCCAGAAAGGTGTTTCTTTAGGAGAAGAAGTGGAAGTTCAAGCTCTTCAAAAGATTGAAGGCGGCAAGTCCGTGGCAAAATATTTTGATGCCAAAAATCTTCAAAAGGTATAGCACATCTTCAAGTTGTTTTAGTATAATTTCATTTGTATATGTTTATTATTATCTGCCTAGCAATTTTATTAGGTTAATTTGGAGACATATTTGGTAGAGTATTCACTAAGAGGCACCTTCTCTTAGATTTGTTAATTTTGACAAGCCTTCTTTTATATGCAAAGTTGTGAAATTCCATCTCCATTAAAACCAGAAATTCTAGAATAGGTAAGGTGATAACTTTTTTTTTCATTAATAGAGTACTAAAGATTCATTTCACTTTATTAATATATTTGTTCATTCTTTACGTGGTTTGCAAGTTATTGAGGTGGGTGAAATTATTGCTCTGCTAGTATTAACCTGCATCAAATATCGATTTCCTTCGAATGTCCTTTTAATTTTGTTTGTTCTCACGTTTTAGGTAGTTCATTTAATTCTAGTATAATATGGATTTCTAGATGATATGTTTTTCTTTTTTATTATTTTTTGTTTATTTTCGCAAAGGAGATTTCTTGATTTTTTGTTTTGGACGTCAAGCTCTACTTTGATACATAATCTTTATCCTACTTTCAAACTCGACACCATGAAATCTCCAATTATTCTTGCAAGTCTCTACTTCTTTTCTAAGTTGAAGTACTGATTTTTTTTTCCGTCATTCTAATCAGTGTAACAAGCCACAAAGTATTGCATGCAAAAGACCAGAACTTGAGGCCGTTAATCACTTCTTGGGAATCTACTTAGTTGGCTTTCTGGGCTCACTTTCTGCAGCTATTTTCTACTACTTCTACATTTGGCTATCTCAAAGCTCTCCTTCACTTCAACACTTTACGTTTCTTTGCATAGCTGGAGCATTCCACTGGATACCATTTACCGTCATTGCTTATGCTACAATCTTTGCTGAAGTCCCTTCAACTGCAACTAGTTTTGCCATCTCATTTTCCGCCATGTACTTGGTTCATGGCATAATACTTTGCCTCCTTACATGTGCACTAAAGAATCTTCTCACTGCCAATCCTAAAATAGAGCAGAACCCACTGAAAATATGGCTTTGCCATCGAATTACCATTGCTTGCCACCTTCGATTTGCGAAGCTCTTGTCTGGAACAGAAGCCTTTTGCATATATTTGCGCCTTTTAGGTGCAGAAGTTGGCAAGCATTGTTCAATTAGAGCCATCAATCCAGTCTCTGATGCAGAACTAATTTCTATTGGTACTGGTGTCCACCTTGGTGACTTCAGCAAGATTATTTCTGGTTTCTACTCAACTAATGGGCTTACTCGTGGGAAGATCAAGGTGCAAGATAATTCTGTTATTGGCAGTCAGAGTATGGTCCTCCCTGGATCAGTGATTCAAGAAGATGTTATTCTTGGTGCACTCTCGGTTGCTCCAATGAACTCAATACTCATGAAGGGAGGGGTTTATGTTGGTTCTCAAACTCCAGTCATGATCAAGAACACTATGCACGTCTTGGATGAAAGGATAGAAGAGATGGACATGAAATACAAGAAGATAGTTGGGAACCTGGCTGCAAATTTAGCTGCTACTACTTTGAAAGTTAAGACAAGGTATTTCCATCGGATTGGTGTCGGTGGGAAGGGGAATTTGAAGATATTTGATAAGATCACAGGTTTTCCTGATCACAAGATTTTCTCACCTGGAAAGAGTTACCCTATCTTCATTAGACATAGCAATAGCTTGAGTGCTGATGATGATGCAAGGATTGATGCTCGTGGTGCGGCATTGAGAATATTTTCAGATGGATCAAGCACTGATATCCCACTCCTTGACTTGACATTGAAAACAGGCAATGCATTCTATGCCAGGACAATTGCAGATTTTGCCAGATGGCTTGTATGTGGACTTGCTGCAAGAGAGGAGCATGTCAAGCAAGTACCACATATCCGTGATGCAGTATGGAATTCGCTCTGTCTAGCTAACTCATATGCAGAGCTACATTATTACTCAAATATTTGTCGGCTTTTTCGTTTAAAAAATGGACAGGAAATGTATGTGAAGTTTAAATTGCGGCCTTATGATAAAACTATTAATGAGGATTCTGGTAAGGTGGAGCCAATTGGAATTCTTCCACCAGAGACAGGTACAATTCCTAGAGCAGATGATGACAAACGGGAACTATTGTTTTTGGCTGAAGATTTCCAAAAACGCGTGAACTCTCCTAAAGGCGTTCGTTACATTTTTCAACTTCAAATTCGTCCAGTTCCACATGATGAGGTTGATCGTGATGTTGCCCTAGACTGCACCAAGCCATGGGATGAGGCTAAGTTTCCATATATAGATATTGGGGAGATTGAAATCGACCAAAGTCTATCTAAAGAGGAGGCTGAAGCATTGGAATTTAATCCTTTCCTCCGATGTCATGAGGTTGATGTCATTTCAGCTACATCATGCTCTCAGAGTGCTTCAATTGATCATGGGCGTTCCTTGATATATGAAATTTGTCAGCATTTGCGAAATGGAAGTCCACTTCCAGCAGCCTGGAAGATCTTCCTTGAACAATCAGATACAAAAGTAGATCTTTCTGGTTGTCCAGTGGCAGCGACACTAAAGAAAAAGGACCATGAAAAAGTGACACTGGATAGGACTTGGTATCAGAACCTTTGGGTTACGTTCTTTCAACCGCTATTACAAACCGCTCTGCCGTATTTCATTATAGGTTTGGTCATATTTTTTCCACTAGGGTGTGTTGTTCACTTGAAGGAAGACAAGAAACTACCATTACATTGGTTGCTCCCATTGTTGTGGGTGTTTTCTGGGATTATAGCAGCATTTACTTGTATCCTAGCTAAATGGCTTCTTGTGCAGAAGAGGAAAGAAGATGAAACAACAGGCATTTGGAGCAAAAGCATATTCATGGACACAATATGGCAGGCCATTAAATCATTAGTGGGAGACTATTTCATGGAAATGACAACTGGGTCTTTCATTTTTGTCCTACTAATGAAGTTGATGGGTTCAGAAGTAGACATAGAAGGGACATATGTAGATAGTATGGGAGCTTTGTTGAATCCTGAAATGGTGAAGATTCATAGAGGTGGTAGTGTGGGAAAAGAAGCACTATTATTTGGACACATATATGAAGGAGGGGGACAAGTTAAGTTTGGAAAGATTGAGATTGGAGAAGGTGGTTTTGTTGGAAGTAGAGCTATAGCAATGCCTGGAGTAAGAGTGGAGAGTGAAGCTAATCTTACATCTCTCTCTTTGGCCATGAAAGAAGAAATCATCAGGGCAAGTTAGTTACTTAACTAATATCATCTCCTTAGTAATGAAATAATAGACTGTTGTATGAGTATATACTTAATAATTGCTGGTATTTTGCTATTCAAATGTATGTAATAAAATAAAGCAAATAAATGAGAAGCATACTTACTATTACAGTGTTAAAATTGTAGAAGCTCGAAAGAATAATGGTAATGGTCTATTTGGGATTGCTTTTAAAAGTGTTTTTCAATGGTTATAAAAATAATTTCTTGATTCAAAAATGCTATTAAACACTTTCAAAAGCTATCACAAACAAACACAGACACTAAGTATGATTTAAAATAAATAAAAAAACATCAAATCATTATTACCCATCTGATAAGTGATAACTATAATTACTGTCGACCTATATCAAATCAATCATCCATGTAGATTAACTATAACTAATTAGTAATTACTGTGATAGGTAAAAGAGCAAAAATGATGCAAATTATGAACTGATTTAAAAAAATACTATATTATTTTGTAATTATTTTTGTCATATACATATTTGTAATATTTTAAAATTAAAACTACCCGATCAAATTTCTTCAAAAACATAGATGGGACCTATATTTGTGAAAAAATTACATCTATTCAAATCAGCCTCTAATTTCTCGGGAAAAAACTGAAGTTTAAAATTAACATTGTTTTTATAAGAAAACTTAAAATTACTATTTTTTTAAATATATTTAGTGCACCAAAATTATTAATGTTGATGCAAGGAGCAAGTTCTTAAACGAAACGAAGCTGAATCATGTTGGCGCAACTCAAAATCTGAAATTACGCTGATGGAAGTGACAGAATAAATTCGCAAGTTTGGCTCCTCTTATTAGACTGCTAAACTCCAGACGTGAAGGCAACTCTATATTTCTCTTCTTTAACTTATTGAGTCTTAAATAATAGTTTCTAAGACAAACCAAGAATGCCTGAATCTAGAGTTTGGCAATTTTAAATACAAAGTGACAAATTAGAAACAAACAGTAAAAAATCTGGGCAGCTGGGCCAAGCCATCCTAGTTATGATTCCAACACCAAAAAAAAAAAAAGTGAACTTGCTGAGCCAACATCACTAAACTATAGGCTAAACTTTTCTGAGATTGGCACACTATCAACCAACCAATCTCTAGGGAAATCTAGTGCTTCTCCGTCGGGATATCTAGATCCTTAAATATAGGGCTATCGACTCCCACGCCCATTGCATTCAAACCGTTGTCAACATAAATAACAGCACCGGTTATGGCAGAAGCCAGAGGTGATGCCAAGAAGGCAGCTGTATTACCCACCTCCTCTGTTTTATCATATTAAAAATGGTAGCATTTCAGCATGAATCAAAAGTAATAGTGTGAGTAGAAAGCACATCTACAAGGAAATTATGGAAATTTACCAGCTGATAATTCTTTCTGCAAAGGGGCATTGGCTATTGAATAGTCAATCATCATATCAATAAACCCAATTGCTTTTGCAGCTCGACTTCTTAGAGGACCTAGAGAGTAGAGACATAGCAGGAAATGAATATTCGAGTAGGGACTTCAGGGTACTCCAAATGAATGTTCACAAACAGTGACTTTAGTTATATTATGATATAAAGCCATTCAGAGAGAGAAGTCTTCAATAGTAAACTCATGAGGTTTAATACCACAATCATGCAGAGGAATCAAAGTCAAACTATGGTTGAGATTTCATATTGTAAAGAGCTCCCAAGTAACAAAGTTCAGTTTTTTGCTCTTCATTATTTTTATAATCTTCAAATTGAAAAGCATGCAGAACCCCACCCAGGGAAAAGAAGTGCAATACTTCATAGAATGGATATAGTTAAATCCTTGTAACACATCTATCTAAAAGTTGCCTTCTTTATAGAGATCTCATGCGTGAAAATTAGATAAAATGCATATGCATGTCCCCCTTCCGTCTAAAGGGGCTCTCTTTGTACCATAACTAGAAGTAGATAGATGATGTACTTAATTTTTGAAAAAATAAAAATAAGTCCAAAATATACCAGCAGATATTGTGTTGACTCTGATTTTGTGTTTTCTTCCAGCTTCAAAGGCAAGTACCTAAGAGAAAAATAATTGCATTCAGAAATATGACATCTCATTCAAACCAGGACAAGCTGCCATCAGAAATAGAAAGAACATAGCACCAGGGGAAGAGAAAATTGAGAGAGAGAAAGAGAGAGAGAGAGAATCTTACTCGTGTATCACTCTCCAAAGCAGCTTTAGCAGAACTCATGCCACCTCCATACCTAAATTACAAATTTAAAAAATTCAATCCCAATAACCTAAGTGAAATTTCAGTTATGTGAACCACTGAGCAAACACAGTCTTTGGATATGAGAAAATTGTAGTTTCTGTTTAACTGAAACAATATGTACATATTAATGCGACAGCCACGAATATTTTATTTGGTATACAGGGTTGAACGACCAAACAAACATATAACATACATACATACACATACATACCCTGGAATGATCCTTTCAGAAGCTATGTATGTGAGGGATATTGAAGAACCACCTGTAACAGATACCAAAATCTCTCTTTTATATGCCTTCCTTGCATTACAAATAACTTGTAAAATAAAATAGTATTGGCGAGCACAAGGAAACAAAATATTTGACAATTTTTTTTTAACATGCCTGGATTGATAATTGGAATGAAGTGCTTCAATAACGAAACGTAGGAATAGCTCGATGCAGACAAAGCTGCTAGATAACCATTCCGAGACGTCTCCAACAGAGGTTTAGTCACCTATTAAAAGAGTATCATTGTTTTAAAGAAAACAGGCAAAATACAAAAGATCATCATTGACGAAAACTCCTAGCTATACCTCTGGTCCATTAGCAAGAGAGTGCACAAGAATGTCAATGCTGCCAAAATCTTGCTTGACAGATTCAGCAGCTTCCTGCAACACAGTTTAGAAGCAGGCAGAGCATAAAAATGAAAGCATGCACTTAAACTAGATAGGTTTTATGAGGAAATGATTTAAAGAATCAATCAAACTTCAGCACAATTCATTTAAGCAACATGCTCATGCATATAAGTTACTTGGCTTTTGGGTTATAAGATGCATATTCTTGTAGTTAATAGTACTTCAAATTCATCCACAAGAACAAACCCATCATATTACTTCGTCTTAATTTCCTTTGCAGAAGCATTGGGCAGAAAATTATGCAAATACCTTTACAGTCCAATTTGAGGATCCTGCATAGCGTTTGTTTGCTTTTATCTGCATGAATGAGACAAACAGACATGTCAAGAAAAGAGAACATCAGAGCACATTTAAATTTACCTTATAATTAACAGAATGATAAATTACATCTTCAGGAACATCCTCAGGATTGTCAAAAACTGCATCCAGCGGATATACTTTTGCAATTTCCATTAGAGAACCATCTGGCAATCTGTAATATCAATTCATAGTCAGGGGGAAATAAACCATGCTTCTACAGAAATGGACAAAAATAAGAATGGTATCTAACACTCGTGATTCATCAAACTTTCCACGTCGCAAGCTAGATTCGAAAATGTTCAGGGCCTGGGCAACAAAAGTTTCACATACTGAACTTAGCTCAAGAAGAAAATTTGTTGCCTAATGAAGAACAAAAAAACCTCTGTTTTCCTTATAAAAGAGTACAATCAAGTATAAAACTACTATATCAGGCTATTCACTTACTGGCACCCACGTGCCCACAAGAATTTCAGCACCAGCTGCAGCTAGAGATTTTGCAATTGCCCAACCATAACCATTATCATCAGCTACACCGGCAATAAATGCTCTCTTGCCTACACATTATTAAAATAAAGGTCTCATGTTCTTGTGGGTTTTAAATTATCAGTATTTGATGTCCGGAAATATGAGAGAGTAACTCTAGATAAAAGACATGAAATTAGAAGTCATGAAAAGTAAAATAAAAAAGGTAACACATCCACAATCCCCATTGTACGTCAAACATGACTGGAGCCATGTTACAATTGGATTAAAGAGGTTCCTTTACAATTCATAAATCATGGTGATATTGCAGTTAAGAGGGATGAGGGAAGGCCACTAGCCCTAGGGAGTTACAACAGATAATACGACAATTTTTAAAATGCAAGAGAATCAAGAAGATGAAAAATGAAAAATAGCAGCAATACTAGAAAACAAAAAAGAGCAAATATAAAATTCATCATATTTGAACCAGAAAAAAAGGTACAGAAGCTGAACTGTGAAAGCTCTCACCTTTTAAATTAATTGGCAGCCCAGAGACAGGCTTACTATCATTAGCTTCAGACATTGCTTTAGTAATAGTTTTCTCAAATTTAACAGACGACGAGCGAAAATTCCTCTGGAAAATTTGTAAGGATGATAAATTGTTAGAACTTGTAAGCTTAGCCCATGATGATGCTTTGGAACTGCCACTAAGAGCCGGTCCACAAGACTTGAAGCCTTTTCTAGAGGGAAATTGGCAGTGTCTTAGTGTTGCCATTTGAAGGTTAGAAGCTGCTGTTGCCGCCATCTTCAGGAACTGATATCACACAAGAGGAGAACTGAGATCTGCTAAATTATAACCAAAAGAACACGAAGGCATTCGAGCTTCAATTGGTCAATTAGAGTTCAATCAACTTAAATGAAGATTCTAGTCTTAACTGACAACATAAAGTAAAGTAACTAAATAAATAAACAGATAAAATTATCAAGATTCAGGTTCTACTTTCACAGTTAAAAAGCATTAATAGATTTGGAGATTAAATTCAATTTAGGATAATACTTTGAAGTAATCCAATGATTTAACTAATTTTGAGGATAATGCCAATCTGAGCATAGCTCAACTAGACAGGTGCCTACTCCCATCCTAGGTTCGAGTCCCCCCGGGGGAAGAGGGGCTAATTGTTACAAGAAATGGTCAACCAAATTCAGTTGAGATGCTATATTCATTTCACTTAAAAGATGTTATATTAAAGAGAATTAGAATTATATTGTTCATCTCACTTTAAAAACAGAAAGACAGCTTCTTCTTTTTTAACACATTGGTTTTGCTTATATTAAACTTCGTATTTCCTACAAAATTTTCCAGTAAGCAGAATATTGAGATCACCATGGTAAGAAATATACTTTCTGAAAAAATGTATCTACATTATCTTGCATTTGGAGAAAGAAAGAAAACCAAAATTCCATAGATCTACATTTTTAAGCTTCACCCAGAAACAAAAAACACAACCAAATCTTCTCAATCACTGAAATGCTCTTGAAAATTGCCCATTACACTAAACCAAAAACAAAAACAGAGAGAGAATCTTACATTTTAATGACAGAGAGAGTGGCAATGCAGAGAGAATTAGTATTTTTTGTGCAATTAAAAAGCAGCTTTTTTTTTCAGACCCAGAAAGAGAAAGAGAGAAAGAATTAATAAGTTTGGAACAAGAAAGTTTGAGCAGAAGCGGCTTAGAGTTGGAAAAGTTCGATGATAACAATGATAGAACTAGAAAGGGTTGGCGTTGGGCCTTGCCTTGCCTTGGGGCTTCGTAATTGTCGACAATCGCTATATAGTTAGTACATAGATCGTTTGTATTTGCTAGTTACATTATTGATTTTTTTTTCTTCTTTTTTTTCCTCTCTTTTATTGGAAAAAAAATAATTTTTATGTTCAAACGATCATTCCAATTTCCTTACCCTATCAAACTAATTGTCATAAAGGGTATTTGCAAAATTAGAAATTTTTCTAATAATATTTGTAAAAATATCAGTTCTAAAAAATGTGTAAATATAACAATTTTTATTAGTTGAATTAGTGATAAATATTAAATTACATATTTTTATACTAAATTTATCACTGATACACACATTAATCATTGTTAATTATTGATTAACATAGTAAAATTTATCATATTTACAAATATTGCATCAAAATCTGCTACCCAATGAAATTTCCCTAAATCACAAGGGATTTTGCTAAAAAAAAATAATAATCACAAGAGGATATTTTTTTCCGTTTACAAGAATAATGTAAATCTCACTTGAAACCAATTTCATATTTGCCAACAAAAAAATTATTTGAATAATCATTAATTTCTATTGCTATAAAAATATGAGAATATTGTCAATAAGGGCATAGTTAAATGAATGGTTTGATACTTTATTTTTATTTTATATATATATATATATATATATATATATATACAGAGAACTTGTCGTGAATGACACCTTTTTCTACCTTATTTTCAATAACAATTAAAGTTTGAATTTTTAGAGAACAATATTTTTTTTTTGCTTTTCTTGATTAAGGATTTGTTTTTTTTTTCTCTTCTATTGTTGAATGATCATTTTTTATTGTTGTTTTTAATGTTTATGATTGAGACATTTTAAATTACAATTTAAGTATATTTTGGAGATAACAATCCGTAAAATTAATAGTTTGATATGTAGAATTCATAATATGTATAAAACATATAGATTTTTTAAGAATCATGAAATCATGATTTCGTAGGATAGTTAATGTTGTAATGGGTTGTTGTCACATATTCTATATATTATGTATGGATTTTTTTATACCATTATGATTTTGTAGAGTGATTCTATCAAGGCCTAGGTATAGTGTAACTGGTGCGACGGGACCCCAAATCTTGAATTAAAAATTCAATATTAATAAAATATAATTTTAAGTCGTATTGGTTAACCTTCTCCTTGCCCTCCATTATGAGTTGAGTTCGATCCCAACATAAGTTCAAAATTCATTTTTTATATATTTTTTATACTGCTTTGATAATTTTATGCTATTCTTTTATTATATTATTTTATTGATATTGTGTGTGTTTAATAAAAAAAATCTTTTTTATATATATATATATTTTTGTGATTTTTCATATTAGAGATTATATGATAGAGGGTCCAAATTTATATATCGTACTGGACTATTTTTTTAGGAACGACCTCGATTCTATTATCTTGTCTCTTGTGACAGAGATTTCATTCATGGTCTCATTAAGGTTCCTTGATGTTATTCAACTTGGAATAAATTTTTATATTTGGTTTCTCGAATGAAACTTGTTAGTCATTTGCATATTATTTTTAGAGAGCAATCGTAATTAAAACAATTAATTTCTATATAGTTTTTATTTTGTTTAAAGGATTATACAAAATTGGTTAGTTTTGTAATTAGCCCCTAATATCTCTATATAAATTTGGGAAAAAATTACCAAAAAGTAATGTGGCCAATTAGAATATAATAATAAGTATTAAGATATTTGTATTCTCTCTACTATGTTAGAGTCTGTTTGGTACAACTTCCCCTAAAAGTGTTGATCAAGTGTTTTGAGTGAAACTTTTTAGAATAAATATTAATTAAGTGTTTCATCTAAAAACACGTGAGTATACTAAGGGTCCGCTTGATATTACTTCCTCTAAAGATGTTTTTGGAGAAAATACTTGATTTGTGATTCTTTCAAAAATATTTATAAACAAGTATTTTCACTTAAAATAATTCACTCAAGTGTTTTTAGATGAATCACTTAATTAATATTTCTTTTAAAATGTTTAACTCAAAACATTTTTAGGATAAATTATACCAAACAGACCCTTAGAAGTTTGTATCATCTCCACGTATTGTATGTATATTAAAAGAAAGAAAGAAAACTGAAATAGCATTGTAACATGACAAAAGAAGAAAGAGGAAAGGAGAAGAAAAAACTCAAATATTATACTCAACCGATATGAATAAAAGTAACATATAAATTTTTAGAAATGTGATATAAATTAGAATTTAAAAATATGTCGTTTTTAATGGGTAGAAATGAAATGATCTTGGTTGGGAATCAGTGAGTTTAATTTTTCCTTTTATTCCTCCCTTTCTCGGGTAGCCTATCCTGTGCTGTGATTCTCATTTTTTAAATTTGAAGAAAATTTAAGTTTAGTTTTTAATATTAAAATTAAGATCAAGATTTAATAAATAAATCACACAATATTTTAAATTTATATTGCTTATTGACAAAGTTGCTAATTAGAACACGAAATTTAATAAATAAATCACAAAATATCTTAAATAAATGATTTGATTCTCCACCTCTACATTTTATTTGAAGAAAAAAACATGGAATTCATATTTATAATAAAACAAATCATATCATTTTAATTGATTTTTAATTCAAAATTTAATAACAAAGACCAAATTTAGAATTTATTAAATTTTTATGAATTAAACTAAAACTTTAAAAAAGTAAGATATCATATTAGAAATTGGGAAAAGGTTTATAAAGAATAAAACTATATTTTATTCTAAACTGATTTTAAAAAAATGTCTATTAAAAAAAAAAAAAACAACAACAACAACTCAACGAGACTAGCTTCTTCTTCTTCTTTTTCCTTCAATTTATATATAATTAAAAAACTGTATTTTGTAAAAAATAAAATAAATACAATAATTCTACTCATAATTATCATTTTAATGTTTTATTACTACTACTTTTATTTTTATTTTCTCTATTTATTTAATTATTTTGATTTTAAATGATTTGATATTTTTTTTATACTTATTGTTATCATTTTTTTTTTCAAATCTAGTGATTCGAGTTGAAGTTTATGATAAATAATTTTTTTACATGAAACAATAAATTTTAGTTTTGTGTATTATTTATTAGTGTATATAGTATATACATTATTTTATTTCTTGTTTTATAAAAATATTTATCTCAATAATCAAAAGTTATTTATAATTATTTAGAATCATCAATAAATAATTGTAAAAAAATAGACAGGTTCTTCAATTATTTTATTGTAATATTGAAAAAATACAAAGAGATATAAAGTAAATGTAATAGTTTGAGTGTTAAAAATAAAATAAATGAATTGAAAAGTTGATTACATTTATATTGTTTTTTTTAATGATTTCATTATTACCTAGTACCATGTTTTGAAATGAAACACGAGATCAAATACAAAGTTATCTTTATATTCATATGATATTGTTTTATAATTTTTTCTTCTTTGTTTTTATAATTTATTATTTATATTGTCATTTTATATATGTAAAAAATAAATAAAATATTTATAAGTAGAGATTGATTAGTTTTTGAAAAATTATATTTCTATTTTTTTTAATATAAAAAATTACGAATAAAAATATTGATATATGAAATTGTATACAGTATAATTTATATTTATGTCCCTCCTAAACGGAGATCCTAGATCTGACATTGGATGTATAATTTTAATTCGGGAGAAGGGCAATTAAGGCATATTAATCTATGCCCAACTTTGATGTTTACATGACTCACAATCCTAGTGACTCCATTAAATTCACAAAAAAAAAAAAAAGAATTAAAAAAAAAATGCCGTGACAATAAAATTAAAAATAACAGAAACAGGTAAATGGAATTAATATGTAATAGTAATGCCAAAGGAATAGGAAAATATTCCAAGATTGACACGCAAAACCGAGGTGAGTAGCAGAACAGAACAGAACAGAGCCTTAAAATTAATACAATGCAATGGTAATATCTGACGAGTGTTCGGTTTAGAATTCCTTTAGCCTCCGAGTTGGCTGCCACGCTTTGTTTCCATTCTTCAAAACCATAATCTCCCTCACCCAGACTCCAAAATCCGAATCTACGCAGTATAATATTAAACACTTTAAATCTAAATAGTGTTCTTATAATTCTATTTAAGAACAAAAATTATCTAAGTCTAAATTTATGTACTTATAAAACCGCCAACTGAGATAGTCAGAGACATATTTCCACTCCCAAAAAATGATTCAATCCCGTAACGGATCCAAGATCTTCATATAAGGAACACTTACATACTTAGAAAAATCATTAAATGAAGCTTAATTAAATCGTCTTGTTTTCATCCAAATTACATCTACTTAAAAATATGTATATCAATAAAGGAACAAACTAAAAGAAAATAAAAAAAAATTTACTAATTATTTTTTATACATACCTTCATGGTTGAAATTTTAAATTGTAATTTTGAAGCGTTGCGATTTAAAACTTATAAAATTAGGTTTAATAGACGGCTTATAATTTTTATATTTCTTGTTTAGCTTCAATTAGTTTTAATAGTCAGCTTTAAACTTATAAAATTAGGTTTTGTTATTTACTTTTTTAATTATTATAAGTAATATAGAAAATATGAAATGGGCTTGGATGGGATTAAAAGTAAAAAGTATAAAAGTTTATTAATTGATATTTAATATAGAAATATTATCAAGAATATTCACATTAATTCATATTTATTCACTAATACCGGTTGTGTTTTTTTAATATCAATTTTACCCAAAAAAACACCATAAATGGCGGTGATCCCATGTTTTCCGTTTTAAACAATTACCATCATGCTCTTTCCTTAAATGTTGTAGACCATAATAAATAGAGGGCAGAAAACGTCTTTTCATTGTTCCCTTAAATGACGCGTGGAGTTAAAGTGGGTAAGTTTGCTAATTTATAAAATATATAAGTATTAATACTATTATACCTATTTATTATGGTATAATATGAAATTAACCCTTTAATATATCAATGTGACATCTTCTTCTTGGGCTTCAAAGATACGAGAAGCGGTGGAATATTTTTTTTAAGGTAATGAAGCGGTGGAAAGTACATATATATCTAAAAACTTGAAATTCAGGGGGGCATGTGCCCCGTCCTCGAACAAGTTCGTCCCTGATTCAATCCCCCCACACTATGATATTGTATAAAGAAAATAGTTGTAAAACCTGAATTTATATAGCATAGATTAGTGTAACCTTGTGTTTATGCAGTATATATTGGTAGTCGTGTTTAAAAAAATAAATTGAGAATAATTAAACTTGCTTAATAAACAGATTAAGTTAATTAACCCACGAAAATTCTTATTTTCATATATGTTTTATTCTTAGTTGATTATAAAAATTGGTAAGACCCCATATTTAATATATACGAAAGTATTCAATAGAAATTGACTTATAAAAATTAGAAGGTATATGAACTCCTTCAAATTAGTTTCAAGACAAATATTGTCCTTAACCCACCCTTAGATAACATCCCATTCTCATCCATCTAACATATATTAAAAATTAAAAGAAAGATAATTGGGTACTCACAAGTAAGTATGAGTTTGTACTCACCGTCTTACGTGTCTCTTTTTTATTGGATAAAATATATTAATGATAATAAATATATAAGTTTCTTTTAATAAATACATGGGTCTCACTCACGGAAGATGATAAGTACAAAACTATACTCAGTAGTGTGTACCCAAATATTATCTAAAGTTAAAACTAGAAGGTTTGGTGATTTAATGGGAACAAAAAATAATATATGTTATAAACGGATGGGTATGCCCACAGTTTTGATTGACATCCCAACACTTCACGAAACTGTAGAATTCATTTCTTGTAAAGCAACCAGCATCCATTTCTCTCTGCCATTACCTTTCAAACTACTGACGCAAACGCCCACCTCCTCTCTGTTTATCACGGGTGCGTGGCAGCATTTTGGACCCTCCTTTTCCCTTCTCTTATAAAATAATAAAAACCCCTCTTTTTTACTTAATTATCAAGAAATCCTTCAATTCATTCACAAAAAAAAAACACAAAATCATGGCGGTCGGAAGCAGAATCAACAAGGAAAACGAAAACGGGAAAGAGAAGAAGAACAATCATGTAAACATAATCGATAGAGTTCCACACACAAAACCTCCTTTCACTCTCAGCCAAATCAAGAAAGCCATTCCCCCACACTGTTTCCAACGATCCCTCCTCATCTCTTTCTCTTACTTACTTACCAACCTCGCCATCGTCTCTCTTCTCTTCTACATCTCAATCTCCTATTTCCATCTCCTTCCCTACCCTTTTAATTTCCTCGTCTGGCCTCTCTATTGGATTCTCCAAGGCCCTCTCTTGACTGGAATCTGGGTCATCGCTCATGAATGTGGTCATCACGCTTTCAGTGATTACCAATTGGTTGATGACATTACCGGTCTCATCCTTCACTCATCTTTACTCGTTCCTTACTTCTCCTGGAAACACAGCCACCGCCGCCATCATTCCAATACGGGATCACTCGAACGAGATGAAGTCTTTGTTCCAAAACCCAAATCCCAAATCCCATGGTTTTCAAAATACTTAAACAACCCACCAGGGAGAGTCATTTCCTTAATAGGCACCCTCACTCTCGGCTGGCCTCTATACTTAACCTTCAACGTGTCAGGCCGTCCTTACGAAAGATTCGCCTGTCATTACGATCCTCACAGCCCCATATTCAACAAAAGTGAATGGCTTCAAGTTTACATATCAGTTGCTGGAATAATAGGAATGGTGTTTGTGCTTTTCAAAATAGGAATGGCGAAAGGGATGGATTGGGTTTTGCGTGTTTATGGAGTGCCGTTGCTGATCGTGAATGGATTTCTTGTTCTGATAACATATCTGCAGCATACTCATCCAAGTTTGCCGCATTATGAAAACTCAGAATGGGATTGGTTGAGAGGGGCATTGGCGACGGTGGATAGAGATTATGGGATATTGAATAGAGTGTTCCATCATATAACAGATACACATGTGGTTCATCATTTGTTTTCGACGATGCCGCATTATCATGCGATGGAAGCGACGGAAGCGGTGAAGCCGATACTGGGTGAGTATTATAAAATGGATAGGACACCGGTTATGAAGGCATTGTGGAGAGAGGCTAGAGAGTGTGTTTATGTGGAGCCTGATGATCAGAATCATAATAATAAGTCTGATGATAAAGGAGTTTTTTGGTACAGAAAACTCAAGTTTTAAACTCTCTGTCTTCGTCTCTCTGTGTTTCTAGTTAATTAAGCTGCTTCAAGTATTATTATTGGTCAATGGAGTACGGTTTGTTTTATGTGTAAACAGCAAACTTGTGTTTTTTTTTTGTTCTTCGTTATATATATATGCATGGTTTGTACTGTGTGCTCGCTGGGTTATATATATATATATATAGATGTGCAAGGAAAGTCATGTTATATTGTCAAGTAAATATGTGGCTGAATGAGCCGAAACTAACCTTTCTCTTTGGATCTAAGAAAAGTATGAGAAATAATTTTAAATTCGTGATTTGAAATATTAAAAATGATTTTAAATTTTTAATTGTGTTTGGAATTAGAATCTGTTTGGTACAACTTCTGGTAAAAGTGTTTTGAGTTAAACATTTTAGAATAAATATTGATAGTGTTTCATCTAAAAACAGTTAGGTAACTAAAAGGTGTTTTTAAAAAAAAAAATACTTGATTTGTGTGATTCTTCCAAAAATGTTCACTTAAAATATTTCTCTCAAGGGTTTTTAGATGAAACTGTTCATTAGTATTTCCTTTAAAATGTTTAACTTAAAACGTTTTTTTTGTTTATAAATAGTTAGTGAGTAGTTAATGGAATAGAGGTTAAATACGTAATTTATTTTGAAATTCTTTAAAATCCTGCAAAAATCATACTATTTGGGTAAGGAAATTTTTTTCAATAAAAATTGGATTTGAAATCATTTCTGATTTCAAATACTAATATTTTAATGAAAACAAACCGTGGAATTTATTTAAATTCATTTTAGATTTGAAATCTTATAAAATCCAGGAAAACAAACAGAGAAGACTTAACATTGTTAAATGGGATCTAATTTTTGGACGGGATGTTTATTGATATTATCTTAATATTCTGTATAAATGAACTGCATACACAAATGCCTAGACACATTAAAAAAAACAAACGAAATATGGAGGAAAAAAAACACAAATTGAGTTGTTGTTAGGCTCTCTAAAATCTAAATATTAAGAGTCCAAACTGGTATAACTTTTTCCCCAAAACTAAAAGATCTCTTATACAAATAGAAATATGGTACATACTTCCCATATGATGTGATCTGACTAATGCTCAAGACCTACGACACTAAAAAACATCTTACACGTAAAGAAAAAAAAAACCTAGTAAAAAAGAGTGAGAAAGAATTCCAGTGATGGATTCACAACAAAACAATGTATATGATAATCATATTTGAGAACTGAGAGTTGAATTTTAATTACTGTTAACTTATTTTAAAAATAAAAAATTAATTCTGTCTTATAAGCACCAGAATGTATGATCATTAAAATTATGTATAATTTGCCCATGTGACATTTTTTATTGGATGTAAAATTTGTCTGAAATGCAGTATTTTATGATCATTAAGGTTGAACCACTGATTAAAGTTTATAATTTATATTGATTAGCTTAAAAGTTTAGAATTCAAATTTAACAAGCACCATATAAAATTATTAAAAAAATATATATTAAATTTAGAGGTATAAGTTGATTTTTTTTTTCTTATTTATTTTAGGGTAACTGTCTAGACGTTTGTAGTTTTTATCAAATCCCTATGGTTTAAAAATGGTAAATCACACATTGTTTCCAAGTTATGTCAATGCAACTTCACCTCCAATACATTAATTTTCTTTTAGCCATAACTTATTCATTTGAATTCTGATTTGAATTATTTAAGATGTTTTGGCATCTTCATTTCGGGTTTTACGTTATGGTCACTTCAAAACTTTTAAATCATTAGTAAAAAAAAATTTAGTGGCTTCAATCATACTTAATATTTTGATGATAATAAATTCTTTTATTTAATGATAATTTTGAAGTTTTGAAGCGACAATAACATAGGGGTCGAAATAAGAATTTCAAAACATCTTGAATCATCCAAATCAGAGTTAAACGAAAAAGTTATGACTTAAAAAATGTTAATAATATTAAAACGGAAGGTCTCATTGACATAATTTAGAATTATAGAGATGTGATTTGTTATTTTTAAACCACGAAAGTGTTCATACAATTGACAAAAAGTCAAGAGGGTTTCATTTCCATTTTACCCTTTATTTTATTGTACGTATAAGAGTATAAATATAACTAGAATGAACTAGGGATTGTTTGCTTTTAAGAATTCTATTTTTAAGGGAAATTGAACATAGGCCTAAGCGACAGGGGCAAGTTGGCCTTTTTTTTCTTTTTTTAAAAAGGGTTGAAAAATTATTTAACTTGACTACCACATTTATGATTCATTGACCATTGGATGTATAGACAAGCTCGCACTACCTAAAATTTTGATCGCATTCAATAATAATTTTTTTGTTTTTTTTCTGGTAGAGTCAGACAAACGGCTTAAAATGAATTTTAAAAAGAAATTCTATCATCACTTCTAACATAGACATATATATAATATCACTTCTAACATAGACATATTCTATCATCACGGCTTAGTAAATTGACATGCTATATATTCTTCTTGTTTTCTCTTATATGAAATATTGTAAGGGTTAAGTCATCAACACAGTTTTAAATTTTTAATTAGGTTTTGTTAGTTTAGTAATTGTGAAGTATGAGTTGTTAATTAAGTCTAGATTATGTAAAATAAAAAAACAATGAATATATTAAGTATGAGTTAATGTAACATTTATTGGAAATAATGAAAAGAATTTACTGGGGGAAGGACAATAGATTTAGTTAATTTATCATCTGATGTTATAAAGTTAAGAGACAAATAAAATTTAGGTTTATATAATCCAAATCAGTTATCCAAAAACTGTGAATCAAACATCCATGAAAGATCATAGACGTGCCTATTTTGTTCATCGTGTAGAAAAATTATATATATTTCCAATCCTTTTTTCTTGAAAAAAAGAAGAAGTAAACGCAAGGACTTAGTCGTTTTCCTCGTCATAAGGTCAAAAAAATATCCCATAAATAATGATAAACTGGTCAAAGAAACCATCAATTTTATAATATTTAAATGAATATATATATATATATGGTTAAATTATCGGTGGAGAGAACATGGAAGAGAACAGAAATGTTGTGGCTAGGTTTCTCTAAAATAATAGATGATGTGTAGAATTGCATGGATGATTATAACGACATATGAGATATGTGATTCTCCACGTGTGTATATTCAAACATCCTTTTTTTTTTTTTTTTTTTAATTTCTGTGAGAAACTGCTAAAATACATAATTAATTATGGCGTATCTGAATGAAAAGGAAAGGAAAAAGATTCCCAAAGGCAAATGTAGAATTATTCCGTCCCCCTCACCCACCCTGTGTGCGCGCGTAAGTTAGTTTTATTTATAAGATTCTCTGAATCAAAACAAAAAACAATACACGTATCCAAATTCAGACACTAAAGCATTAGGCAACTCTTGACGAGTGTTTGGTTTCCAATTTCTGATTTAGACCCTTTCTATTTATTTATTTTTATTTTTAATTAATTAAACAACAACAACCAAGTTTTTTGGTTTTGCTTTTCTTAATATATATTTTCGTTCTTTCTTTTATATATTTATATAAAGATCAAAACCCTTAAGAGAGAAGAGACAGACAAGAAAAAATGGGAACCGGCGGAGGAGTCGGAGTCGTCTCAAAAAACTCAAAAAAGTTAGCTTTAGGAGAGCATATTCCACATGCCAAGCCTCCCTTCAGCATTTCTCAAATAAAGAAAGCAATCCCTCCTCACTGTTTTGAACGATCCCTTCTCCGTTCCCTTTCTTACCTACTTTCCGACTTCATCTATGCTACAACTTTGTATTACATTTCCGATACATATTTCCATCTTATCCCTCACCCATATCACTACCTCGCCTGGCCTATTTACTGGTTTACTCAAGGCTGTGTTTTGACTGCCCTTTGGATCATTTCTCATGAATGTGGTCATCACGCTTTCAGTGATTATCAATGGGTCGATGACCTCGTCGGCTTATTAATCCATACCTCCGTTCTTGTCCCTTACTTCTCTTTTAAAATCAGTCATCGTCGTCATCATTCGAACACCGGTTCCATCGACCGAGACGAGGTTTTCGTCCCTAAACCTAAACATCAAATGCCTTGGTATTTCAAATACTTGACAAACCCGCCGGCGAGAGTTGTTATCATCTTAATCACACTCACTCTGGGTTGGACAATGTATTTAAGCTTCAATATATCAGGGAGATTTTACGACAGATTCGCGAGCCATTATGATCCAAACAGCCCGATATTCAGCGAAAAGGAAAGGCTTCAAGTGCATGTATCAAATGGTTTTCTCTTAGCAATGTTTTATTTGCTTTACAGAATAGCAATGGCAAAAGGGATGAATTGGTTTATATGCATGTATGGAATTCCATTAGTTTTCATGAATGGTTTTGTAGTTTTGATAACTTCATTGCAGCATACACATCCGTCATTCCCGTATTACGATTCGAGTGAATGGGAATGGCTGAGAGGGAATCTGGTGACGGTGGATAGAGATTACGGTTTCATTTTGAATAAAGTGTTTCATAACATGACAGACACACATGTGGTTCATCATTTGTTCCCGACAATGCCACATTATAATGGAGTCGAAGCGACAATGGCAATGAAGCCGTTTCTGGGAGACTATTATAATTATGATGGGACTAATATTATCAAAGCTGCATGGAGGGAGTTTAGAGAGTGTGTTTATGTAGAAGAAGAGGCAGATCTCGATGGTGCTAAATCCGCCAAGGGTGTTTTCTGGTATCGCAACAAACTCTGAATCTCTCTTTCTCTATCTGTCTTTCGTTTTACACGTTTTAAAGTCCTTTTTTTTTTTTTTTTACTCATATAATTAGTGTGGGTTGAAATGCGATGTATTATATTTAAAACTTCTTAATAATAAATAAATTGTATGGAGGGTTGAAGTTGAATAAATGAAATGGAACCACAGCCACAATATAATTATATCTTTCTGTTTGTAATGTTTACCTCTGTCTCATAGTAGCACATTTAATAAAATGATGTTTGGAGATTTGAAGGGTTGCAAATTTTAAATGATGAAATAACCACCGTCACTTTCCACGGTAAATTTGAAAATATGACGTAAAATAGTGATTATACACAATTGCTCAAAAACAAAAGACTTGAGCCTTTATCACCACCTAGTTTTTTTTTTTTTTTTTTCATATATTACATCAAATCAAATTGAGGAAAGGACTCGAACTTTTGACCACATGCAGGGGCGAAGCCACTAAGGGACGTGCCCCCCTCAGTTTTTAAACAAATATAAAAATATATCATCATATGTTCAAAAATGACTCCTTGGTCCAGTGGCTTGAAGAACGTGCCCCTTCTCCTTGATTTTCAAGGCCAAAGTTCGACTCCTATAACCTGATGATTTTTTTTTATTTAATAATTCATTTATAATGGTATTTTAAGTTTTAAAATACCTTTAACAAAGAAATTTACTAATATCATAAGGGTTTTAAATATCTTAGACATTATTGATATTTTCATCGGACTACTACACAATTATTGTTGATCACTCTCCCTTCTTTATTATTTTTTTAACCTTTTATTTTAATCACTCTCTATTTAATTTATTACTAACTTTCAGTTCATTCTCTCCTTAAGTTTTTAAAAACTTATAATTTATTCTATTTTCGTCTCTCTTCAATTTATTGTATTTTTTTATATTTTTTTAATGTTATATATCATTTATAAGTGTAAAAACTTACTTATATGATTAATTATGACTTATTTAAAAAGTAGTTCAAGTTTCATTGATCAATTCTAAGTATTCATGTTAGTTACCATCGTTTCCATCATTTTATCCTAATATCCGTTGATATCGATATATCCATCAATATATCCGTAAATTTGAAGCTCGATATTTCCATGGACAACGACTTTTAACAACTAATGAAACTTTACAAATTATCGATTACTAATTTTTAATTTAATAATAGGGTAAAAATACACCTTTAGTCCCTACAATTTGCATTTAGTTTCTATTTGGTCCCTGCACTTTAAAAACATACAATTTAGCTTCTACTGTTTTGGAAATGTTCTTTTTTGGTGCTTGGTGTTAAATAAGTGTTAAATTGCTGTTAGGTTAAGTGATGTGGCAAAAATGATGTGGCATCCTTCATATAATTATTTTAATATTTTAATATATCTCCCTCTTCGTATAGCCTCACCGTTTTATTCTTTCTTTCTTTTTTGTCTCTTCTCCTTTGTCATCTTCATCACTATGGCTCCTCTCTCAAATCTCAGATTTAGCTATCCAGATATCTCACTATATCTCAAATTTAACTATCACATTAGAGTTTTTTTTTTTTTTTAATTTGATTTTTCTTTTTTTCTATTTTCATATTTGAATCATAATTTTTTTTCCTCTATCAAAACCTGTGTTTCAACACTCTAACCAATTTCTTTCCCAAATCCAATGCTTCTCTGTTGTAATTTGTGAAGAGGATTTTCCTAGAAATTAAAAAATAGATTTGCATTATTTGATTGAGAACACTTCAAGATAAAATTTCCATTTTCCCTCTTAGTATGAAGGAATGGGAAAACATGTGTTTAAAAAAAAAGCCAAAGAAAGATTGAAATTTCAAGAGTGAAGCTACTTCATGGCGACTTCGCCTTTTGCATGAATACACTGAGAAATCCTCTTTCGATCCATCATTTTCTAAAAGTAAATGTGTGAGTTCTTCATATGGCAATTTTATGGAAAATTAGATGGAAGAATTTTAGAAAATTTCTGAAGGGAATAGTCTACAGAGTGCCATAATACCAAGATTCAGGCATTACATCTCAAAATTGTGAAAGAGAGCGAGGGTGATGAAAGAGAATCAGAGACACGAATGAGAAGAAAACGGTGGATGAGGTGCGAGATATGAGGGAGAGGCATAGAGAGAGAGAGGGGAGGAGAGATGATATTCAATAAAATAATTAAATATGACATATAGGATGCCACGTCAATTTTATCAATAGGCAACTTAACAGCAATTTAACACTCATTTAACAGCAAGGACTAAAAAAGAACATTTCCAAAACAGTAGAGGCTAAATTATATGTTTTTAAAATGTAGGGATCAAATAGAAACCAAATGCAAACTATAGGGACTAAAAGTGTATTTTACTCTTAATAATAATATAGCATGAACTAATTTATAAATGAAGAATTTAATGAAAAAGACCCCTGAACTTTTTATATATTTCAAATAAGAGTGGAAAATAACTATTGAAAGTTTTCCTCCATTTTTTAAGTAACTTTAAATATATTGATAAAAAGATAAAAAGATAAAATTTTAAATTTTTAAATTTAATAGTTATCGATATTTACCCCAGAATATTTCAATTGGAGATTTAAAGTTAGACGTGAGCGTTTTTATAAATGAAGTTATTTTTTATAAATTAATTTTTATACCTGTGTTAAGTATTTTTATGGCTAGATTTCACTTATTGATATTATGTTTGAACTTTTTTGTTTCGTTTGATTTGACAACCGTGATTGAGTTTTTTATAGTTGAAATTATACAATTTTTTTATAATTATGTTATAAATGTTTGGTTACCTTGATTTTTAGTGATTTACTAACCGAATTTGGAGTACTTTTTTGTTTTAAATTTGATGTGCATATAAACCGATTCGGGGTTTAAATTGATTAAATCAAAAGTTCAGGGTTTAAATTGACACATCATATAAAGTTCATTTTTAAAAACAATCTATAAATGTAGATTTTTTCCCGGATTATATGTGTACATCTATACTACCTCTAAAAGGGGCTTAAGGGGAGAAACTTTTGATTTCCCCTTTTGCCCCTCTTTTAATTCTCTTTAAAATATTATGTAATAGTGCACTAGGTTTCTTGAAATTTTAAAACAAATTTATTAAATTAATTGAAATTAATTTTACTAAAGGGGAGAAGCATTGGTTGCAATTTGATAAAATGGAGGTGGTCTTTTCGGTGGATGCTTGAAGCCTGGCTTACCATCAACATTGATAAACCATCTAAAGTTAGTTAACAATTTATTTATCTTTTTTTTTTCGGTAGAAAAAATAAATTGTTAACTTTAGATGGAGAAAGCTAATCAGGCGACCACTTGATTATTTCAAATGTTCATGGTTCGAATTCACAAAGAATTGACAATTTTTGTGTATCAATTTTTGGTGGATTAAGATAATTAACAAATTTGGTGAAAACGTGATCCTCAATTGCTTTTGATTTTTCAATTTTGAACTTTAACTGTCATTTCAATTTTTTTCCTTATTATTATATAAGAGAGTGAACATATTGATTGAATTATCTTCAACTTTCATATCGTGGTCTTAAAATGTCTTTTTCTTATTTCTTATTTTGTTAATATTTTTGAAAAACCACAATGAAAATATTTGTATCCAATTTGATGAAGAAGAGGTGATGATCCAATTTAATAGTGCAATATATATATATAGAGGATAATTTTAATTAAAACTTCATTCACATATCTAAGAAATAAAAATATCAAATAATCAATTATGGCTTCTTAGTGCAATTTAATTTCACATTTAAAAAATATCAATATTATACGTGCAACCTAAATATTTTTATGTATTTTTTACTAATGTCTAATATTAAAATTATCAATCTCATTTTTTTATCAATCTAACACGTGCAACATAGGTACACAATGATGAAGAAACCTCTTGGACGCATTGAAGACATTTGATCGTTAAAGAAGAAAACAAGCTGATGATGTTAGTGTTCAGTTAGAAAAAAACTCTCAGTTGACTCGAATGAAGTATTATGTAATCTTTCAATCAATTTTTATTAGTCCATTAAAAAAATGTGATTTGGGATTGTTAATTGTTATTTTTCTTAAAATTTCGTGCATCAATTATTTGTTTTACACCTTCTATTAGTATTTTTTTAATAAATGTGATCTTGATATTAACTTATTGACAAATAAATTATAAAAAAGAGAGATTTTACAATTAATTAAATTAAAATATAAATAATATATTCTACTATGCAGGTAAATTGAATTTTTTAAGAATAAATAAAATAACATGGTATTGAAATTTTAAAAACACAATTATTTAACAATAACTTTTTTCCTTTGATAAATAAAATTTATTTAATAGGAAATAAAATTTGAAGGATCACTGAAGTTCGATTTAAATCTAAATAAGTTTTTTAGTTTTAACAACTGAAATAAAATTATAGAAATGTAAGAATCACGTGCAACGCACGTAATTTTGACTAGTATATAATGTGCCCCTTAAATTTGAATTCTGGTTCCGCCACTGACCACATGTATCTAACTATTTGAGTTATACTCATCTTGACACCCTTCTCACGACTTTACTTGGCTGTTGACGCTCACAACTTTACTTAGCTGAAACTATACATCTAGGATAACAATACATTTTTTTTTTACGAAACTCTAATTTGGGCCTCTTGTTATTATATGAATTTGGCATATATAATGGGCTTTGATTAAGATTTTGATTAGGCTCAATCCAAAACTTAACAAAGTTTTAGTTCAAACTATTCTTCAATTAATTATTATGTTCCAAAATGATCGATTCAACCCAAGCCCAAGGCTTGAGGTTTATATAATAGCCTAATAGGATTAGGAGGGAGCGAATAAGGTAATTATTTGATTAAAATTTGGAAAATGTTGTTGAATACCATATTATTGATCCCCGCGCCATTAGTACACCTAAAAAATCTGTTCCCAACTGTTGGATTTTCAATTCACCTACGCTACGGTAGAACTGATCATCAACAAGACACCACCACCAACAATTGGTGCAATGCAATTCCTGAATTTGTAAAATTGAATTAGAGAATCTAATCAGCACAAATTGATCTTGATCTAGTTTAACACAATCGCTAACTTAGAGAGACAAGTAAAACTTGCCCAAATTTATCAATAAATTTTAGGAGTATTTTTTTTTTTTTTTCAAAAGTGTTTTTTATAGTGAATTTTAAAAATAGCAAAACTTTTTAATAATTTTTTAAAAACAACATTTTTTAATATTCATTAATTTAATGAAAAAAAATTAAATTAATAAATTTATCAAAATAATAAAAACTAATAAAATTTCAAAAGATTATTGAATATTGTGATTAAAATATTCTAATATTTATAAAATAACAATGAGATTTATCATTCTAAAATATAAAAAAAATTAATTAAATCAATTCTAAAATATTATTTTTAAATAAATCTTTTTATATATATATTTAAAATTAAGGTGGAAAAAATGTTATTGGGTATCTAAAATTTTAAGGATACCTTTTAAGTTATATATAATATTAAAAAAAAAAACTAAAAACACTAAAACTAAAACTAAACTAAATACTTTGATCATATGGGGTTTGCCTGATCAAACAAGTAAAAGAGGAATGGTTGAATATAAAACAAAAATATATAGGACTTTCATGTTGGAAGAGACATATTAGGTAGCAGGTTTTGGATTATTTATAATAATTTTTTTTATAGATATTATATTAAATTAGGGGAATAGAGACTCGAACCTTCAATCTCATATAAAGGGTGTATGTGTCTAATCAGTTAAACTATTTGTTATTATTATAATAATTAAGAAATTGATTTCTTTAAGATACGAAGTGGTTGATGGGAATGGTACATAGAGAAAGAAATAAGTTATAAGATTTTGGGGTTCCACCTAAGATGAGGAAAAATAAATGTTAAAAAAACGGGTAATCGGAGCAATAATGGGAGAAAATTGTAATAAGAAAGATTTTAATAATATATTGATTATTGGCTAGCAACTAAAGGGGTCAAGACTTAATTTTTTTGTAAGTTATAACCTAATGATATTTCAAATATTATTTTCATATGATTAGTTGAACAAATAAATATAAATTTATTAAAATATAACATTTCATGTCGCATCGAGATTCACGGCTAAACATGATCAGTGGTACTGGAATATTTTGATATTTATATGTGAGAAAGTTAAATACTTCGTATTATACTTAAAACTTTTATATGTAAAGATATTAATTAATCCCCAAAATTTCATGTTCATTTCTTAATTTAACTATATATTTTATAAGTTTGTTAAATATTATATTTCAAGGTTTCTTGTTCCAATTATGCAGTTATTTTTAGAATTGTCTGTTAAAATACTTTATTATAGTTTAATAGTTATGGGTATTTAGTTTTTAACATTTTAGGGTCGTTTGAAATATTAAATGATAATTTTGATAAAATATTTTCTAAATCATTAAATTATGATACATTCTTTATATATTCTCTCCATCATTCACTAAATTGGGGAGAAAACCCAAACCTAGACCTTATAAAAGGAAGTACTGTGCATAATCAATTAAGCTATGTTTAAGTTGACATTTAAATGTTTATCTGCAACATTATTTTGAATGTATTTTCGGTTAAAGTAAATTAGGCTAGAACTATGGTGATTGTATTTGTCATATTTATTCGTGTTATTGTCTCTTATATCTTTAATTAACTCATTTACCTTATTTATATGTTTTTCTACATACGTCAGTGTAATACTCATATACAATAACATGGTTGAATATAATGTAGTCTTTCTCTCAACATCTTCAAAATGGAAAGGTTATTGAGATTATTAGATTATGATACATTCTTTAAATATTTTCTCTGCCAATTCAACTAATATTTAGGTTATCTATTTTTTTTTTAAGAAATTACATCAAATTAGAAAAGAGATTAGAACGTGCAACCTTATGGAAGGGAGTAGAGATTGAAATTTAGAAATTTATCTAAATCAACATTATTTTGAATGTATTTCAAAAATGAAAGAATATACAAAATTAATGTTGGTATTACATCTGGCATAATCAAAATCAAAATCAAAATGTAGTTTTGATCGTTTAATTTTTAATCATTGGGATTTGGATATGTGATTTTCTTTAAGATTATTTTTTTCTTTTTTCTTTTTGCTTAGATTTGTTTATGAGCATGAAAGATTTTGAAATCTGTTTCGTGTATCAAATATATTACAACTTACAAGTGGGCTTGAGTTGAATTTTTAGAATTATTGCTACTATACTTTTTTCTTTTTTTTTTTTTAAAAAGTGCCCCTATCACTGACTATTTTATTATTTTTGTAATTCCCTGATTTAATATATATCATCAAGTGAAACAGCAATAATTCATAATGTATTTAATAATTTTGCCCTACACGACTCGAAAACGTGTTAATCATGTTCATTATAAAATAATTAATGCCAGGTTTGTTTTTTAATTTCACACAATATATTTATTTAAACATTAGACTTGGATCCAGATTTGCCTTCACCACCACCATTTTTCAGAAACCCCAAGAAATGGAAATGAAAAAAGGAAATGAAGCCTTCTCCACCCCAACCCATAGCAAGCTAGCGTTAGGCGAGCGTATTACTCATCTCAAGCCTCCTTTCACCATTTCTCAAATCAAGAAAGCTATTCCTCCTCATTGCTTTCAACGTTCCCTTCTCCGTTCGTTTTCTTACGCCATTTTCGATCTCGTTTTCGCCTCTGCCTTGTATTACATTGCCGATTCCTTCTTCCCCCTTCTTCCTCACCCTTATCAATACCTTGCTTGGCCTATTTATTGGTTTTGTCAAGGCTGTATCTTCACTGGCATTTCCATTATGGCTCATGAATGTGGTCATCGTGCTTTTAGCGATTATGAATTGGTTGATGACATTGTTGGCTTTATCTTTCACACATTCGTTCTCGTTCCTTATTTCTCGTTCAAATTCAGCCATCGCCGTCATCACTCGAACACCGCCTCGCTCGAGCGAGATGAGGTCTTTGTCCCTAAACCTAAACATAAAATGCCTTGGTATTTCAAGTACTTAACAAACCCACCAGCGAGAGTTCTCATCATATTAGCAACACTTACCCTCGGTTGGCCACTTTACTTAACCTTCAATGTTTCAGGTCGATTCTATGATCGAGTCACCAGCCATTATGATCCAAACAGCCCGATATTCGGCGAAAAGGAACGGCTTCAAGTTCATATATCGAACGCTGGAATTGTAGCAATGTTTTATTTGCTCTACAAATTGGCAATTGCAAAAGGGGTAACTTGGGTTATAAGCATATATGGAATTCCATTACTTGTTTTGAATGGGATTCTAGTTTTCATAACTTCATTGCAGCATACACATCCATCATTCCCATATTATGATTCAAGTGAATGGGAATGGCTGAGAGGGAATTTGGTAACAGTGGATAGAGATTATGGAATGATTTTGAATAAGGTATTTCATAATTTAACAAATACACATGTGGTTCATCATTTATTCCCAGCAATACCACATTATAATGCAATGGAAGCTACAGAAGCAGTGAAGCCAATCCTGGGAGAGTATTATCATTTTGATGAGACACCAATTCTAAAGGCTGCATGGAGAGAGTTCAGAGAGTGTGTTTATGTAGAGCAAGATCATAACGAGGGAGATTTGAGTATGGGGATTTTCTGGTACAGAAACAAGCTCTGAAATTTTTACTGCTTCTTTGTAAGCAACTGGTAAAAAATGGTACGATATTTTCTATTTCAATGTAATTTGTAGTTTTTTTTTTTGGGTGGGTTTCTTGGATTTTGAAGAAGGCAACTCAGTATTGACGTTGAATTTCATATAAATAAAATTGCTCTTCATCATGGGTTACGACTTTAATTATCTTTAATTTTGTTACTACAATGAGAGATTTGTAGATTGCATATAAAAAGAGTGACAATTTTATTATATTATTACATAACCATATGTATAAGAGAAGCAAGAATTGACCACAAAAATTGGAATTTATTTAGTCATAACTTCTTCGTTTGAACTCCGATTTAAACGATTCAACATGTTTTGGAACCCTCATTTCGAACTATATGCTATGATTACTTTGAAATCTTTAATAAATAAAAGAGTTTGTTATCAATAAAATACGAGCTATGATTGATACAATCAAGCCTTTTAGTTACTAATTATTTAGAAGTTTGAAATAACCATAATGTAGTGATCGAAATGAGGATTCCAAAGATCTTGAATCATCCAAATCGGAGTTCCAATGAAGAAGTTATGAGTAAAAGAAAATTAATTAATGGCGTTAGAGGGAAGAGTCTCATTGGAATAATATGAAACTGCAGAGCTATGATTTATCATTTTCAAACCATATGAGGTGTTCATGTATTTGGAAAAAATCGCAGGGATCTTATTTACATTTTATCCTATTTAATAAGTATGATTATTGACAAATACATTAAATATGCGAAGTTTGTTATATTCAACGTGAAATACAGGTTTTTGACATTTAGAAATCGACAATTATATAGTTCAAAGATTAAGCAAATCATTAAAATAATAATTTCAAAGTCTATAAAGAAATATTCATTAATAAATTTGCACTTGTTATTATTCAAAAATTGAAATTGGTTTGGTAATAAAAATTGTAAAATGATACTGTTAATTAAACAAAGGAATTAATTATAAACACATGATAAGATAACTTTTTATTTAATTTAGAAAGGAATGTAAAAATAATATGAAAATTTTCAAATTTAGTTAGTATTAAATATTAAATCATGTCTTTATCAATTGAAATCAATCAGATTTTTTTTTATGCCAATGACAAGGGTACTAACAGACAAGGCACACCACAGAGAACGTTTCTTTGCAATAATTTAGATAGTGGAATGAATAATATCATATAATTCATATATGTTGGGGACATCATATCACTCTCATCCAAAAAAAAATTAAGGGTGAAAAATCAAAATAGTCATTTGGAGGTGGGTCTTTTCCTCTATGATCATGTGTTTGAAAAAGTGTGATATTTAGCTACTTTTTACTATTCAATTTTTTAATATACCTATTTTTTTAGTATATGTTGTACATTTTTAATACCGGTAAAATATAAATAAGACGTGTGGTTTTGCTTAAATGCATGAACACCCTCTTGGTTTGAAAATGACAAATCACACCCTTTGGTTTCATATTATTTCAATGAGACCCTCCTCCAACATCATTAATTTTCTTTTAGTCATAACTTTTTTGTTTGAACTTGATTTGGATGATTCAAGATGTTTTGGAATCCTTATTTTGAGATCTACATTATAGTCATATTATTTCAATCAGAGTTGAAACGAAGAAGATATGACTAAAAGAAAATTAATAGCATTGAAGGGGATGTCCGATTGGAAAAATTTGGCACTACAGGAGAGTGATTTACTATTTTTAAACCACAGGGGGTGTTCATGCATTTAAAAAAAACTACAAGGGTCTCATTTGCATGTGACCCTTTTTATTATTTTTGTATATATTTTGATTTTATACTACATATTTCGATTTTAATTTAATTTCTTAGATTCATTTTAGTATATTATTTATAGTTTCTCATCTCATGTAAAGTGTTTTGTACATCTGATATATTGGGTATATCATCTTTCACATCGTAACTGCATTTGAGAAAAGTGTGAATCTACGCACTATACGTAATATACAGTCATTTAATCTGCAAATGAAAAACAAAAAAAGTGTTAATTCCATAATACTTAATGTAAAAAAAATACTTAATATGTAAAACAAAGCAAAAAGAAATGTATATTATATTACGTATATTACATAATGAAAATAAAAGAAAGGGGATGTACATCAACCACTCGTCATTTCGTATATTGCATGTATTACAGACTGTATATTAAGAAACAAGCTAATAGTTATGTATATTACGTATATTACAAAATATATATTTAAACAGACAACAGAAAAATGTATATTACTTATATTACAGACTCTACATTGAGCAAAATAGAAACAGACCGAGAGACAAAAAACAATTATGTATATTACAAAAAGAACGTATATTGTATATATTACATGTATCGCAGAAAACACTGTTAAGAAATTACGTATATTACATAAAACAACAAATGACATAAATGAGAAAAAAAATATAAAAAAATAATATCTTTCGTCAAATTCATGCTATTTTTGGTTTAGATCTTCGAGATTTGGAACAAAAAACGGTGAAAATATTTATGAAAAAAACGAGAATGAGAAGAAATTAAGGAGAGAGAGATAGTAAATTAAAAAAGTGTAGGAAATTCGTGAGATGAACATAATTTGTAGAAGATGAAAATTGTGAATTTTTGAAAAAGAAAGAGAAAGAAGGAGAGAATCAATGGAGGTTTGAAAGAAAATGATAGGGAATGGATAAAGGAATGAGGGAGAGAGGGAAGAAGAAATGACAGAAAAAAAAGAAAAAAAAATGAGAGACTGAGGGAGAGAATCTAATATATAGAAGAAAGAGAGGGAAAATGGGAGGGGATATATTTTTAAAAATAATTATGAAAAGTAGAGAGAGTTATGTTAATATTATAAAAAAAAAAAAAAAAAAAAAAGGGACGGCAAAAAAGAGGGAGAAGAGAGGAATGATTTGACATTAACGGTATTTTAGTATTTTTTATAAACACATGTGGCTATTAAAAAACATTTTAAGAATGGTGGCTATAGGGGAAAATAAGGAGCAAAAAGTGGTCATTTACATATTTTTAATCTAAAATTAATGATAGAAGAAAAAAAAAAGAAGCCGAAAAGAGAATTAAATTAATTTATTATATATTATTATCAAAGAATTCTATAAATATACCCACATAAAACTAAATAGAAATACTTTATTGAGAAAATTGATTGAGTAACAAATTTTGATGCAATATTTATAAATATATCATTATTTAAAAATATTTACAAATATAATAAATTTTATTACGTTTATTTGATTAATCTATAAATCAATGATTAACTTATTGTAAAAAAATTATTTCAACATTAATCATTAATTAATCCACTCAAAATTTATTATATTTAGAGATATTTTCACAAATTGATATTTTTATAAATATTTCCATAAAATTTACTAGATTTTCAATCTCCCTATTTTGTTTTCACATATCTTAATCACATACAATTTTTAAAACAAACGCATGGAGACATTTCAAATTCTAGCTGTGTCCAATCAAACATCAATTCAGTATAATTTCATTACCTTCGTTTCTCTCTTTAGTAGGTATCTGCGGAGATTTAACACGAGCCAGCAATTGATAATAATAATCTCAACCTGCTTGTTTTAAAATAATAATAATAATAATCTCAACCTGCTTCAATAAAAATAATAAATCTACAAATTAGTACACAATCCCTACTAATTAATTTAAGAGATTTACACTAACCAGCCATTAACAATAATAATCTCAACCTGCTTCAATAAAAATAATAAATCTACAGTAAGTACACAACCTCAACTAACTAATTTAAGAGATTTACACTGCCAGCCATTAACAATAATAATCTCAACCTGCTTCAATAAAAATAATAAATCTACAGTAAATACAACCCCTAACTTATTTGTTTCTCTTCTCATAAAGTTTTCAACTTTTTTTTTTTTTAAATGGAGAGATTTAAACCTTCGATTTAATATACATATACACATTCCTTAATTAAGCTATCTAAGTTCATATAGGCACGAAGCCTTCTATTTTTACGAAATTGGTATATATATAATCTTTTATTGATTATATTAAAGGGTAAATTACAAATAACACCTTTGTGGTTTCGGTCAAATTCATGAATAGCTCCTAAAATTTAAAAATGACAAATCACACCCCTGTAGTTTCAAATTATGTCAATAAGACCCCTCATCTCCAACCTTGTAAACTTTCTTTTAGCCATAATATTAAATATGTTAAATCACCATTACACCCAAAAGGTTAAGCCAATAGGTAAGGGGAAATTTAAACATATATCTCAATACTTCCCTCACATGTGGACTTGGATATATCTGACAAGACTGGACATGTGGAATATAAATGAGGAGGAAATAAGAGCAAATGACACAACGAATGTTCAAATTCAGGATCTTCTACTCTAATACTATATTAAATATGTTGAATCACCACTACACTCAAAAGGTTAAGCCAATGGGTAAAGGGTAAATCCTAAACACATATATCTCAACACATAACTTCTTTGTTTGAACTCCGATTGATTCAAAATATTTTGGAATCCTCGTTTGGCTCTACGTTATGTTCACTTGAAAACTTCTAAATCATCGATGAAACAAATGGGTTAATGGCTTCTATCATACCTACTATTTTGATGATAATAAACTCTTTTATTTATTGACAATTTTAAAGTTTTGAAGTGATCATAACGTAGAGTTGAAATGAAGATTTCAAAACATCTTAAATCATTTAAATCGGAGTTCAAACAAAAAAGTTATGACTAAAAGAAAGTTTATAATTCTGTAGGGAAGGAGTCTTGGCATAATTTAGAATTATAGGGGTGTGATTTGTCATTTTTAAACTACAAGTGTTCATAAATTTGAGTTAAACTACGGGGTGTTGTTTGCAATATAAACTATATTAAAATGCCAATTTTTTCAATGTATTGGTAAAAGGTGATCAACGTTTGTTACTCTATTATTAAAATTAAATTATGATACAGAGATCTCACATTAAAACACATTCATGCAACACGATTGATTGAAGGATCTGTAATTCAGTTGTATTAACTATTATTGATTTTTATATATATGGTTTGATCTCAATTTTATTATGACAACTAATATGTCATCTAATTCATACTTTCTTAAGTTTCAATCAAGGAAAACTAAACATCACCTAAAAATCCAACGCCTTTTCCTTGATACACACAAATATGATAATTAAGTATAGTTTTAACTGGTAAGACATCCATATGCATATTCCCTTTTATGAGATTGAAAAATCGAGTCTTCCCTCTCTCAGAGACTTCCTTCTCCATTGCTTCATGCGTTTTGATAAGTTCCCTCACAATTTCTTCATTAAAATCAATTCACCACTTTCTGTGTTGTTAATTGTTTACGATTTTTCCCTCACAATCATCTCACGATTCACCATTTTTGTTTTGTCAAGTGTTTCTATTTTTTTTTTTTTTTTTGTTATTTTTTTTAAATTTTCTGTTTTGTTTGTAAAAAACTAATATTTATATAAAATCTATTGCACTCTATGAGCCACGTTTGGCCTTGCGTTGCAAATAGTAAACATCAACCATGCAAGGTTTGAGTGGTAGATACTTTCAAGCATCGGAGATGCACTGTAATTACGCGTTACCGATGCTAAAAACGGGTATTCGTAATATGATATTGGCGACGTGTAACTCATATCGTTAAAGACCATTAACGATGCAGATGTATGGTATTCACGATGTCATCACACCTGGCTAATGATAGCATATTTTGTAGTGTAAATCACTAAATGGGAATGGTTAAAGAAAGAAAGGAAAGCCATCCAAAACGGCAACAAATGAAGTTTGCAGGAAGAATGAATGTGTTTTCCAAAAATAAACCACAAAACAGATTTCCTTCTTATCCTAACACAAAAATACACTATCATAGGGATGACAACAGGCGGGCGGGGTCGGGGATACTACATTTCCCATCCCCTAACCCTGGGGATTTTTAATCCCCATACCCTACCCTATCCCCTAATAGAAAAATCAGGCGGGTTCGGGATTCCGGTTCGGGGATAGGGTTACCCGCTGGAAAATTCCGGTTTTATATTTTAAGTATTATTTAAAAAGGAATATAAAAATGAAATAGATATTTAAAATATACTTTTTTAAGACAAAAATAAAACATGATACTAAACATTTTATAATTTATTAGTTAATATAACCATATTATATATATTTTTTTTCAATAAATAAAAATAAAAGTAAACAAAATATATAAGATGTTATTAAATTATCGGGTTCGGGTTCGGGGGCGGGGCGGGGGAATGTATTCCCTTCCCCCCGTACCCTATAAGAAATTGGGGGGAAATTTCCCCCCTAACCCTAACTCTTACCCTAATTAAACGGGGATTCCCCGCCCCTATAGGGTCGGGGCCCCGCGGGTTCCCGCCGGAGAATTTTGCCATCCCTACACTATCATTTCCTTTTTTTTTTTTTATAGTAACTTTCTCTCCCCTTTATTATATTATATTTCGATACTAAGAAACGAAAAGGCGAGACTCGAGAGAGACATGCCTAGGGTATAAGCCAAAAAAAAAAAAAACCCACCTAATTTAAAGGGGAGAAAATTAAGATAGACAAATAAAATTAAACCATTTAAGCAAAAGAAAACAAATAAGTGAAAATGAAGGAATAAAAATTAAACCATCCAAACAAATATAAAGCAAAAACAAGCAAGAAGATTAAATTCCTTAGTATACATATAAGTAAAATTGGATGTTACTTTCAATTACTAATTTATCTATTTAAAAATATAATTCTTTCAATTGTACTTTTGATCTTTTTTTTTTTTTAATATTAACGAGTATATATTATGAAATTAAATGAATAAAATTTTCCACCTAACTAGTTAGAAGAAGTTTCTCCTAATTTGATCACTACAAGGAAAATTGGTATTGTCGTGAAAATTTTCACCGACAAAGACTTTGTAGGGGAATTAGTTTCATCGAGACTTTTTAGTCGGAAAAGCCCACTCAAAATTTACTGGCATAGCCTAAATGTGGATTGCCGACGAAATAAAAAAAAAATATTACAATGCCGGCATATCCAATTAAAAAAAAAGGATTGCTGGAGCCGGCATAGCCACTGTAATGACTTTTTTTAATTACAATTTTATATTTCTAAATTTAAAACCTGTATTTCTGGTTAAATTTAACAAATTTTCACATATTCAATGCACTATTCAACAATGAAACTTTGTAACTAATTTAAAGACATCTCAATTGCATAATATCATAACAGACATAAATAAGTTAGTTATAAAATACATCACAATCTCAAAATTTTCAATACTGAAAGAACATAAAAGAGTTAAAAGACATAAGTTTTGTAACAAACTACATCCTAAGTAATAATTATGCGTCATAATCTTTTAGATATTACTTATTAATGGGACATACGTATTTATTAAATAGAACCTACATATTTATTTATTTATTATTAATTATAGATCTATGACATCTAAGCAAGTTATGAGAAGCTCCTTCTATAGCTAGTAAGGAGTGAAGTTTTATTTTAACTAAATTGTCTATTTAACATTTTTTAGCAAAATTAAATATTCTTAGTCAATAAAATTTAAACGGGCCATTTTAAAATATTCTATTCCATTGCTATGGGTAAAATACAAAATATACCCCTGCACTTTCAAGTTGTTGCAAAACATACCCCTACACTAAATTAATAGCAAAACATACCCTTGCACTTTACATTTTTCAATTTTACATACCCTTGTTAAAACTAACCTTAAGTAGTTTTTTTGTTAAAAAAAGAAAAATATATATAGCTCGACATTCCCTATTTCCTTTCTTTCTCCAACATATCTCTCTTCGTTCCTTCCCCCGATTGCAATTTTCTCCGAAGAGCAAATATGTATGTGAACAACTTGACTTCAAGAAAGAAAAATCGACTGTATTTTAATATTAATATTAACATGCTTCATATTTGCAGCTTTGGTCATGGTATCAATAATCTTTACTATATTTTATCATTGACAAATGTGATTCTATGTTTCAGGTGGCATTTTCACTATTTTTTTAATCTCTCAAAGTTGATATGCTTCTCAATGGCCCTTAAGATTTATATTATGTTGTCGTAGTTGTTTTCCTCTCTACAAATTTAGTTATATATACAACTATCTCATCGCTTTTCTCAGGAGTTTTGTGGACAACTAAGTAGAGGGTTTTGATTGTGAGGTGCCAAGTACTTATTCTTTGTTGACCATTTTTTGTTAAAATCACAATACTACCATTTTTTTAGTCTTTCGGACCTGCTCATACATTTATGGAAAATAAATTATGGTCTAGACAAAGAAAAGCATTATTGTGGTGTGGCTAAGAAATAACATGGTAAGACACAAATAAACGTCCGTTGTAAAATAGGATGTTGGGGCTCACATTTTTTTTAAACAACATAAGGTTAGTTTTAACCTTTAGTTAAGAGAGGGTATATAAAATTGGAAAATATAAAGTGCAAGGGTATGTTTTGCCATTAATTTAGTGTAGGGGTATGTTTTGCAACAACTTAAAAGTACAGGGTATATTTTGCATTTTACCCAAAAATTATTATGTGGATTTTTTTTTAAATTATCGATATGAAATAAAATATTGATATTAAAATATAAAAAATAGGGTTAGTAGTAGAACAAATGCTTTTTAAAGTTTAAAATTAAGAAAATACGTCACCAAACTGTTAAAAAATATATATGATTGATATTTAAAACAAAAAAAATAGTCATTTTTATTTCTAAAAGCGATTATTATCAGGTTTTTTTAGAGTTTTGACCTTCAAAATAAGTATTTAAGAGTTATTGACATCCATTCTCATTTTAACCCTTTTGACCTTATAATGATGTCATTTTGCTGTGAAATGTCTAAAAAACCATTTTCCTCTATTCTTCCATAAAACCATTTTCTTTTCTTCTTTTCTCAATATATTATTTCTTCTATCTTCCTCACTCACGACGGTGACGGTTGGTGGTGGAAAAACGTTTGAAATTCTATCTATTTTGATTTCGGTATGTATGACTTTCGGTTTTTGGGATTTTTCATTTGTATTTTTTATCTCTCCCAAAACCTCAAACCTCAACACTCTCTTCATTTAGCCAAATAATCTTCAAGCTTTTGATTTTTATTATTTTGGAAAGAAAAAAATCAGGGTTGCCCTGAAGTTTTCCCGAATTTCGATTTCGATGGACCAAAATCCTTCCTCAATGAAGGAAATCGGTTCACCGATTTTGGATTTTTCTTTCTTTCTTTATTATTTTGGAAAGAAAGAAAGGAAAAAAAAATCCAAATAGATGGACCGAAATCCTTCCTCAATGAGGGAAATCGGTGGAATGATTTTGGATTTCGGTGGACCGATTTCTTTCATTGAGGAAGGATTTCGGTCTTGGGGTAACCTAGATTTTTTTTTTCTAAGAATCAAAGCTTGAAGATTACTTGGCTATGTGAAGAAAGTGTTGAGATAGAGTGGAGTGGAGACGGTGTTGAGGTTTTGGGAGAGATAAAAAATACATAAGAAAAATCTCAAAAACCCAAAGTCATACATACCCAAATCGAGATAGAAAGATTTTCAAATGTTTTCCACTACCAATCGCCACCGCCGTGAGTAAGGAAGATAGAAGAGATAGTATTGAGAAGATAAGAAAACAGTTTCATGGAAGAAGAGAAGAAAAAGAGTATTTTAGACATTTCACAGTAAAATGATATCATCAGAAGGTCAAAAAAGGCTTAAAGTGATAATGAAGGTCAATAACTCTTAAGTGCCTATTTTGAAGGTCAAAACTCTAAAAAAAACCATTATTATCGTTTCTCAATATACACTTAAAACTGCTACGTACCACATTTAACCTTAACGTAAAAGCCAAAACTTATAATTAATTATAGGCAACGAGGAAAAAAAAGGTTGTGGGACTTGCCTCACGTAATTAGGTTTTATTACATTTTTATGTGGGTTTACCTAATTGGGTTGTGGGACTTGCCTCACCTAATTAGGTTTTATTACATTTTTATGTGGGTTTACCTAATTGGTTAATACGAAGAAGAAAATTAATTGGTTTGGTTGGTATTGGTACTAAACAACTTATAAGATCAATAAGAAATATAAACTTACTGGTAATTAATGAGACGATAAAATGAACCCTCTCTATGCGTCTATTTCTTCATACTAGATTTTTAGTACGTACGTTGCACGTAATCTTTTCCTTAAAAAATTTCATTTTATTTAGATCATTTGGGTCACTATCCCATTGAGATACCTCGAAGATTAAATTAATCTGATTTATTCATTAATTGGTTCAAATTAACTTTCGTCAGATGAAAAAATAATGCAGGTCAATATATATTGGAGTTTTGACAAAATATAACATATGAATTAATTGATAATATATGAAATATAAGAATTTACAAACGGTACAAAATAGTAAATAACATTACCTCAGAAATTATTCATTATTTTTTATACACAACACTTTTTCTTCCATTTAATTAATAAATTATTTTTTTATTATTTATTCTCTTGTATTAGAGAATGATAAATGTTGCTGATGATTTTCACGATGGACATATTGTTATACTTTGAATTTAAATTTAATGATTGTTCAATTTATTTTTTCTTTATAGTTATTTTTTACTATTTTAAAAATTATGAAATTATTTATTATTAGAATAATAGATTAAACAAAGATAGTATATAATCATTTGGATAATCTAATATGTTATATGACATTCATTGGCAAATATCTTTGCTTAGTTCTTTACTCCTCCTTGGTTAGTCTTAACCGTAGTCTTGTAATAAGCTAACTATGGTTAGCATTTAGTTGTTGGTTTGTTAATTAGTCTTCTTGTATTTTGTTACTTTACTTCATTCCTTTTGTGGGTTAACTCTCTGTAAGTTTGGTGAGACATTCAATGAAAAATTACCTTTTTGGTTTATTGTTAATTTCTTCTCTTCTTTCTTCTTGTGATCTGAGATTCAAGTTCTAAAGTTAACATAATATACAAATTCTTATTTGCTACACCTTTTCATCTCATCTGACAAACAAAAGGAAAAAAAAAGGAGGAAGCTAGCAGGGACTATTTGACTATTGAGGGTAATATAATACCCTTAACATTTTTGCTTTGTTTAATTCCAGTGATCAGATTAAAAACATGATCTCAACCTAAAATCCAACAAACATGAAATCTAAATGAAAATTTGAATGACATGAGAAATCATATAAAAATACATAAAGAAAGAAAATTCTTCTACATAATTCGTTCTAATTGCCACGACAAACCTTCTCCCCTCCCTCCTGATTCTTTAAAACACCATTCTACTATATCTAAGAGCTTTTAAATCTTCTACGACAACGTATTTTCAATAAATACCCCTTTCCTCCCTATCTCTAGCATTTCCTTTGTTTGGATTTGGAAAGAAATGGTAGAGGTAAATAAATATATGCAGCCAAGGAAGTGAAGTTAACAAAAACTGAATTGCCATAATTGGAGGATCAATTGCTCAATCGACCTAATTTGAGTTCCCATTTGCTTCAAGTTAATTCGAGGTATAATATTTATAGACCAATTTGTTTAGAATACGAAGAGAGAATGACCCATTTATATTTTATTAACTTACTCATACAACAATTATGTTTAATCGGTTTCAAAAGAAAATTTATGTCATGTTGAAGTTTTAAAGACTCAAAAGAAAGATGACAAAACTGTTGGGATACGGGAAGAGTAAAAGACTAAAAAAGAAAAGATGCTAGACTGCCCGAATATTAGAAGAGCAAAAGACTCAAATAGGAGAAATGTTTGGCTATGCAAGTATAAACATACTATTTTATTCGTGAGTTGTTATTTTAGTATAATTAAGAAAATTGGTGGTAATATAATTACTAAAACATATTTTATATATTAAGATAAGATTTAAATTTCATATTTCTTCTTAATATTTTAAAATCTCAACTATATATATATATATATATATATATATATATATATTATAGCTGTTATGAATGATATTTAGTAATTTAGAAAATAAATAAAATTGGTGGTAATGTGATTCCTATAACAATATTTTATATAATTATTAAATTTTTATATTTAATATTTTTAAATAAAAATTTTCTTTATGATAGTAGAGATAGAGATTTTTTTTTAAAAACATATTATATTAATTTTCATGAATTTGATTGATAGTTAATTAGAGTGCACTATAGTGTTTAATTAATTTGGTCATGATAATTAATTAAAAATGGCACACTATATAATTTTAAGATTTTACAAAGGACATAGTTGTCTAAAAAAGTTTCTCCAACATAGCCACTTTTAATATAGTAAAGATAGTCACTTTTAATATAGTAAAGATAAAGATAAAGATGTTCCAAAAACTACCGAGAAAACCTAAATATTGTTTTATATAGTTTTAAAAATCTAAATATTAATTAGCGCACTAAATTTGAGAAATCCGTTTCAAGAAAAGAATTGACATAAAGAATTTTTTTTTTTTTTTTTTTTTTGAGATTGAATTTACATAAAGAATTTAAATTGATGTTGTTATTGAAATATTAATTAAAGATTAATTCAATTGATTATACCACTGAAATAGGTATTTTTTTTTGTTAAAAATGTGTTTATACTAGGTATATAATCTATACTATCTAAAAAGTGGCTTAGAGGAAAAACTTTTGATTTCCATTTTTACCCTTATAATTCATTTAAATTTCTATAATGCCATCATTCAAATTAATAATCATTTTATTACAAATTAATTAAATACAATACCAATTAATTAAATGCAATAAACAAATTTTATACTATCTAAATTTTATTATTCAAAATTAATAATCATTTTATTACCAATTAATTAAATACAATAAACAACTTTTATACTATCTAAATTTTTCTAAATATACTTTCTTATTATTAAATTAATTAAATACAATAAACAAATTTTATACTATCTAAAATTTTCTAAATATAGTTTCTTATTATTAATAATTCAATATTATTACCAATTAATTAAATACAATAAACAAATTTTATACTATCTAAATTTACTTTCTTATTATTAAATTAATTGAATACAATAAATTAAAATTGTCTTCATTCAATAAATATTTCAAATATATTTTATCATGAGCTTATTTCAAAAATTAATTTAGTAATAATTTATTGGTCATATTTATAAAATAAATAATTTCATAGACTTATTAAATTTAAAATCAAACCCAACAATCAATTAATTTTTAATAACTTTTCGTCCACTATTTTCTCTAACAAACCTTTCCATTCCTAATTCTTTTTTTTTAAATTATATTAAGACTAGGTCGAGCAGGGGAAAACACACACTAAGACAATTCTCTATCTAATTTAAATATATAATTACTTTAGTGAGATTATTTTTTAAAAGATCAAAACCAAAGGACATAGCATACCATCTTTTAACACCCCAAATAAATGAGTAGTAGAAAAGTTTTGTAACTCACTAATTGAATTAAAAATTTATTGAAATTAATAATAATAGGTTATTTGCATTATGAATACAAATTAATAATTGAGTTCAACCTTTCCAAAATGCAAGATAAAATTTTTCAAAAAGAAAGAAATTTAAAAGACCACATAATTAAAATTAAAATTAATGAAAACAATTCTATCTACACGCAGCTCATCAAAAGGCAGCATAGTTGATTTCCATTTACTATCCATTGATTACAATGGAAAAAAACTCCTAAATATGACCTATTAATGTAATTTAAAACACCAACTTATGGGTTTCTCTCAATTGTAACTCTAAAAAATCTAACTATTATATAAACACATCAAATGGACCTCTTTGGCATAAAATTCATCTTCTTTGGGTAATATTCGGCTACTTTGGAAACCCAATTGATTGATTGAAGGTAATTTTTTGTTTTTCCTATTTGTTTTACTATTTAATTTAATTTAATAATTAGCAGTAGTAATAGTAATATTAATATTTATTATATATTATTTATTATTTATAATTATTTTACTATAATCATACTAATTGTACCTAAATTTCCTTCTATTGTTTAATTTTTTTATGCAGGATCAGGATGGAATACATGCTTATAAAGGATCGTGAACCATTCTTAAAAAATAGACATTGAAAATACTCAATTGAGAAAGGTGAAACTAATAAAGGAGAACATTTCCATCTATTGAAGCTAATTATTTATAATGACCAGGTAAACAACCGTACAATTATTCCATTTTACAATTTACAATATGATATTAAAATTCCTTCATGAAAATTTGAATTTTCAAAATATTAGTTAAGAAAATAACTTCATAATAATATTGACTTTTTTATTATAAAATTTGAAAGATAAACCACGTGCCCCACGTGCATGGCACGTGTGAAAAACCTAGTATAAAAAAAGTGTTTTTCTATCTATAAGGTCTAAAGTTCAAATCTCCCTCTTTCAATTTGAAATAATATCTAAAATTATTTAATGATCATTACGAACTAAAACTTAACGAAGAAAATAGAACGCGGATGGCGATGGCCCATAATCTGGTGAAGGCAGAGATTGGGCCTATCTTATTTATTTATGGCCCAACATGTTGTTTACAGTTATTATGGTGCAAAATTTGCATGGGCTGTACATGTAAGCAAGGCCCATGAATCTAGTCCAACTAAAAATAGACTATATATATATATAGGGTTATATTGGTAGATAGCCCTTAATTACTATAAATAAGACTTTTGGGCCCATGGAAAAAAAAACATTATAGCCTTTTCCGGATCTCAAGGTGTGGTGAATTTCAAAAATACCCTGCGTTTAATCTGAAAATGGGTGGGATATTTATTAAATAAAAAAAAATGAAGGGGCGCGATTTTCGTGGGAAATATCAATGCAGATTTCTTGGAACCCTAAGAATAGAGAGAGATATTGTCAAAAGAGGAGTCGTTTTTTTTACAGTTGAAAAAATGTCATCGGAGATTTGATCAAAAGCCTTCAGAGAAAGAAAATTTTCATTTTTCATGAAGGTGAGTTTTTCATTTACGAAATCGCAATATCTTAACCAACCTCTCATAAAAAATATCTGATTTGAGGGGGTTGGTTTCTGTTTTTTTGGATCGGGAAAAGAAGACGTCCTAGAACATATTCCATCAAAAGATATTGAAATGGAGGAAGATGAAGTTAATAGCTGAATCTTAGTTTGAAGAGCATGAAGAAGACGTAAAATTTGAAGATGAGGTATAATAATTAAATTCATTAAAAAATAGTATTGCTTTTCTTTTTTTAAAAAAATACCATTATTGATCATAATCAGGAAGAAGATGATGGAAAGAAAGGTATAAAAAGAAAAAAGAAGAACGATGAAGGAAAAGATGATGAAATATGAAGGGGGAAAAAAATACTCTACTATACATCATTTATATTCAATTTCTTAAAATTTTAATGATTTACTATACTATACTCTAAACAACAATATGAGTTTATAATAAACCCAAAAAATGATTATACTGTCACTATAAAATATATTTATTTGGTGATAAAATGTACGGTATGATATAATATATTTAATATATATTATATACAGTATATTTTGTTTTCAAATGTTTAATTATCTGAAAATATAGTACCAAACACTGTAATAAAAATAATCATTCATCATGTACAGTATAGCATAAATTTATACAGTTGAAAGTATGAATTATACAGTATAACATATCTTCTTAATAATGTACAATATAATTTTCATGTTATAAATTGTTATATACTTAATTATCTATTATTAACTATGTATGGTATAATAAATGTTAATATATCTTTGGGGCATGAAGAAAAATAGGAAACAGTTTCAAAATGTACATAAAACTTGATGATATTATATTGTTTTTGTTATTTGGTGGTTTGGTATATTATAAAAATATATATTGTACAACCTAATAAAAAATGATTTACCATTAAAAAAAATAAAATTATCATGTATAATTTGAGATATAATTTTATACAGTTTAAGGTATAATATATTAGATATAAAAAAACATTAAAAAAACATTGTACATAATTGTATTTTTAAGGGTAAAATACGTTTTTGGTCCCTATAGTTTCACTTTGGTTTCATTTTCGTCCCTGTATTTTCAAAACTGACTTTTTTCGTCCCTGTACTTTCTAAAACTCACTTTTTTAGTCCTTCTGTTAACTTTTCTGTTAATTGACTGTTAGTCATTAGTGACATAGTATTTTTAATGACATGGTAGGTTGACTTGATCTTCTATCATCTCTCTCATAACTTTCTCTCTCCTCTCTATCTCTCTCTAACCAGATCTCTTGCTTGTATCATCTCCTACTCTTCTCGACGATTCAGGACCTTTCCTCCTTCCTCTTTCAATTTCAAACGAAGATGCTCTTCCAAATAGAATCATTCGCCCTGAAGAACAAGAAGATTTCCTGTTGAATGAAGAATCTGAATATGAATCGGAGGAATCCACATCGCCTCCCTCATTTCCGGAGCTTGAATCTCATATTAAGAAATCGATTCAATCTCTTGGAGGTTCCGTTTCCCCTAAATTGAATTGGAGCGCGCCAAAAGACTCTGCTTGGATTAGCCCTAGGGGGAATTTGGAGTGTTCTTCGTTCAGTGAGATTGCGCTTTTGCTTCGATCGTCTGATTCTCTTGTTCACAATCTTTGTCACGTTTACGATTCCTTTGTCGATAAAACCTCGTTGAGACCTATGAGATTCTTCCTCGCGCTTCGAAAATGGTTGTGACAACCCAACTCCTTTTAAACACATTAAAACATAACGCAACGGGAGACTTTATTTTTAAGAAAAATTCGCGTGGTTCCATTTGAAAAACGGACTAACCAAAAACCTGTTTTACATGGTTCACAACAGAGAAAGCAGGAAATGCGCATTTTCAAAGTAAATGAAGTTTAAAACAACAACATGCAAGTTTAAGTATGAAATCACGCTCTCTTGAGCTCAAAACACAAAGTACATAAGTTTACAAAACGACATCAAATAAGACTAGCATTCTTCAATGCTCCTAGTCCATGTCCAAAATATCATCCCGATCAGTCAAGCAGCACCACAACCTCTAGCCCATCCTCTACCACGAGGCGTACCTGAAAAATTTGTAGTGTAGCAACATTAGCATAAAGCTAGTGAGAATAAAGTGGAAATAAGTGAGTCTATGGACCGAAATCCTCATCGGAAATAGTGTCCAACACCCTACCAAGCCCCTTACTAACAATTTATATCCTCCAAAGTACTAAGTACACAATGATGAGAGTAAAAGATAAACTGATTTCTATATCATTCATTATCAAAGCTTGACATTTTAGGAAGTAGGTAAAAGATAAATATAACTAGAATCGGTTTTAACAACACATTTCAAGTAAATACTTAAATTACCACATCATGTATCACAACGTTAAACACTTTCTCGCGTATCACAACGCCAATCACATATTATCATACCGCGTATCGCAACGCCAATCACAAGTATCAATCTGCGTATCACAACGCCAATCACAAGTATCAATTTGCGTATCACGACGCCAATCACAAGTACTACACCGCGTATCACAACGCCAATCATAAGTATCATCCGCGTATCACAACGTCAATCACAAATATCAACCGCGTATCACAACGCCAATCACAAGTATTGTATCACCACGCCACGTGTACTATACCCCTCTGGGTAGTACAAAGTAGCAAATCTCATTGCTATAAATGTTACAATCATTGCGTATTACCACGCCGCGTGTACTACACCCCTCTGGGTAGTACAAAGTAGCAAATCACATTGCTATAAATGTTACAAGTCACATCGTTCCACACTTTCGTTATCACACTTCGTATTACAACGCCACACTAATTCTAATACTAGCACGCCTTCTAAACTAGGTAACAAATTACTAAAAGAGCGGCTAAACAAATAAGGGCTACCCCCTCTTCTTCCCTCCTTGAAAGTCTCGGTCTCAAAACAACTCTTACCAACTTTTCTCTAAACTTATTCCAATTTTCGTAACCTCCCATAAACCAACCCAAACTACTAAAACTTGCTAAACATCAAAACTCATAATCTCGCTCCCAAAGTTTGATTCCAACCAAAGATGAAAGTTTCATCTATTGCACTTTCCTTAGCCCAAATCTACTCCCAACATCATTTACCCTTATAACCAAGTACATTCCTTAACCTCCATCAAACTAAATCGTCAAGAAAGTCGAACCCATGAAAACACCCAAATCCACTTTAAACTCACCTTGACAAAGTAGACAACTCCCTACGAGCCGGAGGGTCGATCAAGCGAACGGTTTCCAAAACCTACAATTAAATTACATCTAACATAATTAATATACTAAACACCAAATAAATACACAAAAACAAGACAAAATTTCCGAGCTACAACACATCTTTGGTCCGAAAACGGGGGCTGTTATAAAGGGGCTGTTTTGGGGCATTTTTGGGAGGTGTTTCGGCTTGAGGATGATGATTCGAGAGGTGTTTAGTTGGGTTTCCAGTTTGATAATTATTGGGTAATATTTTCCTAGGTGTTGGGTTGTATTTCCTCTCAAATAAGTCAAGGAAAAGGCTCCATCACCTCCTTCATTTTCGGCCATGGTGGTATTCTTGGGCAACTTTGGGTTCAAGAAAAAGTGAAAGGAAAAGTGGTGGAAATAGTATGGGTAGGCTCAATTTACTTTGAAATTTCAAGTTCCATTCATGAAACCTTGAAATTTCAAATGAATCAAAGAACAAAACACAAAAGTCATTCAAATCTAGAAATGAAACCCATAAACAAATTTACCCCTAGGAGCTTCTAAAACCAAGATCTTGCTTCCAAACCTTAGGGAAAAGTTTCCCCACGTTAATACCGAACCAACGCAACGAAAATAGCTCAAAACGGTTGAGAAATGAGAGAGAAAACACCATTTTTCTCTAGGTTTTTGGGTTTACCCGAGAATGAAGAAGAAGAAGAGCTATTTTCTTTCTTTGTCTCAAAATGAAGAATGAAGAAGATGAAGATGAGTGGTCTACTTTTGGAGAGGTAGAAATTTCTTGCAAAAAAAGTCCTTCCTTTCTTTTCTATCTTTTAAAAAGTAACTCATGCATTTAGTAAACACTATTTACCTCTTGATATTAACTATGTACAATTAAACTAGCTAACGGTGATTAATAATTGACCCGTTAATAATCATTAATGCTTGGAATCTTAAATTATGTTTCTAATGGAAATAAAAGTCTACAAATAAGTAAACCTTCTAAGTTCTAAATTATTATTTCTAAAATTAAATTAAATTCTTTACTTTAAAAAAAATAATAAATTAATTAATTAAAATTTGCCTAAAAAAGTAACGGGACGTTACAATGGTACTCATCACTCCGACCAGAGATGGAATTCCGCTGTTTCGTTAGGAATCGGAACCTCGTCGGCGTTTCACAATGTGAAGTCACAACATTCTATCCTTGTTTGATGGAGAAAGAGAATCTGCAAGCACTTATCCGAGATTTCTTCATTGATCATGTGAAATCGAGATTTGAATCGGAAAATTACACGTTTGATGTGTATGTGACGAAGAATGGAAATGTAAAGATTCTGGATTTCAATCCATGGGGTGCATTTACACTTCCATTGATGTTTGATTGGGGGGACTTGGAGAAACAATGTGATGAAAAGGAAGAATTGAGAATTGTTTAGAGCTAGAGAGGGGTAAGGCCTGGATTGAAGACTGTTGTTCCATTTGATTACTTGGATACTAGCTTTGGAAATGGTTGGGACCATGAATTCAATCAAAAGAAGTGGTTCGTAAGAGAAAGAGGGATCTGGTTAGAGAGAGATAGAGAGGAGAGAGAAAGTTATGAGAGAGATGAAAGATGATAATTTTAAAATCAATAAAAAATATTGTTTTAAAGTACTAAAATACCACATCATTTAAAAATATTGATAAAAAAATCAAGTCAACCTGCCACGTTATTAAAAATACCATGTCACCAATGACTAACAGTCAACTAACAGAAAAGTTAACAGAAGGACTAAAAAAGTGGGTTTTGAAAAGTATATGGACGAAAAAAGTCATTTTTGAAAGTACAGGGACGAAAATGAAACCAAAGTGAAACTATACGGACCAAAAACGTATTTTACCTTATTTTAATTTTATAGAAAAATAGTTTTTGAAGTAGAGAATACATAAAAGTAAAAAAAATGTATGTAATTTATTAGAAATAATAACAACGGTAAAATTAAAAAACATAAATAAACAAACCCAAAAAAACGATATGCATAATAAAATAAAATAAATGAAACTCTAATGAAAAATAAATAATAATCGAAAAGAAAGGAGAGAATATGTGAAATCAACAAGAGGAATTAAAAACCAAATCAGAGAGATTGCAACAAATCAGGAATTTTAAAAATGGTAAGAGAGAGAAACATAAACGAAAAAGAAAAGGAAATAAAGAAAAGGGTTTATCAGGTATATTTATAATTACCATATCATAATTGGGCCAAAAAGTCTTAAAAAGAGTGGAGGGGCTAAAAAAACTTAGTAAATAGCCGGAATAGGCTATATACTGGATTATCCCATATATATACGTCTTCCATATCTCCTTTGAAATCTCAGATATTTCTTCAATAGCCGGGATTCGCCTCTCAAGAAGTTGCAACAACTTTCTTGTTTTCCTCCTCCAACTGTGCATCATCAAACTGTATTATTTAAAAAGTTGTTATACTCTCTACTCCATACAAGAACATTGGTATATGTTAAATCATTTGGGGTTGTGCAAAGCCCGAGATTGAGACATAAGTTGGGGATGACTCATTGGTTTATTTTAATTCAGATATTGGGATGTGGTTGATTCTTGATGTGATTCTTTAAATAGGGGATATGGGTGAGTATGAGAATTAAAAATCTTCGTAGGCTAGAGGACAAGGAGTGCATCCCCGATTCTGCCTCGCCTCGTTGTCATCACTATTTGCAGGTATTGAGAAAAATAAGTAGAAAATACGTAGGTAAAAATTGTGGAATATATGAGAAGAGGAAGATGAAAGGAGAGGGAGAAAACGTACAAAAATAAGAAATTGGATATGAAACACATACGAAAAAGACAAGAAGTGAAAATTGTGTGAAAAGATAAGTTAATTCTTTAAACTATAGGGAGTAAAATGAGCAAAAAGTCAGAAAATCAACTAATAAATTTATAAATGCAGTTTGGAGGGTATAATAGGAATATATTGTATAAAAAAATCTAATGACTTGACGACTTCTTATTGAAATATTTTGAAGAGTGGCTAGATACATTACATCCTAAAACATATTATATATAGCCCTTATAAGTTATAACTTAGTCGAATTCAGTTGTAAAGAAATTTGGTTGTCAATATATATTTTATTTCCTTTTTTACCCAAACAATTTGAATTTATATAACCTCGTTCGGAAAATAGATTTATTTTCAGAAATTTCCTAGATAAACAAATCTCAATTCTTTACGGGATCGAAAGACACGCGTTATAATCTCCACCGTCAATCTCATACTAAATTACCGTCCATCGATTCCCTTATTTGTTTATAAATAATCACCAGAGCCAGGGGTTGCTTAAAACGTCCCAAATCAGATTCCTGAAGAAATCGAAATTCCATCGATAGATTAGAATTCCGAACTAGAAAAGAGAGAAATTGTGGTTTAATACTCCAAGAATCTATATTTGTAAAAGCCACTTTAAGATTTTCAAGACCTCTCATCTTGATTCTTTCTTGCGAAAAAACAAGGGTTTTTTTTTAGGGTTAATTCTTGCCATTTTTTTTTTTGTTTCGAATTGGAATTAAGGCTTATAAATTCTCGATCTTGTCGGTGAATTTTGACTGGAAGAAGAACAAGAAATAGTATTGGTCGATCTTTTTATATCTTAGGGTTTTATTCGTTAAGTTTCTTGATTTGGTTTCAATTTGTACGATGAACGATCAGAATCCGATGATGAATCAAGCTCAAATGATTAGTATGAGTCTTCCTCAAATGGCAAATCAGCAACCTCATGTGCCTCAATCTCAAGTTATGAATCAGCCGCAGGTAATTAACCAATCTCAATATCTGAACCAAAATCAACTAATGAGTCATCCCCAGCTTATGTCTCAATCTCAGATGATTATGAATCAGTCTCAGCCACCGATGATGAGTGGAAATTACAAGGCATGGTCACGCCCACAACCCTCTTTGGACCCTAACAACAAATATCGTAACTTTACGAACCCTAACTATGGAAACTCGAAGCAACCAAGGTCAGGGAGAGGCAATTGGAAGGGAAAGAATGTTAACGACAAAAGGGTTAATAATAGGAGAATGGAAAAACCCTTTCCCTCTTCCGTTAGTGGTCCAAACAACTCTGGAGGATACCAACCCCCGAGTCTTCATGACTTGCAGTCTCAAAATCGTATTAAAGCTCGGAAATTTTACTCAAAAAAGAAGTTCGGTAATAGGTTTGCCCCTTATGCGCCTAGGAATACCACATCTTTTATAATTCGTGCAAAGAAGTCTGGTGGAATTGCTTCACTTGTGTCACCTTGTCCTGTGACTCCAGCTGTGCTCCCTACTCCAATGTTCTCACCTTCAAGAGAGGCGTTGGGCGATATGGCGAAGGAGGAGTGGGGTGTTGATGGTTATGGATCAATGAAAGGGTTGATTAGGCTTCGAGAGTCAGAGAATAAGGTCGAAGCGCACGAGGAGGAGGAAGAGGAAGGTGGTGGTGGGTCGAGTGATAGTGATGTGGAAGAGCATTTGGAGGTAGAACGCAGATTAGACCATGACTTGAGCCGATTTGAAATGATATACCAGAACTATGGAGTAGAGTATAACAGCTTTTTAGAGAATAGGGTTGATGATCAGGACAGCCACATTGCACAATTGGAGGAGGAAAACTTGACATTGAAGGAGAGGTTATTCCTCATGGAGAGAGAGTTAGGTGACTTGAGGCGAAAACTGCAACTTCTTGAGAGGCGAAATCCAGCTATTGAGGACGTCAATGAGGAGGTAGTGGAGAATGTATCTGAGAATGAAAGTGATGGAGGGTTGGAGATGGAGTACGTATCTGAGAGTAGAGGAATCCAAAATATTGATGTTGATCCAAAGGAGGATGATGATGAAGAAGTGTTAGATATTGAGACTGGTGATAAATGTACTAGTGAATGTTTTGCTGAAGATAATGTAGCAAAAGATGAAGAAATGAATAATGAATTTGTTTTGGGTAACGTAAATGATAGCAAGGATAAGGATGAAAATTCCACTAATGTTTTTGCATCAGATGCAGGGATTGGAAAGGAAACCAAGATTAATGATGAAGAAGAACAGAATAATGCTGTACCTGTAGACATAATTCCAAATGAAAAGGAGGCTGGCTGTGAGGACTCAAGGGAGGATTCTGTATTAGGAAATGAATGAAGTTAAATATAGAGCAACTCAGAGAGAAGTGCTTGCATTGGTGATTAACTTGAATGTAAGATACTTCTCTGGAGAGGCTTTTCTTGGACGTACTTTTGTTACTGTTGTCTTCTGGTTTATATAGTTCTGACTAATGTTGTTTTCATCCAAGTCTTTACTTTACGTTTTCTGTGTATGATGGAGTAAAATTGGAAAAGACCGACGTTTCTTAATGAAGTCTGGGCTTTTGATTTAGACTCTAGGTTTTATATTTTCGTTTGTGGTTGCTCTTTTGTTTTTTAGTCAGTGGTATATGTTATGTGACGGTTCATTCTGCAGAAAGATGTTTGTTTTATCTTAGTAAATAAATTCATGTTTTGATTCATATGAAGTTATCAAAGAACGTGTGAACATGAGCTTGTATCAATTGGATGCACTGTTTGTGGTATGCATAATGTGCTGGATTTTCTTTATAAATTATTGTTTCTGTTCTTTATTTTTCTTTGAATTATCTGAATGAGATGCATTTATTATTTTATGCTGGAGTATTCATTGAGTTATCTGCTTTTCTTTAATCTTGTAGTTTGGCCTGGCATATCATTATCGTTCCCAAACTAAGCAAAGCAGGTAGCAAAGGCATACTTGTATTTGCCAAATCATATGCAGATGGTGATTCGAATTAACATATAGTTTTCTCTGTCATCTTATCCTATAGTATCTTCTTATGCTAGAAGTGTTCTTTGGATCTCACCTTTGAGATGTGTGATTTGTCTATACTTTTTTTGGGCACACACTTCAGTTCTTGTGGTTGCCGTATTTGCCACATCCTCAAGTCTTCTTAGGCAGTGAATTGAGGTTTTAGTAGGTCCCCAACCTCAATTCTTCGAGGTGGAAGCATCTATCTTTTATTAGAATCAAATCAGATTTTGTATGATTTGTATGGTTATTTAATTTATTATTAGGGTCTAGCTGCACTTGATTTCTTGGACAAGAACAGATGGGAAGATTTCGAGTTTTCAAGCATGCATGCCAAGAAGATTGATGTGAGCTTTTTGTGCTTTTCAACTTCAGTTGTTAACCATTTCCATCATTTATATAAGAATTATTTATATTTCTTTGAAGACAAGACTTCGGGTACAATTGTTTGCCTTATTGTAGACTTTAAGTTTTACAAAAAATTGGTTTCCGGTGGCTGAACAGGTCACTTACAATGCATGGTTTTAGAAGGTACGTGATGCCTTTGCTGTCTGGGAAGTGGGAGACCTGTGAGTTCACTTTCAAGATCATTCTGATTGCAGGGGGAATATCAATCGAATCGAGATGGAAGAATGAGTCCTGTTTCGCAGGCTTATCAATTGTGTAGTATAATTTCGAATCCGATGCTTCCTATAGTCGTACTCGTTGCAAGTCTTTATGCACATTCAGATTGTATTGTATGTTACAATATTATACATGAAGTTTAGTGAGTGAAATAGCAGGCGATGAATGACATGTATTTTTGATCTAAAAAGCGATGTTTGTCTTGATAGTTTTCTCAATTCAACAGATTTTCCTATACTTGCTTAGATTCGCCAATCTGTAGATGAACGAACTTGATGTTATTGTATCCTCTTGTGATTCTTATCTTCCCATCATTGTATCTGAAAACAAAATGATGCAAACCAATCATCTTTGTCAAAAGTTGAGAAAGATTGAAAACTGATCAATTTTATTCATATTTTTGCTAAAAAAAAACACTAAAATATTCTTAATTTTATATTGACTGATGCTCTTAATCAAAACGAGGGAATTAATTTTATTTACCGATAACTGTCAGTAAGTAACAGAAGCAAGATTGGAGAATATCTTACAGAAGTTGCAGCTTAAACTTGCTTTCCATTTCAACGGGATATCCAAATGGACCTCCAATAATTGCAGCATCATCCATTGTAACATCATATGTATTGTCTCCAGATTTCCTGACACCGAGAAAATCCATATATCAATGTTACCTTACCTTTTTCTATGAATTCTCCTTCCAAATATATTTGTTGAGAATTTTGCAATGCAATTAAACAACTTGGGAAACTTACTCAAAAGTACCACTCATTGAAAATCTCAGTCCAGGCAAGATATCCACTCGATACTTTATTTGACCATTCTTGATTATCTGTCACAGTGATATAATAATTCACGTTATAGTAATGGTAAAAGGCTGATAAATCATCAAACTTGTGATATTTCTTGTACCTGCATTCCCATGAGACCATTCCCAGCATTCTCAATCCAACTATCTGTTTCTGTCTGAAATTTACTTTTAATTAATCAAAAATATTTTTTAAAATTTTAATGATATATGTAACTAAGTCTGTAATTTATTTTCTTTTGTACAGTGTATAAGAAATAATTGCAAAGAGTACCTGTGAACTCCACAACAATTTCCACTCCCCCTCTAGATGCTCAATTTCACATTTCTCAATATTTGCATTTTTGGAGATAAGCTCATCAATTGCCTGTAGCATTATTAGTTAAAGCATTCCACAAATTAGCAAGAGGAGAATATGAGAAACTATCCCTTTTTTGTTTCTCTGATTAGAAACTCCTAAATTTGGAAAGGAAGCATTACCTCTTCAACACCTATACCTGTAGAGATTGCTAAGAGCAGGTTTTGCCTAGCTTCTGTTTTCTTTTGCAACACAAAAGTGGTGCCCTGCACTATTAAATTGTTCCTGTATGTCCTTAGCAATTTGCCAAATCAACTCGAGGAGAAATTCAAATATGCAAGATACATCATAGTCAATGATATAGCTTAAAACGGCTACATCCTTAAATGTCGGTCCAGACTTGGGTATAAATCTCAAATTTGAGTACCCAGGGGATGGTGAAGACTGAAGAGCTTATTTACCTTGTTTCCTCTTGAGATACGAAGGTTTCCGGAAGGAGATAGATATGTAGTGTCTAACCATCCTTTTGCTTCATCTCCAAGAAGTCTAAATGGTACAGGATATGGAACCTTAAAAGGCAAAAACTTAAAAGAAAACGCTGCTTTATCGAATTGGAAAAGGATTCGTCTGCCATCTTTGACGGATGCAGCTGCCTGCAAGGAAAGATCAGGTTTAGAAAGGCAAGGTATTCTTTGCCAAATATAGATATCAACATTTCAATAAATCGGTTGAACAAATGTATTCACATCTCTTCAGTTCAACATAGGCAGTGAACATTTCAAGGACTTGAGAACATCATTCATGTCATTTCTGCAATAAGCATTTTCTTAAAGGAACAACTAGAGTGGATATAGAAACTTGAATCGCTGTAACAGTCTCGTGCTTTCAAATGAACAGAGAACTGACAGATATAGGTTTGCAGACCATTTTATGAGGCATGATCATTGATTTTTTTTTTTTTTAAAATGAACATACCTCTACTTTCAGCTCTCCAATTGCATCAGAGAATTTAACAATATTGGATACACGTGGATCATTTGTCTGTAGGTATATCTCTTGGAACACGCTGAAGAAATCAACCCCGACAAATGTTCTCTGCCGTAGAAGATCCGATTTAGAATTACATGATCTTATATCGAGATCATTCCTACAGGTTATTTTCTCGAACTGATTGTATCTTCAATTCATCAGTGATGCAATGTTAGCATATCCAATTAACCGATAAAGACTGGAAAACAATTTAGTACCCTTTTGTCTTATCACAATTCGCGCTAATCATCGAAAGTTTGCAATAAAATGTTTCACATTCATCAAGACAGTCACAATCATTCTCATTATCTATGGCTCTTAGAGTAATGAACTAAAATAGGCATATTACATAGGACAAGTCACTATCAACTACTTCACCTCATCATAACCAAATTGCTACAAAGAAATCGACGATTTACGATCTAACTTTCGCATTATGATTTGACATAAAAAAATAATTTAATTACAAAATGTAAAGGAAGAGAAAAGGCAGTTGCTATGATGGAGCAAGAATTAAAATGAAACCTGAATTATAGAAGCCGAGGCAGGTCTAGTTGTAAACACCAGTTGCCAACGTCCTTCAATTAGACTAGAGTTAGTCTGCAGGAATTCAAAGGAGTAAGTTCCTGAAGTTATATATCAATGAATGGTTTCAAGAAAATGACATATATGAAGTGAGAGTGATAGAAAAAGGCGACAAGATTACCGGATCGAGCACGCCTTCTGAACGTTCTAGAGCATTCACAGCTCGCTCAAGCTTCTGCAGGAAGGAATAAAATGAAAAAAGAATTTGAAAATGTAATAATAAAAAAGAAAAGAAATTAGAATGAAGGATGAATGAAACAATTACGGTAAGTTGGTGAGGAGAAACAGAACGACCTCGACCTTGGATACCAATGAGAGCTTCAATCAGAGAATTTTCAGCTTCAGAAAACGAAACTATTTCTTTCTTTTCATTGACAATAGAAGATTGACAACGCAAACGAATGTTTCTGAGATGGTATTGTTTGAGGGAAGTGAAACTTGGATTTGGGAAACCAAACGAGAACAATGGTAATGCTGTCGCCATGGAACACAGAGCTCAGCCTCAGCTAGCTAGCTATGTCTGGTGTGGACTGGACCCAATTTTTTGGTAGCAATCTGGAGATTCTCATATGGTTTATTTTTGTTCAGACACGTGGAGCTATTAGGCTTGGATCATATCTTTGAAAATTGAGTGGGCTAACATTAACTTGTCATAATTTGCCAATTACATTACATAGGGTCTAATTGGCAAGTTATAATCTATTTGGAACCCGCTACACATCCAAATTTATGTTTTTAAAACCACGTGAAACATAAATTTAAGCTTCATGACATCTTCTACTAAATGCCTCTTTTTATATTTTACAAAACAAAAGTTTATGTACTCTTGTAGTCGTTAGAGAAGATGTCGTGATATTAATCAGCGTTGAAGCGTTTCATCATGTGGCACACGGGACGCGAGAGAGGATAAAAAAGGTTTTTCTTTCTTTGTGTCTTTCCTTTTCTCTACTATCTTTTGATATTTTACTTTTATTCATTATACTACTTTAATTATAATTATGAATTCACTCACATATTTTTGGATTTGCAATTTCACAAACGCATGGGTTTTTAAAACCATTTCTAAATATACATTTTTCATATATATAGCTAATTTCAAGGAGAAAACAGAAGGAACAACATAGCAAAAAGACAACTCTTAAAAATTCTCTGATTACATGCTCTAGAATTTGATATACCGCTTAAATGCTACTAATTATAAATCATAGACAATAGAAAAAGGTGTATATATTTATGAAGAGATTGGAAAAATAATAAAATCAGTATTGGCTTGGCAAAGTTTCCACTAACAGATACGTACTCATCTGTCTAAACCCAAATCTCATATACTTACAAAGTTTTAAAACTAAAATATAACTTTTTAAACTCAATTATCCGCTGATGATTATGGCCAACATGCTAGCACCAACTAACTAGTCAATAATGTGCGTTTATTCATGCACATGCTGATTAATTACATTCTTAATTCTCTATTTTATTTGCAATCTTATTACAAAGATTCCATTATCAATCTCTTTTTCCAGTTTACTGAAATTGTTAACGATAATTTTGGGCAAACAAAGTCTCACATTGATTAGATCAAGTGATATCATAGTTATATAAAAGAGAGCAACATCTCCATTAGTATGAGACATTTTGGATGAAGCCAAAAGCAAAATCATGCGGAGATTGTGAAAATAAACAATATCATACTAATGTAGTTTATTGTAGAGGCCGTTGTCTCCAACAGATAATGTATAAAATTCCATCAATGTTAGTGCATTTTCTACACTATCTGCAGCCGCCCCCCATGCAGTGCATCATCAAACATGCACTAGTTAGTTGCATGTTATCAACAGAAGAAGAAAAAGGAAAAATGAATGCCTTTTTTAGGCTATAAAATTAAGCCTTGATCACATTGGAAAGTCGTATAGTTCCTGATCTTCTATCTTTAGTGTCTTGTAGAAGCCATGGAGATCTCTAGCCACAGATCAAAGGGTTTCCTTTTTCTTATTAGTTTTCTTATGCTTGGTGCAGCCACAAGGTCACAGCTCACTGCAAATTTCTATAAAAATACATGTCCAAACGTTCTCGGAATTGTAAGAAAAGAAGTCCAGAATGCTTTGAAGAATGAGATGCGAATGGCTGCCTCCCTGCTTCGGCTCCATTTCCATGACTGTTTTGTTAATGTAAGCATTTATATACAATTGTTGAGAATATATTAAAAAGATGTTTAAGCGTTTAAGTTAGTGTGGAGATGTTTAAACTCGTATAACTCAACAGTTTAAGTTTTTTGCTCTAATAGTGATTTAACCATATCTTTGAACAACAGGGGTGTGACGGATCAATATTGTTAGACGGAAATGACGGAGAGAAATTTGCGCTTCCGAACGTGAACTCAGTAAGAGGGTATGAAGTTGTTGATGCAATAAAAAGCGCAGTGGAAAGTTCATGTAGTGGAGTTGTGTCATGCTCTGATATACTAACAATAGCAGCCAGAGATTCTGTCCTCTTAGTAAGTTGTTCTTTTTTATAGATATGAATTCAGTACATATACAGTGTAATGTTAATCAAATGTGTAGAATCAACTTTACATTTACTAATTCTATCAGTAAACCAACTTTATAAAGTGTTCTGCCAAAAGATAGTATTAACAAATTAAAAGAAACTTCTTCTTCATTAATGTATATGATTAGCGTATGTAAACTAATCTTATATATATTTTGCAGAGTGGAGGACCAACATGGAAGGTTTTATTGGGAAGAAGAGATGGACTAGTAACAAACCAGACAGGAGCAGATAATGGGCTACCCGCTCCATTTGAGAAACTGGATGCCATCATCACTAAATTCATCAATGTTGGCCTCAATCTCACTGATGTGGTAGCTTTATCTGGTATGTCAAAATTAATTAACGGATAAAACTTACCACTCCACCCAGATAATTTCTAATACTCCTGTTGCACCAAAAAAGAATTACACTCCTCTCATTGATTGAATGTATAACACTTTTAAATTTTTTCATGGTGAGTTTGAGATGACTTTTGACGGGATCCGCTACAGACTTTCGGGTCGAGCGGGGACTCAGTTACTAACAAATTTGGTTGTAAATAAACGCTTATATAGGTGGGCACACGATTGGACTAGCAAGGTGTGCAATGTTCAACGACAGACTGTTCAACTTCTCAAACAGTGGAGCTCCAGACAGTACTATGGAGGCAAACATGTTATCTGAACTACAAACATTGTGTCGTGACGACGGTAGCAAGTTAGCAGTTTTCGATAGAAACTCTGTCGATTTATTTGACAACCATTACTTCAAGAATCTGATTAACCAAAAGGGCTTATTGGGCTCTGACCAAATTCTGCATTCCAGCACTGAAGCCCAAAATACCACTAAGATTTTGGTTGAAACTTATAGTTCAAACCCCAACATTTTCTTTAATGACTTTGCCAACTCCATGATCAAGATGGGGAATATAAGCCCAATCACTGGATCTAATGGACAGATTAGAAAGAATTGCAGAGTTGTTAATTCCTAAATTATTAGGACATCAATATCTATCTGTATATTATCTGAGGGGTGAATAATGGATTAGTTTGGTTTGGATTTTTACTAAAATTTCATAGCTAGAATAAATTTTCTTTTTAGATTATATGAACCGAGCCTTACCATTCAACATAAAAAATCCTAACCAAACTAAACTAGAAAAAAATAGTTTGGTTCTGGTTTGATTCTTATACTTTTTGTTTTTTCTCAATTATTCTTCAATACGTATGTACATCATGACAAGTTCAATAAAATCTCAAAAAATAACTTCTAAAAATCGTAAGACTAATTTTAATTCATCTAAAAGTGCCTATATAACAAATAAATACAAATTACAAATATAAACATAATAAAGTTCATAAAGCTTTATTATAGTTATACAAATATAACAAATATAGGATTGAAGATTTTTAGTTTTTCATTTTATTGAGTTATAATTGATATTTAAAAATTAAAATATATTATATATTAGTTTGGTTATGTTTGATTGGATCACTACAAAAATGTGTTAAATCGAACCAAACTGTTTTTCAGTTGGTTTGGACAGATAGTGGTATAAAAAATGAAACCTAACTAGTTCATTTTAGATTATTAGATTGGTTTAAATTTATCCACCCATAATATTTTCTAATTAACCCATAAATTTATGTATTTTAGTCGAATTTATATATTACACATATATGTATCAAAGCATGGCGCGTATCATTTTCTCTAATTAACAATATTATTATTAATCATTCAGTAAGCGTGAGTTTTGAGATGCATTTTAAGAAAAAAAAATTTGATAAAACATTTTTACTATAAACACTTTTAGAAAAAAACGTTAATTAAGTGTTTTCTCTAAAAACACCTTAAGGTGTTTGTAAGTGTTTTTAGAAATTTGAAAAAAATTATGATAAAACCAAACCTCATATAAAAATTAAAAAGTGTTTCTAGTGGATGGAAAACACTTTAAAAACCATATTGGAAACTCACTCTAAGCCACATTCATAAGCAACTCAGTCTTATCTTAATGGAATATATATTTAATTCAAATTGGTACCTATCCTACTGTTTTATATTTTTTTGTATTTTAATATTTAGGCTAATTGATATATAAATAACATTTAATAGATATAGGAGATGAGACAAATTTAGGTAAGATGACATTGATGTATTAATTTAGAATCCATTTCATCTAATTTGATCCGATCGAGGTTGACCTAATATTTGTAGAAATTATTCAATCGATTAAATGCAATGAGATTCCCCACTCATTTATATAGATTTTTATCTTTATTATTAAAACTCACCTTATACAATGAGTATGCATAGCATAATAGAGCCCCTTTGTTTCATTGTGGAAATTGAAAATTTTCAATCTCCTCCCTTGATTAAAAAAACAATAGTTATTTCCTCATTCAATGAAATTGATAATAACTATTGGTAGGTTAATTTATAGATATAATTTTACAAGTTTTTTTTTAATAATCAATATGTTTCAAATTTTTAAAAATATTTAAAATTTATATTGATGTGACTCAATTTACATTAAATATAGTTAGACCATTCTTAATAATTTACATTTCTACCATTTATATTTTTTATTTGTATTTTATCAATTCATAATTGCATTTTTAGTTTTTTATCTGATTTTTCCTAATGAAAATAAAAATACAATTTATCAATTTCTCGTGCAACTCATCCATGCGCGGCCAAAAGTTGACTAGTTGGATTGCCCACCGCTTCAAAAAGTGTCAGACATACAAACAATTCATCAAAATTGTTTTGTTGCAAAGAGGGAGATGGAAGAGACAGATATGGTGTGAGATGCAGACGAAATGGAGGGAGAGAAAATGGAAACGGTTGAGAAGGGAGGGAGAAGATTAAAGGGAATATTTGCTTAATAACCACTTATAATGGATAACATCCACATCTTCAAAAATAAAAAATTTTATCCACCTAAACCAATTTCCAGCACATTAAATACTTAATTATTACACTGTCAAATGGGTTGGTTGTTTGTTTGCAACTTCAAAACATGACTCTTCCACTCCCACGAATCCATCATTTACTTTTTTATTTTTTTAAATTCTTTTGTTTAATATACTCTATCATTCTCTCTAACTAATTAATGTTCTCCTTTTATTTTCCTTTCCCCCCTTCCTTCTCTCAAATAAAAAAAAAAACTTGAATTTTTTTTAAATAAAGATTTCCTCTAAAAATATCATACACTTCTTTCATATTTTCAATTTCTTCATTGTCAATAAGATTTCTTTTTGAGAAATAATTATTAAAAATGAAAACAATAAAAAATTGGTTTTTTTTTTTAAATATAAAAGTCACAGTTTTCTTGTTTCGGGTGATTTTCTTTGTGAAAAGTTATAAAAATATGTTTTTTAAGGTCCCAAAAATATGATGTTGTATATGATAAAGCATAGTATATCATGTATATGGAGGATATTGTTCTAAATATACATAGTATTATTTTTTTATTTTTTCTAGATATGAATATTGAACAGATCCACCCTAGATTGGATGTTGTACCATCTGTATATTAATCAATTTTCATACAGAGTATACCAAATGTATGTATTAGAGATTAAGATAATAAAACGAATTCACCATCATCAAATCAACTTTCTATTACACGTGATAATGTGTTTTAAGTTTATCTTTATAAATCGTTTTTATAAAAACATTGTGTTCTATTTTTTTTTTTCTACTGTTGTTGTTAATAAAAAAAGTTCAAGATAAATATAAATAAATATTTTTTTTGAAATATAAAATATTGAATTCACTCAACAGTTTTAATCATAAATATCACTTAATCCTAACAATTCATATCAAACAACCCGAAATTCAGTTCATAATTTCTTCCTCACGGCATGTGTTAGTGTAATGTTAAAACCATTTCATTTTTCTACGATTTTCCTCTTATTTTTCTTCAATGTTCCACTACCAGCTTCTTTTCCTCCTCTTTTATTATTGATAATCCTGAACAATATCACATGTATAGTTTGTATATTATATACCAACACACTTTATATACAGTATATACTAAATATATAAAATATTAAAATGTCTTACGGATCCATTCTAATACATTCACAGTCTTGGTTTTCTAACTTCTTAGCCATATCTAATAAAAAAAAAACTTTTATTATACCGTTCCGTACATATATTACATTAGATATATATTTTTGTACACAATATACCATGTTTTACCATGATTTAACATATACCACCTCGAATTTGTAAGGTTTTTAATAAAAAAAACAATTTTTTTTAGGTTTTAAAAAAGAAAATCATCATAAACAAGAAAAATACGATTTCTTATATCAAAAAAGGTAATTAAAAAATTGGAATTTTCTTAATTTTTAATGTTATTCATTCTTAAACAAACTTTCACATAAAAAAATGTTCTTGAATATACAGAAAATCAAAAGAAATATGATGAAATTTAAGGTTTTTTTGGAATTGAAAATATGTATTTACCTTTATTTTTTGAGATTTTTTGCTCTGGTTCTGATTATCTTGACAGTTGGAGAAGATTTCTAAATGGTTTGAAGAAGATTTTAAATTTCCAGCTTTTTATCTTGCTCTAGAGCTCTTTTGGATTTGTTTTGAAATCTGAATGCGTGGGAGAGAAAATGGAGAAAGTAAGATAATTTTCAAAGAGAAAAATGGGGAGATGAGAGGTTTCATGGGAAATCAAATTAAAGAGATAATTATTTTTTACTTTAAATGCTGCCTCTCGAAATTAATGCCTCAAATTTGTCACCTCAGTTTTTAATTAAGGGTAAAAAAGAAATTTTATTCACTCATTCTCTCTTCAGGTGGGTATTTTGCTTTATTTTAGAACAGATGGGTATTTGACTTCATTTTAGGGTGAAAGTGGGTATATACACACTTAACCCAAGAATAAATAATTTTCCTTAATATGTGGGTTTTCTATTCATAATGGTTGATGTAGTTGGTGAATAGGTGATTAATGTGTAGGTTTTTTCTTTTCAATATTACATCAAATTAAAATAGAGGAGATTCAAACCTTAGAAATTATAAAAATAAAGCAGATATTCAGTTCATATTGACAATCTAAAAGGTTTTTGAAAAGAATAAGATTAAAGTACTAGATATATATTAGGTACTTATAGTATTTTCAAAATTTTAAAATAGGTTTATTGTTTGTAGGGGAGTAAATAGGGCGGGGGCGACGTCCCCCGTTTATCCCCCACCTTGTTTAAGCAAGAAAACCCCACCCAGCCTTCGCCCCAATTATCCTCTCCCTCAAAACGACGATGTGACGGTGGCGGGCGGTGACATTTTGATTGAAGAAGACAAGAGAGTGAAAGATAGAGAGAGACTAAGAGATAGAGATAGAGAGAGACTGAGATAAAGAGAGATGACAGAAAAGAAAGAAAAAAAAAAAAAAAAAAAAAAAAAAAAAAAAAAAAAGGTTTTTGAAATGATGGGCTGATCTGGACGTGCGTCAGGTGAATGTTGGATGGGCTGGGGTTTTTTTTCCTTGGTTGGTCGTGGGCCGTGGTTTCTTAATGAAATGAAAGTACATATATATATATAATATTTGTTAAATAGGGCGGGGCCTGCCAGGGACATGGTATATTAAACGGGGGAATTTTTCCCCCCACCCCTGCCCCGAATCCCACCCCCTTTTATGAAGCGGGTTTGGCGAGGTTGAGGCAGGGAAGCGGGGCGGCAGGTTTATTTCACCCCTAATTGTTTGATAAAAGAGAGTTGAAAAAATGCAACATAAATATAGTTCAAGTGGTTCTACCTTTCTTTTCGTGAGGTGTAAGGTGCGTGTCTCCCCTCCATAATTTTACATAATATTAAAAAAAAATGAACAATACGTATTAGGTAGGGGTGTTCAAAAAATTCGATCAACCCAAGAGTTATAAACTTGTTTGGATTGGGTTGAGTTCATATAGTTTGAAATTATATGGGTTGAGTTGGTTCGGGGTTTCTTGATAAAAAAAATATTTAGTATTAAGTATAAAAATTAATTTCTAAAAAATTACTTTATTTTGATAAAAAAAAAATACTCGTGTTTAATTGTAAATCTCTAAAAATGATAGTAATTTCACTATTAGAGAGTATAAATTATATCACTTATTAAAGTTTAGGGTTTAAATTGATGAGATTAAAAATCTTATTTTCAATTTACACACCTTATGAAATTTAAGGGTATAAATTTGATTGTTTTCAAAAAGAAAAAATAAAATAAAGGAAGATAGGAAAGGGATAGGATGGGATAGTAAATAATACGACCACTTGACATAGTGCTTTTCATTTAAAAACAAAAAAACAAAAAATATTCTTATCTTTGGTTTATTTTTTAGTTTTATAAAACTTATCCTTAATTTAGTTAGGTAACCTAACCCACGCCATGTGCCGAGCACACTCCCCAACCTGACCGTTTCCCACCTCCACCACTAAACTTTCCTTTCCTTTAATTTCTTTTTCTTTTCTTTTTAAAATTTTAATTAGAAATAAACCACGTGCTTGTAAAATTTTCAACTTGAAAATTTGACTTTACTCTTTCTCATTTTATGTAGTCTCCCTTGATTTATCTTATACGTTAAAACAGTGTTTATCCATTTTCTAATATGCAATAACATTGGTTATCTAAACAATATAATTAAATCAATGACTAGTGTTATGGGTGAAATTATATCAATACAAATGGAATTTCTAAACTTGTTCAAAGAATGCACAATCGGCATGTCTACATCACTTGAAAAGATAAAGCTACGTCACCTAGGAGACTACGTCTACGTCGCCTGGGAGTCTACGTCTACGTCATCTAATAAGGCTACGTCTACGTCGTCTGGAAGGCTTCGTCTACATCGTCTAGGAAGGTACGTCTACATAGTCCCGAGAGTCTACGTCTACGTCATCTAATAAGACTACGTATCAAACACCAAGAAACTACATTATATTGATATCCAATCAAACGATGACACGTGGCATGACCAACAAGTGACACGTCGTTGGGAAGCAACACGTGGCCCAATCCCGATGCGACACGTGGCACGATGATGTCATCAGCCTCCTCTCATATAAATAGGGGAAGAAATTCATTCATTAGCTAACTAATTTCTACTACTATTCTCTCTGGCACACTAGTTCTGCTTGCTCTGACTTTAGCATCAGAGGGTGTTAGGTCGGCACCACACTGGTGCTCTTTTCCTTTCCTGTGCAGGTACCCTACGTAGCACGTCGTCGAAACAGCGCACTACCTCCGACTCGTCCCATAAATTAAGTTCGTTGCCTACGTGGAAGATATTCATTTTTACGCAACAACAACTAGTCTCACTAAAATTCGAGAATCACTCTCCATTTTTAAATACTTTTTTTTAAAAAAAAATTCATTAAATTCATTCTCTTTTCCTATTTTTTAGGTTCTATTTATTTCTTAATTTTATTAATTTTTTGTTCTCCCTACTTTTTTTTCTCATCATTTAATATTTGACTCTCATACTAAATATGAGTAAATATCACCAATAGTAGTTTCTTTCATTCCAATTCTAAATTTGGTTTTAATAAACACATAATTTAAGAAATCTTAATCACAATGCATAAAATTTCATTCAGTTTTTTAGTAGAGGATACCTAAATATAAAATTGGATAGACATGGTTTAAAAAAAAACTTTGATTTCTAGAACTTTTTCTTAAAATCTTGCTACCTAGTTAGTATGTACAATAATTATACATATATCTCATCCCTCTCTCTCACGAGAAGAAGGAATTGGTTTTCAGAAACAAAGTTGAAATTTTTTACTCTCATGGGAAGTTCATGGCATAATTCTACAATATTATCCGAAATTCTAGATTTTTTTTTTATTATTTAAAAAAAATGGTAAAGGGAAAGTATAGACTTTTATGTAAAAGAAAACGCTCCTTTATTTTGCATCATCATTATCCCTTTTTTAAAAATAATTTTTTTTTTTAAAAAAGGTGAAAAAGCATTCGGAATCATTCGTTCACGATTTGTAAAGGTTGATAGATCATTTAAGAGAATCGAATTCCAATGATTTGCATTTTGAGTCTTGAAGCTTTCACGACAGAGGTGAAAATATTCACTCTATGAAAAATCATGATATGATTGTGATTATTGGAAATTATTACTGGCCATATTTTTTTTTTTATATTACATCCAATTAGGGAGCCAGATAGATATTTAAACTATGCTACATGTACTGGGGTTCAAACTTGGCAATCAGAGACCATCTTTTTCCATATAAAAATCATAAATCATATACTGAATACAAAAGGGGTACACAAGATTTTCACGTCAATGAAATAATATTTGTTTTAGGGGGAGTCATCACCACGTCTTATATATTTTACAGCTACTTGATCGTTCCATTCGTCATTCGTTTTTATTATATAATGTAATTAATTTTCTCATGTTCATTTAATTTTACAAAGAGCAAAATATAAATAACCTCCATGTTTGGTCAAATGGAAACACACCTTCTAATTCCAAAATTATGTAATATGACCCCTACTACTAACACCGTTAGTATCATAAGTGTTTCGTTTGAACTCCAATTTTAGTGATTCAAGATGTTCTAGAAGCCTCGTTTCAAGATTTTCATTATGATCATTTCAAAACTTCGAAATCATCAATAAATGAAAGGATTTATGACTCAATCATATCTAATATTTTGATAATAATAACTCTTTTATTTACTAGTGATTTCAAAGTTTTAAAGTGACTATAACATAGAACTCGAAATGAGAATTCTATAATATCTTGAATCATCAAAATCGAAGTTCAAACGAAAAAGTTATGACTAAAACAAAATTAACAGTGTTAATAGGAGGGGTCATATTGCATAATTTTAAAACTATAGAGGTATAAATTTTATTTTTTAATTATAAGAAATGTGTTTGTATTTGATCAAAATCACAATTGTGAAATTTACATTTTTCCCTTTTACAAATTGTTCTAAAAAAAATAAAGGTCCGTTCGGTCGGTAACCTTTTTTGTTTCTTATTTCTTGTTCCTACTTTTTTAAAAGAAAAACAGAAACATATGTGGTAAGTGTTTCTTATTTCTTGTTTCTAAAAGAAACAGAAATGCGTTTGGTAACTATTTTTTGTTTTTGTTTCTATTTCTCATTTAAAAAAAATATGTTGAAAATATTACAATTTTAACTGAAATATTTAAAAATATTATATCAATAATTTTTTTTTTGAATATTTGTAATCTATTTTATAAGTCAAAACAGGATAAATATAATAATTTATCAACGTGTTGAAAATTTTAGAAACAATAATGAGAAATAAGAAACTAGAATTTGTTGTTTCTAAAATTTCTACAAGGTTTAAGGAAGGGAAAAATTGAGAAGGTTAGGTCCCTAATTTTACAAATTGTTACTAAACAAACATTAAACTATCAAGTAAAATAACTAATAAGTACTTGTGGTAGTGAAGTCTAGAGTCTTTAGATTAATTTTTTGAAAGAATGTTTAATATGAAAGTCCCACGTCCATTTAAAAATAGAGACTGTTGAGTTAATAAGAGATAACAATTAACTATATGGAACCAATCTGTGATGTGTTGCATTGTATCGGCCGCCACCCCCCACATGGTTACAGAGTACCCACTGACCTCTCTTTAGAATGTGTCTATAAAAAAAGAAAGCTTTGTTTTGTTGGTAATCACTTAAACTTTCACAAATTACTCACACCAAAGATGGCTTATTTGAAGCTAGTAACCTTTGTTTTCTTAGTGAGTTTGATGTTTGGAGGGTCTTTGGCTCAGCTAAGCCCTTCATTTTACTCCAAAACATGCCCTGATTTGTCCAAAATTGTAAATGGTGTGGTTAAACAGGCTTTGCAGAATGATGCTAGAGCCGGAGCTAAACTCATTCGCTTTCACTTTCATGATTGTTTCGTTAACGTAATTTTAATAATAATCACGTTCAATTTGGTCTCATCTAATTTTATTTTACATCCTTTGATTTTAAATTGAGTTTGATAATTTGGAATTTCAGGGTTGTGATGCATCTATTTTGTTAGAGAATGCACCAGGCATAGAGAGTGAATTAGATGCACCTGGAAATCAAGGAATTCAAGGACTTGAAATTATTGACAACATCAAAGCCGCTGTCGAAAGGGCTTGTCCACGCACTGTCTCTTGTGCTGATATCTTAACTCTTGCTTCTAAAGAATCTGTTGTTTTGGTATAATTCTTAACCTTATGATATTGTCCACTTTCGGCCTAAGTTCATTATACCGGGATCATCCCGAGTTTTAACCGTTATTGTTTGTATCTAAACAATTTTGCAGGCAGGAGGGCTGGGTTGGATAGTGCCATTGGGGCGAAGAGATAGCAGAACAGCAAACAGAGATGGAGCTTCAAGAAATCTTGCCAGTCCATTTGCAACACTTGATGAACTCAAAGCTCAATTTGCCGTTTTCGGGCTTGATTCCACTGATCTTGTTGCATTATCAGGAGCACATACATTCGGTCGTTCAAGATGTGGATTCTTCAGCCACCGTTTTGCCAACTTTAATGGTACAAATAGACCAGATCCATCACTAGACCCCGCCTACCGAGAACAACTACGTCGAATCTGTACTAGTTCAGAAACAAGAGCCAATTTTGATCCCACAACACCTGATAAATTTGACAAAAACTATTACACAAACCTTCAAGGCCTTAAAGGGCTCCTCCAAAGTGATCAAGAACTATTTTCGACCCGTGGGGCCGATACCATTGCCATTGTTAATCGTTTCGCGAAAAGCCAAGATGAGTTCTTTAAAAATTTTGGTAAGTCCATGATTAAAATGGGAAATCTCAGTCCATTAACTGGAAACAGGGGTGAAATCAGATTAAACTGTAGGAGGGTAAATGCAGCAAGGGGTTATGATGTTATTTAAGTTTTTATTTTTCCAGTCTTTTCGAGAAGTTTGTTAGTGTGGTTTTAATTATCTAATATGCCGAAAGAGCTAGGTTTTGGCTCGTCTCGGTTCTTCTACTAGTTCAGTTGTTGTTTCCAAAGATAAATAAAAAATGCAGTGTGGAAAGGGGAAGAGACTTGGAGTTTGGCTTTCCTACCTAAATAATAAAGATTTTGTTTTTCTTTGCTGTCAAATCCATATCTGTGACTATAACATTTGTCACCACAGGCTCACCACGATATACCGCTTTGTTATACTTGTTGCTTAGCAGAACAATATTGTGGGCAGCACGGTCCTCTAAAATAAAATTAATAAAATTATATCAAATTAGGGGAGGGGATATTTGAAGCATCGAGAACTATGCTCATATTGATCATCGGAGACCTTGTGGACGATGCCACACTTGTATCATTTTTCGATAATTTCTCCATTTTTATGGTATTTGTATCTCCAAATAAGTCTTGAAAGACACGTGGACAGTATTATAATTGTAGCCTCTACAAATATACAGATATGCATTAGAAATATTTAAAACACCTAAATATCCACTTGATAGATTTCAAACCTAATCAACTTATTAATAGGGATGACAAAATTCTCCACCAGTTAGGAGCCTCGAGGGGCTCAGACCTTATTGAGACGGGAAATCCCTATTTTATGCAAGTTAGGGTTAAAGGGGAAATTTTTCCCGATTTATTTTTTGGTACGGGGATGCGAATACATTCCCCACCCTGCCCCCGACCTCAAACTCGAACCCAAATTTTTAATAATATTTTAAGGTATTGTTTCTACTTTTATCTTTATTTGTTGGATCCAATTTTAACACTTTATGTAGTTTAGGAGACAATTGCTCAAATTAAAAGTGTAAGGAATAAGTATTACAAATCCTATAGTTTATAGGTGGTTTGTGTAATTTTTCCTATTAACTAATAAATTATATGGAGAAAGTGAACTACTAGCTTGATGAGTTTAAATATTATGTAGGATTTATAAAAATTAGCAACCTAACAAGTAACATGTGAATGAAATAATATGTAATCTGGAAATTTAAAAAGATAGGTTTGATTGGGTAGAGTAAAGTTTTGGACTCAACCTAAATATCGATGTTATAAATATATTCAATTCATTCATAGTTAGATTATGAACCCAATTCAATTGTATAAAAAAATTGTTGGATTGTGTTGTCTTGTATTAATATATATATATTCTGAATTTTTTTCTCAAGTTTTTTAAAAAATGTCATTTGGATAGTTATTCTGATTTAAGAAAATAGAAATCTAAAAGATTGAAAAAATTGTCTTATGACATTTAATAAGGAGAAATTATGTCCAACAGAGATACTAGTCATGAAACTTGCCTCTAATTTAATTTGGACAAGATTCTACCTTTTCTTAATTTTTATTAAATCATATTTAATAAATATACTGATGTTACTAAGTTTTATAATCTAATAAAAAATAAAGTATATATAAAAATATGGAGGAATTCCTTTAAACTAGTTTAGAGTCCAGTATTTTCCTTACCATTTAAATTCATTTTATCATAAATAAATTATAATTTTTTAATTAATAAATTCAAATTAATTAGATTAAATATAAATTAGTTTTTTTTAAAAAGCCGCCAAGCCTAACCCAATATAAAGAGAATCATTTTATGAGGTTTCTTCAACACAATACAATATAAAACTAAATTGAATGTATAATATTAAAATTGAAAAGGAGCAAAGTTCAAAACTTAATATTTAAAAAATGTGACGAGAAATAATTTAATTTCTTGAAAAGCACGCAACATCGTGGATCATTCGTGGCAAGCATCCTTAAATCCTACATATTTTATCCTGATTTTTTTTTTTAAGCACTAGAATTCAAAATTGGTAGAAAAGTCATTTATTTAAAAATGCTTGACCAATGAACATCCATCCACATTCTGACCCGATCTAAAAGAGACTTTAAAAATTAAAATGTCTAAATAATAAACCATATAAAGGTATATTTTAATTAAAAAAAAATATATGAATTTGAATGGGTAAGAACGAAAGCTCGTGGGATGGATCCATCAATTCAATACAATATAAAATAAATATATATCCATAGACCAAGACTTTCAATTTTTTATTTCTCTGAAAAAACAAAATAGTATTTCTATGGTATTATAAATGTTTCATTTAATTACTCCCACCCAACGTCAGAGTCAGTCACGTGTTGAGCACGCTCTTCAAACTTAAATCCCCACCGACCGGTAACTTTCGGATGTGCATCTCCCTTTTCATACGTTGACTTTGTCTCAATTTATTTTGAGTAAAATATATAAATAGCCACTTTTTGAATCTTCTTTTCCCCAATAATCATGATATTTAATTCTTTTTTTTAACTACATGTAAAGGCAAAATGTCTAAAATATCCCCAAGGTCAAATCAAAACTCTCTCTCCTCTCTCCCCTCTCCCATTCCCTCCCCTCCATCCATTCACTTTCTTTTTTCTTTTCTTTTTTTTTTAATTTTAACCTCTCTCTCCCATCTCTCTCTCTCTCTACTTTATTTTGAAAATATTTTCCCTCCCACTTCCCCCCCATTTTTCTTCTATATATTAAAATCTCTCTTTCTCCCTCTCATTTTTTTCATTTTTCTTTCATTTCTTCTTCCATTTCTCTCATTTTTTTTTATCAATCCTCTATAATTTTCTTTCCCAAATTCATTAACCTCTCATTTTTTTCATTTCTTCTTCCCTCTCTCATTTATTTCTTTATCAAATCTCTATTATTTTTTTTCAAAGTTTTATTGATTCTTTCATTCTTTCTCTTTCTTTTTTACAAATCCACCATTTTTACAAATGTTCATCTCACAACTTTTACACATTTTTAATTCCCTATCTCTTCATAATTTCTTCTCATTTTCGTTTTTTTTAATAAATATTTTTCATTGATTTTGTTATGAATCTCAAGATCTAAACTAAAAGTACCATGGATTTGATGAAAGGTATTTTTTTTCTTAATATTTTGTTTTTCGCTATACATGTAATGCATGCAATATAGTTTTTTTTGTTTGCAATATACGTAATATATATATTTTGTCTCTCATGCTTTCTTTTGCGTAATGTAATGTCCGTACTATACGTACTATACATAATATACATTTTTTTCGTAGTGCGTTTACATATATATTTTGTGGTCTCTCGTTACATTGTTGTTTTGCTATACAATATGTAATATACGCAATATACTTTTTTAGGTCCTGTTTAAACATATATTTGTTGTAATATACGCGTTATACATAACTATGTGTTTTTCTTGATATACAGTTTGTAATACACGCAATATACGAAATATACATACTATATACAACTATGCGTCTTTCTTGATGTACAGTCTATATCACATGTAATATATGATATATACGTACTATACACACACATGAGTTCTTCTTGATGTACACTTTGTCTTACACGTAATATACGATATATACGTACTATACAAACCTATGAGTTTTTCTTGATGTACACCCACTTTCTTTTATGTTCGTTCTATAATATACGCAGTATAATATATATTTCTTTTTGTTTTGTTTGCATATTAAGTATCTTGTTTTGTACATTTAGTGTTATTGAATTAACACTTTTTTTTTCATTTGTAGGTTATATGGCATGTATATTACGTATAGCACGTACAAATGAAACACTACGGACGCTATACGAACACTATTGACACTATACGAACTATACCAAAATAATATACTAAAATGAATCTATACTAAAATGAATCTGTAAAATTGAATTAAAAATCAAATATGTAATATGAAAATCAAAATGCAAAAATAATAAAAATATAAAACAAATGCTAAATACATGAAACACTATGGACGCTATACGAACTATATCAAAATCTGGGAAGAAAGAATGCATTGGGAAAGAAAAATGTCAGACTGTCAGGCCGTACGTGTCAGACTATACCTGCCATACGAAAAGGGCAAAATAGGTATATTGAAAAATCAAATAGTAAAAGTGGCTATCTAAAACTTTTTTAAAAAAAGGTGGCTACTTTGATATTTTTGATCCAAAAAGTGGTTAGTTTGATTTTCCCCCCATTTATTTTGAATTGAGAAATTTTATCCATTTTTTGTACCATATTTATAAATATATCAAATGCCTAAAACTAAAAATATGTGTAAATGTAATATATTTTGTTAGTTTTTTTTTTTAGATTACATTAAAGAGGGGGAGGGGGACTCGAACCTTCAACCTCAAAGATAGGGAGTATATATCTAACTAGTTGAGTTATACTTATGTTGGCATAAGTTATTAATATGTAAATAAGTGATTATATAATTTAATACTAATCACATATTTCCCACCTCAAAATATGTTATATTTACAAATTTTATTTTGTTTCTACATTTTAATACCTTTGAAACTTATAAATTATAAGACACTTGCAAAAGTGAAAAAGGTAGATATTTTTCAAAACGTAAACGAAATATAGATATGATAAAAAAAAATATTGTGTGACGCGAATCTTCAGTTATAAAGATGAAACCTATGTTTTTGCTTGTAAAAAAATTGGATTCGTGGTTGCTTATTGGTAATATATTTACATATCTTAAATATTATGTCACATGGCTGCAAGAAGATACTTATATGGTTAAAAACATATATTTCTACTCTCAAAATACTGGTTCAATCCCCCACTCTAATATTATATAAGAAAAAATTATCACATAGAAGGAAATAAATTAGAGACTATACAAGATTCGGTAATGGTCAGTGCCGTAGAAACGAGTATTCGATTCATGGCCGCGGAAACTGTCAAAATACTTTAAAAGAAAAAGAAAGGCAAATTGTAATTAAAAAAAAAATCAAATAATAAGAATTAGGTAGTGTCTAGTGAAGCTTATCTTCTTACATCCCAAGCAAGAGATTCTCAAAGTGTGAAAATATATCGGAATGTACATCGAAAACAACATCTACATATAATATCTTTTTTCTTGGAAGTTTTACCTAAAATAATAAAAATATTAAATATTAAAACTATACACACGAACAAATCAAAATCGCGTTGAATAATTTTTCGAAACTAAATACGGACATAACTCAAGTGGTTAGGCATATATTCTCTTCTCATAGGGTCGAAGGTTCGAGTCTCTCATCCACCTATTTAATATAATATCTAAAAAAAAATTACAAATAAAGTAGATATATTTATACTTTGATCTAATTAATGAGATGGAATTGATTTAATAATAAAGAAAAGAAAGAAAAAAAAACCTTTGGATGGACCGCCAAGGCTATAAAAGGAAGGTGATTGATCGGAGTTGTTCACAAAAATCAAACATGGGTTCTTCCTATAGAGTCACAGCCTTTGTGTTGGTGTCGGCTTTGATGTTCGGAGGGTCATATGCTACTTTAAATCCTCTTTTTTATACCTTCACATGCCCACAACTGCCTTTTATCGTATTAAATGTGGTTCGTCAAGCTCTACAAAACGATCATCGAGCTGCTGCCAAACTCATTCGCCTCCATTTCCATGACTGTTTTGTTAATGTAAATTACTTTTTCTTAATACTAAATTATAGATATTTAAGTTAATAGTTTTTAATAGTGTTAATTTTTGTTTGTGCACATAGGGGTGTGATGGTTCTGTATTACTAGCTAATGCACCTGGTATTGAGAGTGAATTAGATGCACCTCCCAATCAAGGAATACAAGGTCTCAACATTGTCGACAACATCAAAGCTGGTGTCGAAGCCTCTTGCCCCGGCGTCGTTTCTTGCGCGGACATCTTAGCCCTTGCTTCTCAAATTTCCGTCATTTTGGTAATTTTTATCTCATCCAGTTTTAATCAATGATCTATATATGTTCTGTTTATACTAAAATTAAATCTTTATTTTGTAGTCAGGAGGACCGTTTTGGATTGTTCCATTGGGAAGAAGAGACAGCAGAAAAGCCAATAGAACCGCGGCCTCTAACCTTCCTAGTCCCTTTGAAACTCTTGATCAACTTAAAGCCAAGTTTGCTGCTCTTGGTTTTGATTCTACTGATCTCGTCACTTTATCCGGTATTATTTTATTTCACTATCGAGTATTAAAATCGAACAATATCATATCAATGTGGAGATTATCGAAAGTCGTTTATTCTAACAATATTACCGTGTACATGAATATGGTAGGAGCGCACACATTCGGTCAATCAAGATGTCTATTCTTCACCGGGCGTTTCGACAACTTCAACGGCACCGGTCATCCGGATCCGACATTAGACGCAGCGTACAGGGAAGAGCTTCGTCGGGCTTGTGTTACAGCACAGACAAGAGTGAATTTTGATCCGACAACACCAGATACATTTGACAAAAACTACTACAATAATCTACAAGCACATAAAGGACTTCTTCAAAGTGATCAAGAGTTGTTTTCAACGCCAGGGGCAGATACAAAAAGGATTGTGGACAGATTTGCAGCCAGCCAACTTCTCTTCTTTACACAATTTGGTTTTTCAATGATTAAAATGGGAAATCTCAGCCCTTTAACTGGTACTAATGGTGAAATCAGGCGGAACTGCAACAGGGTCAATCCTCCAGCCTCTGGTTATGATGTTATGTAAATTAATCATAATTTAAGTACTTAAGACTTTATGATCTATGAATTATGTGATATGTGTCAGTTGTTGTGTTTGTGTTTGTGTTGTGGGAGATTAGATAAATAAAAAGTGAAAGTGTGAGACAGACTTGCTCTGTTTCGTCTCCTTAATTTATTTTATTCCGTATTCGTTTCAGCATATGCTTTGATGCTTAAAATAGCTTTAATTTGTCTGACGTTGGTTGTAATTTAATATTTCTTTAATTTGGGTAATGATATTTGTCAGGGGATAACGGGTCTTCACAACTCCACATCGGTATGATATTATTCATTTTTGGCTTAAGTCTGCATGACTTTGTTTTTAATTTCACCCAAAAATCAGATGTGTCATTTCTCTTATACACCTATGATCATCTTTTTCCCTAACCGATGTGAGATTTTATTTGTATCTCAACAACATTAAAATGAAGGAGTAAAAAGCTCTCTATTAATGTTAATCACTTTGATATTTTGTTTTTCCCTATCTATGAACCAGTTTATCAACTAATTGAATCAAATTCATTTTAGGAATTCACCTCCATCTCATTGATATTCAGGTTTTGTTATATTTTATTATTTTAATAAATTTAATATACATTGTATTTCTTTCATTATTTAGTGAAAGTTTTTTTTTTAAATGTTACTTTTTAAATTCATTATTAAAAAAGTGTTATTTTAAAAAAAAATACTCCTTAATTTATTGCCCTTTATCGTGTAGTGTTTTTTACTCCATGGCATCTTTCATATCTGAATAAAAAAAATGAAAATGGAAAACTAGATATCTATCCCTCAATCACAAAAAACAAGCTAACAAAACATCAGTAACATCATCACACTAATAACACACATCTCAACCATACTAACACTCAATATCGATCACAAAATCAAACAGTTAAAAAATATTTCAAACTCAATATCAAAATAGTCTAATCTAACCGTAGAAATGTGTAACATAAGCATAAAAACTGACATTATAAAAATAAATTTATCCGACTACAAAAATAGTCAAAACTAATGATAAATCTATAAAATTTATAGTAATTTAACTAATAAAAGGTATAGATTATAGGTGCGATAATAAATCTAGCAAAATAGTTTGGTATTTAATAAAAGGGTAAAGTACTCCTTTAGTCCCTGAGTTTTAGAGGTCGTGTCTATTTGGTCTCTGAGTTTTCAATTTGTGTCTAAGTGATCCCTTAGTTTTGGATGTTGTGTCTATTTAGTCCCTACGTTTTCAATTTGTGTTTAAGTGGTCCATGAGTTTTGGATACTGTGTCTATTTGGTCCATAGATTTTCAAGAACTATTAGAAATAAATTTAATTGGTCTTTCATTTAACGTATTTGTTGACTTCTCACCAGATTATTGACTTAACGCTGACATAACATGTTTAATTGGTCAAAATACGAAGATATGATTAAATCTTTCATCAATCAGGGCCTAAAATTTGACATAATTATTAATCTCATATCAGTATTTTGATCAATTAAACATTTTATATCATCGTTAAGTCGACATTATGTTAATGAATTAACAAATTAAGAAAGAATTAAACTTGTTTCTAATAATCCAGGGACCATTTAGACAAAACTTGAAAACTCAGGGACAAAATAAACACAATATTTAAACTCAGGGACCAAATTGACACAAATTGAAACGCAAGGACCAAATAAACACAATATCCAAAACTCAAGGACCACTTAGACACAAATTGAAAACGTATGGATCAAATAGACACGACCTCTAAAACTCAGAGACCAAATGAGTACTTTACCCTTAATAAAAAGAATTACCAATTTAGAAATAATTTCTATAATATCTATAAATATGTCTTTTTTATTGTGCACGTCAATTAGTGATATACCATATATTATAATCAATCAATAATTATTGGGTGAACTGATTATCGATATATCATGTCAGTCATTTATCACATATCAATCAATGATAGATTTTTTTTAAATGATATATTTATATATATTTATTAAAGATGATAAACTTATAAATATTATTATAAAATATATTGACACCATCCCTTAATTTTATCACTTATTAAAATTTAGAATTTAAAGGGATGAAATTTAAAAAAAAAAAAAAACTACCAAAATTCATTATAGAATAAAACCTAAATTGTATATTCTATGTTTCTTTATTTCAAGACACGTGGTAAGAAATTAATTTCTTTGAAGATATAAAAGGAAAAAATTTCCAATTATGCGATCCAGATTCAGTTTTATGAATCTGAATTGAATGAATAAAAGAATTCTGCGTTGTTTTGTGTTTGGTTTACAATCCAGAAAAAAGCAATTTGGATTCAATTTATTTTTTAGGCTAAAAAATGAATTCAACTAAAACAAGAATAAAAAATATCCAACTCAAAAAATGAAAAACACAGATTGACCTCACCCACACAATTTAATCCACAGGTTTCAACACATGAGATAAAAATACGAGTCGGGCCCATTTTGCAGATTTGGGTCTGGTCGGGCCCATTTTTCGTTACAACCTACTCCAAACTCTTGACTTTAATGATAGAGGGGGAAAAAGTCATATTGTGTGTAGGGGTGTGCAAATAAACCAAAAAAATGCTAAACCGAACCGGACCGGCCGGTTTGGTCCGGTTTTTTCCCTTAATATTGGTTGTTCGGTTTGGTTCATGGTTTGCATAATAAAAAACCACAGAAAACCGAACCGAACCGCTTCCTTTATAAAAATTGGGAAAAACTAATAATTTTCTATATTATCTTCATCCCTTGAAAAAAATGCCCTAAATCTGTCTCCATCTTCTCCTTTTATCATCATTTATTCTTCAACTCTATTTCTCACTTGTACAGAGTTTCATTTTCCTCCCTTTTATCCACAATGGTCATTTCATTTATTCATATTTATGTGTTTTTGTGGTTCTTGATTCAAATTAGATATAGGCTTCTATGGTGGTTTTCTATTCAGATCCATGGTTTTCGAAGGTTTTTTTTTTCTTTTATTTAAAAAAAAATACATATATGCTCGATATGGTGGTTATTTGTTAGATCTATTACTCTATATGGTGGTTTTTTACTCTTATCTCTGGCAAATGAGACTTTTCCCTCCAGTCCCTTCTTAGATCCGTCAATGGTGGAAGTTTTTTCCCGTTTGCTAGCTTATTGTTGTATGAACCGAAACCGAACCGAGAAAACCGAAACCGATCGGTTTAGGAAGAAAGATAGAACCGAACGGTTCCTCTATTGTGTGAACCGATATGTACGGTTCGGTTGTCGGTTTACTTCAAAACCGAACCAAACTGAACTGTGCACACCCCTAATTGTGTGGGTAAAATCTGATGGGCCCCTCAAAATCTCTCTTCTACGAAATTTGCCAATTCGGCGCCCCACAACAAGGCCAGTCGTTGTTTTATTATAATTGAAGCAAAGCAATGAGCGTAGTTGGAAAGGTTTAATGTTTGTTTTGTGCTCTTAATTTGGACAATTATATAACTTTTTCAAACACACTTCAAATCTATTACGTTATTTAATATTTTATTTATTAATTATTTGAATTTAAAATCTGATATCTATTAGTTGGAGATTTAGTGGTTCACTATCTGTAGTAACTGCCCACATTATCTCTAAGTAGTTAAAGGCAGTTTTAAATTACTGCATCTTTAAATATGTATTCTTTGATGGGAGAAAATCTATTTTATTAGATTATGATAAAAATACGAAGAGTAAAAGAAGATCTCTAATATGTATTCGTTTATGATTTTTTCTCAAATTTTTCTGTTTTAACAACAAATTTGATTTCTATGGCCGGAGGTAATTATCATATTTGATTAATGGATTTTATTAGAAGGCAATTTTTAGCTTACACTACTATTTATTTACCGTGGGAAGTATGAAATATTGTAGCAATCAATTTTATCTTTAATAATCTTATTTTTTTTAATAATTAATTAAATAATTTGTTTGTGGAAACTGCAATAGCTTGTAGATATTAAAGTCAAAAAAGTTATGAATCATTTCAATTAAATTCATTGATAAGTAGAAAAAGAAAAGTATATTCAATTGACAAAATGTGATTTGAAATGGATTAAAATTACCTGCCAAGTAGAATAGGTTACATTAAAATATTCAAATTCATTTCAACAACCAATATCTTACTTTAAACCATTCAGAACCTAGTAGAAGATAATGGAAATTCAGCTCTATCAAAAATTAATATATATCATTGTTTTATAGACTAAAATATTTATTAAGGTCTATTTGAATATTATATTTAAAAGTAACTTTATGTTTTTTTAATTAAAAAATACTTACGAAAATAATATTATGCAGAATATATTAATTGAGCGTGTTTGGTAGACCGACATCGAATTTGGATGTCGGGGGTTTGAAATCCAACTACTATGATTTAAACATAAAAATTAATTATTTAATTTTGTTTATTGATTTTGAAAATTAGAAACAATTATTTTTTAATTTATTATAAAAAAATTTCAAACAAGACACAGCTGATAAATGTAATTAATTTTTTACAATTAATTATTATTAATAATATTTATTGAATTTTAAATAATAATTAAATAAAAATATCAAATCATATCATACAAAATCTAATATACATATCAAAATCAATATTATTAATTTATTCAAGAAGTATGTATTAAAATAGCCATTAAGAGGGATCAAATAAGAGTAAATAGTCTTATACTCTCAATTTAGAGTAAATATCTACATTTTAAAATTTTGGAGAGAGAGAAAATAATGAAATTACCTTAAATAACATGATAGCAAGAAATAAGACATTTCAGGAATGCTTGCATGCCCCCCCTACGCTTCGCCATCTAGGTGGTTGTCGTGTGGCACGTGCCCCATGCCCACGAAACCATGTCGTCTGAACACAAAACTTGTCAATACTACGATTAGAGGCTATTTTGACCACTTTTGTAGGAACTTGATAGCCAGAGACACAACGTTTTGATGAATGTTCACATGACCCTCCGATGCCATCCTAGAGGTTGTTTAGTGGCAGTTTCTCCATGCCCGCGATGCCATGTCTCCCGCACTGGAAATCTTTTCAAAAATATTATTAGAGGCTACTTTGAAAACTTGTTTAGGCCCACAAAGGCACAAAACTCATATTCGCTAGGCACATGATAGCAAGAGATTAGACATTTCAGGAATGCTCGCATGCCTCCCCTACGCTTCGCCATCTAGGTGGTTGTCGTGTGGCACATGCCCCATGCCCACGAAACAGATAGAGAGATATGCATGTAATACGAATGCATGTAATATTAGCATCGTCTTATTTCTCAACACTTTTTGCTCTGATGCTAGGATCTTCACCGGTATCTCTTCATAAGACATATTAGCATCTAGCAAAATGGGCTCATGGTCTATCACATGAGAAGGGTCCGCCATGTATTTCCGAAGCATCAATACATGGAAAACGTTGGGAATGGCCGACAAGGAATATCGTAAAGCTAAACGGTAAGCCGCCGCCCTAACTCAATCGAGAATCTCAAAGGACCGATAAACCTAGGGCTCAACTTGCCCTTCTTCCCAAACCTCATAACACCTCTCATGGGCGTTTTTCTCAAAACACGTGGCCTTCCATTACAACCATATCGAACTAAGTCGCTCAAAGCATGCATATCTCTCTATATGTATCAGTCACAACTTTTAAGCATAAACTACGAATGCATAAAATACGAATGCATGTAATGTCTGAGATACAATTATTACTTGTCAACATGAGTTAGCTCAACTGGTTAGGTATGTTTAGATTTAGTATATTTTGTACAGACATAAGACTAAATAGTCACCTTGTAATTTTTGTTGTTGATTTTTTCTACTTTAAAAATGTACTTTTTTGTGTCCAGATTAGATATATTTTGTACATTAAAGTTTGTTATACTACACATGTTATGTATATTTTGTTATATTTCGATTCTAAAGGTTGTTAGCATTTTTTTTAAAGTGCAGATTGAAGTTATACTACGTATATTATGTACACTTCTTTCTCAAATGCAATAATGAAGCAGAGGACATATATGTTACGTATATTCTATAGAAAACAAATGTATCAAATATACAAAATTGACTGTTGAATGAGAATGCAATATAAATTGAATAAATATATTATTTAGTAAACAAATGTACCGAATGTATAGATTTATCCGAATTGAAGTGCAATATAAATTGAATTAAAATCGGAATAAGAAAATAACTAAATGAGATAAACATGAAAATTAAAAATAAAAGGTCCATAAATCATGGGATTCCATAAGGAAAAAGAAAAATCATGAAAAAAAAAGTCAACAGATCATGAAATGATAAAATGTACAAAGAAAATAAAATATGAAAATAATAAAAATGTACAAAATGTATCAGTACTATAAATATGGAAATAATATACTAATTTATGAGAAATATAAAAAAAAAGAAGATAATAATATAAAGAGAAAGAAACAAAAAATTAAGGAGAAGAATAAATATGAATTTCAAATATCATAAAGAAAATAGAATTAAAAATATAGAAAGATTAGTAAAATAGAAAATCTGAGGTGGGTTATACACTATTAAATTATGACATATGACAATTTGGGAATGGGCTTTTAAAACCCATTTCAACGTTTGATTCAAAGTGTCATTTTATTCCCATCATTCATTTACTGTTGGCAATTGGCTTTTTATTCCCAATTGACATTTGCCACCGCTCTCCTCTACTTCATCCTATTTCATCTTTGACTATCTCTTTCTCTCTCTCTAAAACTTATATTTTTTTTCCCAATTGATAATCATTAATTTACTGTTGGTAATTGGCTTTTTATTGCAATTGGTTGTAGATTGGTGTTCTAATTTGTGCGCCTTTTAGTTTCAATTAGCTTTGCTTGAAGTCGAATTTTTGTTCAGATAGCTAATCGGGTTTATAGTCGAATTTTATTTTATTTTATTTAATGAAATAATATTTAAAAGGAAATTAAAAAATTCAAACTTATAAATAAATATAGTTGATAATTTTAATTTAATTAAATTTAATATTATTAATTAATTTTTTCAATTTTTTAATTAAATTTTATATAATAATTAAATAAAATAACAAATCATATTCCTTCCTACAAAAACAATAATTATATTCCCACAAACCAAATTCCAGCACACTCCAAACATAAGTATCATATTCCCAGTTATTTGAATCTCATTCCAGCACACTCCAAACACAGACTTCAAATTCTCATCCATTTTATTCCATACTACTTATTCCCAGACATCTAATTCCCAGACATTCAATTTTGATTTCCGCACTCCAAACGCCCCCTTTAATGAAAGAGGTAATAAATCTGACTATTTGAATAATTATTTCTTTATTCAAATCTCATATCCATATACCAAACACATATGAATAAGAGGTGGGAACCGTAATAATTAGGGGTGAAATCGGTTCGGTCCGGTCCGGTTTTTCAATTAATTTTAAAAATCGGACCTGTTCGGTTTATAATAGGAATCGGCCTGGTTTTTCAGGTTCGGTTTTCGGTTTTTTCCGGTTTTTCTAGTATAGGTCATTTACATTTAGTTTTAAAAAAAATCCTCCAACATTGAAGGATGAAACAAAAAAAAAATCAAACATAAACAATAACTTAGTTGAAAAAATTAGATTAATAAATATATAAAATATAAATTAAAATAAAGTGATAAGTAAATATATAAAATAAAACAAATAAATAAAAATTAGGGGGAAATAGGGAAGGGGTATGAGATTTTTACTTGTTTTTTAGTAGCCGGTTCGGTTCCGGTTTTAGCCGGTTCGGTTTTTGAATAATGGAAACCGGGACGGTTCGGTTATTTCCGGTTTCGGCCTGGTTTATTTTTTCGGTTTTCGGTTTTTCGGTTTTTTCTTTCACCCCTAGTAATAATAGCTATTTAAAGTCATCTCTGTCCCGAGGTAAAAATAAATGAAGCTGTCAAATCAGACTAAATAATAATTCAAAAGGAAGACGAGATTGCGAAATCATTTTCATAGTAATTGTAAAAGTATGTGCTGCGTTGGATCGAAATCCCAAATTTTAAATAATTATTAAAAAGAGAAAATAAAAACCAATGATGTGTTGCCTCTTTTGTCGTCTTTCACATTAAAAAAATAAATAAATAAATAAACTATTTATTAACATTATCTCACATGTCTTAACATCTTGTGTCGGGATGATTCATAGTGAAGTTTGAAGTTTTCTTCTTCTTTTAATATAATCAACATCACATTCACCTACCAAATCTTTACTTTCGTCGTTAGAGATTTCATTTTTCTACATCTCACGTGTGCCTTGAGAGAGGGATATTATAAATCTACCTACTAATTATTAAAATATTAATTTTTTTTAAAATTATTCAAATAGCATAATTATAGTTTAATAAATTTATTAAACTATTTTTTATGAGTATTTTTAATAAATTTATTTATTTTTTATTTTTTTAAGTTCAAATTCGTTAATGTATCGAACTATTTAATTAGTTTTCATTATTATTTTCAATGAATTTATTGAATTATAGTTCAATAAATTTATTGAACTATTTTTCATGAGTATTTTTAATAAATTTATTTGGTTTTTTTTTGCTTTTTTAAGTTCAAGTTCAATAAATTCATCAAACTATTTGATTATTTTTTATTATCATGTTCAATGAATTTATTAGTTTTTCACTTTTTTATTTCAATAAATTTATTGAATTATAATTATGTAATTTGACTAAATTTTAAAAAATTCTGACATTTCAGTAATTAATTTATAAAAATATGTTATTTCAGTAATTATCTAATTTTTTTTTCTTTTTAAATTAGAGAAAATAAGACTCTAACCTTTGATTTCATGTCACGTGTTATCTATGTTCACCTGGTATTGAGAGTGAATTAGATGCACCTCCCAATCAAGGAATACAAGGTCTCAACATTGTCGACAACATCAAAGCTGGTGTCGAAGCCTCTTGCCCCGGCGTCGTTTCTTGCGCGGACATCTTAGCCCTTGCTTCTCAAATTTCCGTCATTTTGGTAATTTTTATCTCATCCAGTTTTAATCAATGATCTATATATGTTCTGTTTATACTAAAATTAAATCTTTATTTTGTAGTCAGGAGGACCGTTTTGGATTGTTCCATTGGGAAGAAGAGACAGCAGAAAAGCCAATAGAACCGCGGCCTCTAACCTTCCTAGTCCCTTTGAAACTCTTGATCAACTTAAAGCCAAGTTTGCTGCTCTTGGTTTTGATTCTACTGATCTCGTCACTTTATCCGGTATTATTTTATTTCACTCTCGAGTATTAAAATCGAACAATATCATATCAATGTGGAGATTATCGAAAGTCGTTTATTCTAACAATATTACCGTGTACATGAATATGGTAGGAGCGCACACATTCGGTCAATCAAGATGTCTATTCTTCACCGGGCGTTTCGACAACTTCAACGGCACCGGTCATCCGGATCCGACATTAGACGCAGCGTACAGGGAAGAGCTTCGTCGGGCTTGTGTTACAGCACAGACAAGAGTGAATTTTGATCCGACAACACCAGATACATTTGACAAAAACTACTACAATAATCTACAAGCACATAAAGGACTTCTTCAAAGTGATCAAGAGTTGTTTTCAACGCCAGGGGCAGATACAAAAAGAATTGTGGACAGATTTGCAGCCAGCCAACTTCTCTTCTTTACACAATTTGGTTTTTCAATGATTAAAATGGGAAATCTCAGCCCTTTAACTGGTACTAATGGTGAAATCAGGCGGAACTGCAACAGGGTCAATCCTCCAGCCTCTGGTTATGATGTTATGTAAATTAATCATAATTTAAGTACTTAAGACTTTATGATCTATGAATTATGTGATATGTCTCAGTTGTTGTGTTTGTGTTGTGGGAGATTAGATAAATAAAAAGTGAAAGTGTGAGACAGACTTGCTCTGTTTCGTCTCCTTAGTTTATTTTATTCCGTATTCGTTTCAGCATATGCTTTGATGCTTAAAATAGCTTAATTTGTCTGACGTTAGATGTAATTTAATATTTCTTTAATTTTGGTAATGACATTTGTTAGGGATAATGGGCCTCCACCAGGGCCGTTCCTAGGAAAATAAGGGCCCGGTGCGAACAATATTTTTGGGCCTTCTAACATATAACTTATGGAAATATTACAAAAATTTATCTTTAGGACTCTTGAGTATTGATAAATCTCTCTTCAAACCACTCTTCACAAGAAGCTCTATTAATCTAGAATCAAGAACATCCCAATTCCTTGGATTATTTATGTCAAACAAAACTGAAATATCATTTTGACCACCATTATCAAAACACCTATCATCACTCTCAATATTATCACTATCACTTTGATGCATATCAAAGTTGTTATCTTGATCTTCAGTCTGAACATCATGACCATCTAAATTTTTATCATCCCCACAATTATTTTGATCTTCTATATGAAGATCACGATCATCTAGCAATTGATTGTCAACATCATCTTTTTGTTCATCCACACGAGTTTCTATTGTAAAGAATTTATCAATAGCTCCTTTTTGAGATTGAGTCAATTGCTCAATTTTCTTTTTTTTTTCTACGCTTTTCAGAACCAGATTGATATTTTCTAGGAAACATAATTAGAAACTCTGTCACAAAATATAATTATTATAGTTAATTTTTTTAAAAAAATTGAGAAACCAATCAAGAACAAATGATACTTAACATGAATGAAAAACAATTAAAACATACATCTAATTGTATAGTAAATTAATCAAGTAAGAAAATAAATAAACAATATATTAATGATAAAAAAATAAAAAAGTAACTTACTTAGAATTAGCAATACCTCCACCAAATAAACAATAAATCTTCAAGACATCAATTTATTTTTGTCTCTGCAAATAGTGTCCCTGATGTTGTCAATGGTCAATGTATTATGTTGGCTAGGCAAGCTATTAGGTTAAAAAAATATGGGCTACAATATTGTTTTTTTTTTTTAATAAGATATTCTTCTTTAAGTTTATCTAATAAAAAAAATTAATAAACAAATATGTCGGCTACAATTGCTGCTGCCACTGACGGTTTTTCTTTCTTTTTTTTGTTTTTTTAATATGTATATACATTTGGGCCCCACCAATTACCATTGCTGCCCAGCCATACCATTCCCTGACATTGATTTTTTTTTTTTTTAATATATATATACGTTTGGGGCCCCCAATATTTGGGGGCGGCTCCACATGCTCCTGGTCTAAGCCGGCCCTGGCCTCCACAACTCCACATTAATATGATATTATCCACTTTGAGCCTAAGTCTGTATGACCTTGCTTTTGGTTTCACCTAAATGACCTCATACTAATAGATATGTGTTCTTCCCCTTATATACTCATGATCATCCTCTTCCCTAAATGATATGGGATTTTGTTTGCACCCCAACAACATTAAAGTGAAGTCCCATAGACTTTTATCTTTGATAACATCGAGCTATTGCTTGTGTTCCCGTATAAGGCTTGTGGTCCTAGTTAAATACCCGCCGCACATGGTTCCCCACCCCCTGTGGAACTTAGTGTTGCATTGTTAAAGACCTCATACTAATGAAGATGTGTCTTTTCCTTTATATATCTATGTTCATCCTCTTCCCTAATCGATATGGGATTTTGTTTGCACCCAACAACATTGAAATGAAGCAGTAAAGCATATATTTATGCTAATCACTTTAATATTTAGTTTTTCCCTATCTATCAACCAGTTTATTAACTAATTGAATCAAATTATATTATGTATATTCATTTTAGGAATCCACCTCCAACTCATTAATATTCAGGTTTTGTTATATTTTATTATTTTAATAAATTTAATATACATTGCATTTCTTTCATTATTTAGTGAAAGTTTTTTAAAAAAAGTGTTACTTTTCAAATTCATTATTAAAAAGTGTTATTTAAAAAAAAAATTACTCCATAATTTATTGCCCTTTATCTTTCATATCTGAATAAAAAAAATGAAAATGGAAAACTAGATATCTATCCCTAAATCACAAAAAAAAACAAGCTAACAAAACATCAATAACATCATCACACTAATAACACACATCTCAACTATACAAACACTCAATATCGATCACAAAATCAAACAGTTAAAAAATATTTCAAACTCAATATCAAAATAGTCTAATCTAACCGTAGAAATATGTAACATAAGCATAAAAACTGATATTATAAAAATAAATTTATCAAGCTACAAAAATAGTCAAAACTAATAATAAATCTATACAATTTATAGTAATTTAACTAATAAAAGGTATTGATTATAGGTGTGATAATAAATCTAGCAAAACAATTTGGTATTTAATAAAAATAATTACAAATTTAGAAATAATTTCTATAATGTCTATAAATGACTTTTTTATTGTGCACGCCAATTAGTGATATAGCATATATTATAATCAATCAATAATTATGGTGTGTACTGATTATCGATGTATCATGTCAATCATTTATCACAAATCAATCAATGATATATATTTTTTTAAAATGAAATATTTATAAATATGTATTGAAGATGATAAAATTATAAATATTATTATAAAATATATTGATCCCATAAATATCCCTTAATTTTATCACTCATCAAATTTTAGAATTTAAAGGGATGAAATCAAAAACCCTACCGAAATTCATTATAGAATAAAACCTAAAATGTATATTCAATGTTCCTTTCTTTCAAGACACGTGGTAAGCAATTATTTTCTTTGATGATATAAAAGGAAAAAATTTCCAATTAATTTATTGTTCAAGTTTATTAAAAGTTACAACCTACTTCAAACTCTTGACTTTAATGATAGAGGGGAACAAAAACAGTCATATTGTGTGGGTAAAATCTGATGGGCCCCTCAAAATCTCTCCTCTACAAAAGTTTCCAATTCGGCGCCCCACAACAAGGCCAGTCGTTGTTTTATTATACATGAAGCAAGCTATAAGCGAAATTGGAAAGGTTTAATATTTGTTTTGTGCTCTTAATTTGGACAATTATATAAGTTTTTCTAAACACACTTCAAATCTATTACGTTATTTAATATTTTATTTATTTATTATTTGAACTTAAAATCTGATATCTATTAGTTGGAGATTTAGTGGTTCACTATCTGCAGTAACTGCTCACATTATCTCTAAGTAGTTAAAAGGCAGTTTTAAATTACTGCATCTTTAAATATGTATTATTTGATGGGAGAAAATCTATTTTATTTGATTATGATAAAAATACGAAGAGTAAAAGAAGGTCTCTAATATGTATTCTTTTATGATTTTTTCTCAAATTTTTCTGTTTTAACAACAAATTTGATTTCTATGGCCGGAGGTAAGTAAGTATCATGTTTGATTAATGGATTTAATTAGAAAGCAATTTTTAGCTTACACTACTATTTATTTACCATGGGAAGTATGAAATATTGTAGCAATCAATTTTGTCTTTAATAATCTTATTTTTTTAATAACTAATTAAATAATTTGTATGTGGAAACTCCTATGGCTTGTAGAGATTAAAGTCAAAAAAGTTATGAATCATTTCAATCAAATTCATTGACAAGCAGAAAAAGAAAAGTCTATTCAATTGATAAAATGTGATTTGAAATGGATTAAAATTACCTGCCAAGCTAAGTAGAATAGGTTACATTCAAATATTCAAACTCATTTCAATAACCAATATCTTACTTTAAACAATTCAGAACCTAGTAGAAGATAATGGAAATTCAACTCTATCAAAATTTAATATGTATCGTTGTTTTATAGACTAAAATATTTATTAAGGTCTATTTGAATATTATATTTAAAAGTAACTTTATGATTTTTTTAATTAAAAAATACTTACGAAAATAATATCACGTAGAATTATAGTACCATTAATTGAGCGTGTTTGGTAGCCCGACATCGAATTTGAATGTCGGGGGTTTGAAATCCCACTCTTATGATTTCAACATAAAAATGAAATTACATAAATAACATTTTTAATTTTATTAAAATGAAATAAAAATTAAAAATTTGAAAAAGATATATTATCAAACAAATATTTTCAAAATTTTCTTCCCTCTCACTTTCTTTCTCGTTTTCTCTCTCACCTTCTCTTTAATTTTTCTTTCTTTCTTTCTTATATTTCATCTCCATTTTTTCCTCTAATTTTTTTAGTTTGATGATTCTTCACAGATCTAAGGAAAATAACACACTTTACTCGAAGATTTCAAAACGAATCACAACTAAAAGTATATTTTTGCAGAAAACTTCTTCCATGTATTTTTTTATATGGAATTTCTAGAAAAAAAGTTTCATTTTTGTTTATGAGATTTTATGGTTTTATTCATATTCTCATAAGTTTTTATGGTTGGTTTGTTCTAATTTTGAGTATACTACAATATGTCCTGATTTAGTATATTTTGTATATTAAGTACATAAAATTAAATAGTCACTTTGTAAAATTTTTTGGTTGATTTTTTCTGGTTTAAACTGTACTGCTATGTATCCAGATTAGGTTTATTTTATATATTAAAGTTTGTTATACTACGTATATTATGTACATTTTGTTAAGATTGTTAGCACTTTTTTTCAAATGCAAATTGAAGGCAATTATATTATATACTTTTTTCTCAAATGCAGTAACAAAGCAGAGGACAGATATGTTTCGTATATTTTGTAGAAAACAAATGTACCAAATATACAAAATTGAATGTTGAAAGAGAATGCAATATAAATTGGGGCTATTATCACATATACCCAATATCGAGTCTCAGTTTTCAAAAAAACCACAAACATTGAAAAATATCAAAATTACCCAACACATAATTAACCCATAATTTTTTTTATGAAAATTTGATTATAATTGATATATTATTTTTGTAAATTTATATTATTGATATAAATTTAATACTAGAATTTACATTACTGATAAATTATTGTTGTAAAATTACATCAATGATATATCATTAAATTAATAGAATATATAAAAATGGGTAAAACTGATATAAACATGAAAGTGTGGCATACGTGAAAACAAAACTCAAACGTTGGCTACCACGCATAATTTTCCTATAAATTGAATACATATATTATGTAGTAGTAAACAAATTTACTGAATGTACAGATTTATCCGAATTGAAATGCAATATAAATTGAATTAAAATCGGAATAAGAAAATAACTAATTGAGATAAACATGAAAATTAAAACAAAAAGTCCATAAATCATGAGATATCATAAGGAAGAAGAGAAGTCATGAAAAAAAATGTCTATAAATCATGGTATATTACGAATATAAAAGTATAGTGTATAAGGAAAATAAAATATGAAGATAATAACAATATACAAAATGTATCATCGGTACTATAAATCTGAAAATAATATACTAATTTTATTAGAAATATACAAAGAATGTAATAATATAAAGAGAAAGAAACGAAAATTAAGGAGAAGAATGAATATGAATTTCAAATATTAGAAAGAAAATAGAATTAAAAAATAGAAAGAGTAGTAAAATAAATTTTTTGAAAACCTACAAAATCTAACATTAGTGACGCTTCATGCAATTAATTAGGATAAGGGTAGATTTAGAAAAGAAAAAAAAGAGTGAAAATCGGAGATAGTCGTACACTATTAAATTAGAACATATGATAATTTATTGAAAGAGGGTAATAAAATTAAGGGTTAAATGCATGAATGACCTGGCACTTTGAGGTTTTTCAATTTACACCTCTATTCTTCTAATTTGAAAATTTTCACCCCTACACTTTCGCAAACCATTATATGTTAATTTTTCCGTCCAAATTAACACCATATTTTTTTTAATATTTTTTATTCATTATCTACTAACCCTTTGTTAGAATTAACTTTACCAAAAGTCAAATAACAATTTTACCTTATTTTGACCAAAATTAATCAATTTCACTCAAGCAGCCTTTCACTTCATCCTTCTTCTGACATATGAAATAGAGGGATAAAAAGTTTGATTTATGAAAAATTGATTTAAATCGGCAATTCCAATTTGAAGTGTGAATATGATTTTCAAAAACAAACCAAACCAAAGAAAATTTGATTTCAATATGTAAATCAGATTTAAGTTTGGTTTGTTATCTAAATTTTTTCTCAAATCAAAGATGGATTGCAAAACATCAACAAAATTCATACATAAACACCAAAAAGATTTTCAAGTCAATAATGCCATTGATGTGAATCAAGAAACTTCCACTTGCAGATTTGAATCCAATTTTCAAGTAAATTAGAGAGTGAATATCTTAAGAATGGTTTATTGACTTGATAAATGATAAACAGATAGGAAAAATCTTAAATTAGAGAGAAAATTTTGAATCCTCGTCAGTCGCAAGCAGGTTCGAATCTTCATTTTTCTGTAGACTATTCCTTCAATATTTTTTACTAAGATTGCTACAACAATCCTCTCATTTTGAGGATGATTTCTTCAAAATAAGTTAACTCGGAACCGACAATGTTCTGATCTCCAACGATATTGAACTACCCAAGTTGTAAATATCAGATTTTTTTGTTTCGTATGTCTGGCCTGTGAGCGTGGAGAAGGAAGGAAGGAAGATGAAAGGTCAAAATAAGGTAAAATTATTGTTTGACTTTTAGTAGGGTTAATTCTAACCAAGGTTAGTAGATAATGAATAAAAAAATATTAAAAAAAATGATCTGGAGCCAATTTGGAAGAAAAAGTTAACTTTGATGGCTTTTGAAAATGTAAGGGTCAAAATTTTCAAATTAAAAGTGTAGGGGTCCAAATTGAAAAGCTTTTAAAGTGTAGGGGTCATTCATGCATTTAACCTTAAAATTAAAAGGGTAACGTACCCTTTTAGTCCATGAGTTTTGGAGGTCGTGTCTATTTGGTCCCTGCGTTTTCAATTTGTGTCTAAGTGATCCCTGAGTTTTGGATGTTGTGTTTATTTGGTCCCTGCGTTTTCAATTTGTGTCTAAGTGGTCCCAAGGTTTTGGATATTGTGTCTGTTTGGTCTCTAGATTTTCAAGAACTATTGAAAATACGTTTAATTAGTTCTTAATTTAACGTATTCGTTAACTTCTTGCAAGATTATTGACTTAACGCTGACATAACATGTTTAATTGGTCAAAATACGAAGATAGGATTAAATCTTTCATAAATATAGGCCTAAAATTTGACATAATTATTAATCTCATGTCAGCATTTTGCTCAATTAAACATTTTACGTCACCATTAAATTGATGTTATGTTAATGAGTTAACAAATTAAGAAGAATTAAACTTATTTCTAATAATCTAAAGACCATTTAGACACAACTTGAAAACTCATTGATCAAATAAACACAATATTTAAAACTCAGTGACTAAATAGACACAAATTGAAACGCAAGGACCAAATAGACATAATATTCAAAACTCATAGACCACTTAGACACAGTTTAAAAACGTAAGAACTAAATATACACGAACTCCAAAACTCAGAGACCAAATAAATACTTTACCCAAATTAAAATCTATCATTTACAAAATTATCTCTATATTCAAATCTCATATCCATATGCCACACACCTTTTAATACGAAAAAGGGGGTAAGTAGCGTAATAATAGTTATTTAAAGTCATCTCTGTCCCCTCCTGAGGTAAAATAAAGGAAGCTGTCAAATCAGACTAAATAATAATTCAAAAGGGAGAGGAGATTGCGAAATCAATTTCATAATAATTGTAAAACTATGTGCTGCGTTGGATCGAAATCCCAAAATCTAAATAATAATTAAAAAGAGAAAAATCGAAACCATGATGTGTTGCCTCTTTTATCGTCTTTAACATTAAAAAATAAAAATAAAATAAAAAACTATTTATTAACATTATCTCACACGTCTTAACATCTTGTGTCGGGATGATTCATAGTGAAGTTTGAATTTTTCTTCTTTTGTCCGTAATCCGTATAATCAACATCACCAACTAAATCTTTACTTTCGTCGTTAGAGATTTCATTTTTCTACATCTCACGTGTGCCTTCAGATAGGAATATTTTTTTTAAGAATTTCTCACAAATAACAGTATACTAATTATTAAATTTTCAGAAATTTTTAAAAATTATTCAAATAGCATAATTATAATTTATAGGTATTTTTTAATGAATTTACTGGTTTTTTTTTGTTTTTTTAAGTTCAAATTCAATAATTCATCGAATTATGTGATTATTTTTTATTATTATTTTCAATTAATTTATTGAACTATTTTTCATAGGCATTTAGGGAAATTACTAAAAAATCTAGAAGATTGTGGGACTAAGTGTTGGTTTATTGCATTTTGATGTAATGTTGGATAGAAATTGAAAATGCGGGTTAAGGAGTTTCAATTAGAATAAGAGAGTGTTATAAACGGACTTTTATAAGCATCTATAAAATCTTTTATATCATCATAAATATGCGTTGGTCCTTGTTTTGGAATAAGTTATTATTGTAAAAATCAATTTGTATTAATTGATTTATATAATAATAACCTATTCTACACAGGATTAAGATGCACTACACGAGGCAATCTTTACAACCCCTAGGGGGAGTGTTTTCAAAAGCTTTAGGAGAGCTAGAGAGGGGGTAGCAAAAGACCATAAACAATCTCCAAAATAGTTTTAAGAAAAAGGACCATAATTTTTTAAGTTAAAAATTATTTATGACAATTTGAAATATATTCATATTGTAATTTTTTGTGATTTAAAAAAAATGAAAACAACTCTTTTAAGAGTATAATATAAAAAAGAAACCTTTAAAAAAATTATCTTCTCAACAACAAAAATAAAAAGTCATTTTATCAATAAATATATTTTTTAAACATAAAAAGGAAAAGTTACATAGATGCTTGCCACACGTCTACTTTTTAATTATATTATTATTGAAATAAAAATTTACATTATTTTATTTCTTCTATATTTTCAACTAATTTATTTCTTCTCTTAAAGCATTATGGGTGTCACTACCCAACGAATGATGTGGAGCGGCCGACCTTAAAAAACAACAAGTCTTTTTTCTATCTTGACACAAGGGTAAAAGAAAATAACAAGAACAAGAGCAACCATCAATCATTAGCTTTGAAATGGGTGTGATTGGTCACCCAAGAATGACAAAAAAAATTGTTTGCAACTTCTCACATGATGTTTCACAAAACTTCTCACCTGATGTTTGATTAAAAAAAAAAAAATTTACCCCCTCAAATTCCCTTAATGAGTTTTAAAATATTTGAGAATAGTGGTTATGAAAGTTAGTGAGTGAAGAGTGCCCTATTTGGGATAAGATATTATTATGAATTTTGTAGAAAGTAGGGTATGTTTTGGGTATGAGTTTTTTTTTTTTAAATTATTATTTGAATTTTTTTAATTAAGAAGTGTTAAGGATCCCACATCGGAAAGATGAAGGGACCTAACAACATTTATAAAATCTAAGGTCACCCCTTTCATTACCAATTGGCTTTGAGATGGATGCCCACATTATTAATATGGTATCAGAGTTCAAAAAAACTCAAACGAGTATCCGGTCCAAAAATGGGATTCGGCCCAAGATTTGTGAGCCCAAAAGAGGCACTATCTTAAGGGGGCATGTTAAGGATTTCACATCGAAAAAATGAAGGGACATAACAACATTTAGCCCACATTATTAATAAGAATGGAACTTTGATTTTTAAACGACTACAATATATGTATTGAATATGTTAAATCACCAATTGAACCAAAAGCTTAAGCCTATGGTTCAAGGTAAATTTAATCATATATCTCAACACTCCCCCTCAAATGTGATGCCCACATTATTAATATGGTATCAGAGTTCAAAAAAACTCAAACGAGTATCCGGTCCAAAAATGGGATTCGGCCCAAGATTTGTGAGCCCAAAAGAGGCACTATCTTAAGGGGGCATGTTAAGGATTTCACATCGAAAAAATGAAGGGACATAACAACATTTAGCCCACATTATTAATAAGAATGGAACTTTGATTTTTAAACGACTACAATATATGTATTGAATATGTTAAATCACCAATTGAACCAAAAGCTTAAGCCTATGGTTCAAGGTAAATTTAATCATATATCTCAACACTCCCCCTCAAATGTGGGCTTGGATATTTGCACAAAACCCAAACATGTGGAATATTTAAATGGGAGGAAATTAGAGCAAATGACATAATGGAGGTTTGATCCCAGAACCTCCTGCTCTGATACTATATTGAATATGTTAAATCACCAATTGATCAATTATCTTAAAAAAAAAGAGTGATCAATTAATATAAACTAATGACCAGCATCGAACCACCCGACAGCTAATTTTTTTCTTTTTTTTTCTTTTTTTCGAGATAGATAATTCTTTCACTACTTTTATTTATTACTGTTTTTTCCCAATAAATCATATTACTTAGGGGCTTTCCATCACGTAATGGGAAGGTTCCATCTTTTCCGTTCTGTGTTTAGTATTTAAAAAAAAAATCAATTAATAAAGGAGAGTAGTTATATTTGAATTTTTATGCTCATAGTTATAAAGTAAAAGTTTTACCACTTATGCTTTAGCTTTGCATAACTAAAATTCGATATTAGTTATTGTTTTAAAGTGGAGAGCTTCCACGTAAGCAATAAACTTAAAAGATGAGATGAGTTGGAGGTTGTGCGCTATACTTGGAAGTGTTGCATAGGCGGTGAGCCGGGTAGTTGACAAACACTGTATATACCTGCACAGAAAAGGAATAGAGTACCGGTGTGTGGTGTCTGTTGGGCCTATTTTGTTTTCCTCCATGTGGGCCCAAGCCCATTAGGACTGTAAGTAAATGGAGAAGGAAAAACAGCAGCCGGCAAGTTGCAACGTGTGAGAGAAAGAGCAGCCGAGAGAGAGAATTGAATTTTGGAGAAAAAAGAGCAATTCCGCCTCTGACCTTCAGCAGCTGTTTGCGGATTCGTTTACCGTTGGATCGAGCTAAAATTTGGTGGGTGTGTTTCCGAGGCGAGGTACTTCAATATGAACGGTGGAGATCGGGTTTCAAGTCTTCTAACATCAGATTGTATTGTGCAGAAGTGTGCCACTTTTAAAGTGAGATTTCTCCAATTTCTCATTTGTTGTTTGCCAAGATTATCATTTATCTTGATGTTGATGTTGTATGCCTCTAGTATTATCTAGAGAGAACTCGTTGTACCCATTGTTGATTATAGTGGAGGTTTCTGACTTCGGTCCGTGGTTTTCTTACTTCTCCGCATTGGAGGGTTTTCCACGTATAATTCTTGGTGTCAATTTTATTGCTTTGTTATTACTCGTACTATTGTTTCCTATTAGATTCACACAAGAGAGGGATAATTTATCTTTGATAGAATCCGTGTTTATCCTAACAGTGTCTGCCTAACACTCTCTGATACTTAAGTCAGAACTATTGTACCAGAGAGAATTAGAATATAATTAGTCACCTAATGGTTGAATTTCTTCTCATATTTATAGGAGAAGAAGTTGATGACATTATCTTGTCACGTGTCGCGTCGGGATTGGGCCACGTATTGCTTCCCAACGACGTTTCGCGTGTTCATTATATCACGTGTCGTCTCCTGATTAGATACTTTGAATAATGTAGCTTTTTAGTATCAAGTATGTAGGTATGTATTGGAGACTACGTAGCCATATTATTTCAGGTGCATTGACTTTATGACCAAGCACTGTACGTAGACGGTGTGCCCAGTCACTATGCTTAGACGGTGTTCCCAAATATTGTGCTTAGACGGCGTACCCAAGTACTGTGCTTAAATGGCGTGTCCAGGCATTGTGCTCAGACGGTGTAAGTAGACATTTTTGTCAAATTATAAAATTTCATGTGTTATCAAATTTCACCCCACAACATTAGTATTTTTTGTTCTCTTTCTTATAAGATTATATATTTAAGCTTCTTTCATCTCCCATATTTAAAATTTGGGAAAAATCAATTTACGCCCACGAATTTAACAGAGTGTGTCAATTTAAACCCTGAACTCTTAATTTCATCAATTTAAACCCTGAATTTATATAAGCGAATCAATCTACACCCACCGGTTAGTTTTCCATCCAACCTCCAGTTAATTGCTCTTTCTCTCACGTGCAGGTGATTTTTGAAAGATCATCTTCTTCAATCTATACCCAGTTGATTTTCTGTTTAACTTCGTTAATGATTTTTTGTCTCACGTGCGGCTACTTTTACGAAAGATCATCTCTTTCAAATTTAGAATAGCCATGGATTTAACCCTTTTAATTTTGGAAAACATTGAGGATTTTTCTAACCACCGATTTGATTTGGTGACTTTCATCTCTAAATACCCATATAAAATCTCTCTCTCATCTCAGAGAAACCATTGACGAAGGCTTTATATTGAAATTTCAAGCTCTAAGAGAAAATATTGGGTTGAAATTCGAAAGATTTTGGTTGAAATCTCATACCCGTTTCCATGGATTTTCAGATATGAGAATACGCTCTTTCTTGCAAACGGGATTTTGAAAACTCAGAAAGTGTGGGTGTTCTCCAGCTTTTACTTTTTCTCTTTATTCCCGTCCTTAGCAAAACTAGGGAAAAAAGAGTAAAGATATTTGGGAGCGACATGAACTTTTTCCCTCTAAATTTGTATTTGGGAGACAAAAATAGAAGATGAGTTGATTTCTGGGTTTAATCAAAGTCCATGAATTATTTTTTGTGTGGGAAATTGAAAGAAAAAGGACATAAAAACTAAAGAATGGTAGCATAAATCATTATTGCTATACATCAAAATACCACATAAATGCCCCATGGATTTTGTGCAAAAAGAAGCGGGTTGCAAATCAAATTTATCCATTTTCAAACTTAAAATAACAATAGAAAAAAAGCAACAAATCATTACATGTAGAAGAAGATGAGAGATTTGGAACTTGGTGGTTTGTTAAACATTAACGGCCCGTTTGGTAACCATTCCAATTTCTGTTTATTGTTTCTATTTCTCATTTTTTAAGAAATTGAGTTGTTTGGTAACTATTCATGTTTCTTGTTTCTCATTTTTTTAGAAATCATTCCTAAAATTGTGTAGAAATTTTAGAAACAACAAATTCTAGTTTCTTGTTTCTTATTTTTGTTTCCAAACTTTTCAACACATTAATAAATTATTATATTGTCCCGTTTTGACTTATAAAATATATTATAAATAATCAAAAATTATATTGATATAATATTTTTAAATATATCATTTAAAATTGTAATATTTTCAAAATATTTTTATTTTTTTTAAATGAGAAACAGAAGCAAGAAATAGTTACCAAACACATTGCTGTTTCTTTTTTCTTCCAAAAACAAGAAATAAGAAACAATTACCAAACATGTTTCTGTTTCTCTTTTAAAAAAAAATAGGAACAAGAAACAAGAAATAGAAATAAGAAATAGAAACAAGGAATGTTACCAAACGGGCCCTAAGTTACAAATCTTCAACTTTGGGTTTTTCATATCTTCAATTGGACCCCTACAACAATTTTTTTGCTTGTTCAACCTATTGACAAAAATTTCCAAATGAATTCAGTCCCCACACAATTTCATCTTAATATTTGAAGAAAATGATCTTTCAAAAACAGAACAATTAACGAAGGTTGGATGGAAAACTAACTGGGTGTAGATTGATTCATTTATATAAATTCAGGGTTTAAATTGATGAAATTAAGAGTTTAGGGTTTAAATTGACACACCCTGTTAAGTTCGTGGGGTAAATTGATTTTTTCCCTTAAAATTTTTACTTTTGTGCTATTTAATAATATTTTGAAAAAGAATAAAATAAAAACTAAGCTTATGTTCTTCTAATTTATTTGTTATACGTTTATAATGAAGAAATACTTTAAAAAATTTACAAAGTGAGAATCAATTTGAGAGACCAAATGAAAACTTACCTAAAAGGTGTAAAGACTAAAAAATATATATTTTTATAAAGATAAAAGGTAAATAACACTCATGTGATTTATATATTTATGTAAACATATTATTAATCGTCTAAAAATATGTATCATTTTTGTATTTTTGAAATTATATCATTAATATATATGTATATTTATAAGATTTCAAAATTATATAATTAAACCCCTTTCCCTTAATACCGTTAATTTTTTAATAAAGAAATGTAAATTACACTTATGTGGTTTATGTATTATGCAAACGCGTAAACACTCCATTATCATTTTAAAATGTATATTTATATTATTCAAAATGATACAATTAGACTTCTTTTCTTACGGTATTAATGCAGGAAAGAAAAAGGGAAATTAATATTAATTTACTATTTATCCTATGAAAATAGATAAAAAAAATGATCCAAAATTATTATTTTTTTAAAAGAAAATATCCAAAATCATGCTTAAATCTTGAAAAAAATGTTCAGAATAGTAGTGAAAATCACAATTAACTTTTTTTTTATTCAGAAAAACATTTCAATTATAAATGTTAATACCAAAGAGATAAGAATATATTAAATTTTTTGGATATTTATGAATCAAAAATTTGATCGCGGCTCCGGTATCACAATTCACCCACGTGTGTGCCTTCAAAGTTGGCGGCACGGCTGGCTCGTGGCTGCTGCAGCCTACTACTTTTTCAAACGAAGTGATAAATCTCTTTTTATTTTATTCTTTTAAAAGATGGCATATTCGAATTTCTTTTCTCTATTTTAAAAGTAGGATTGGGTTAGGTCATGTACTTTTGAATTTGAATCCCTTTTCAGTTAATTTTATATTTAAAAAAAAAAACTGATTTAATTTGTGTAGATTTTTTTTCAATATTTAAGTTCAATTGTAAATTTACAATCTATGATTTAAAATATGTTTCAATTTAATGGATCTGAATCAATTGAAACTTAATTATTTTAAAAGTATAATTTAATTCTTATAATTTTATAACAACTCTAAAAATCTTCCTATCATTATCTAAAAGTTATAAATGGTTTATATACATATTTTCTATGAATTGATAATGATATAGATATTTTATGAATTTTCATTAAATCATAGAGATTAAATAAATGAATGAAATTATTGAAGTTAAATGGAAACAAACTCAAAACTATAGATAGTAAATTATTTAGGGACAATTTACTGAAATAACATATTTTTACACATTAATTATTGGGATGTCATAATTTTTTAAAAATAAATCAAATAGCATAATTATAATTCAATAAATTTATTGAAGTAAAAAAGTAAAAAAAAAACTAATAAAATTAATTGAAAATAATAATGAAAAATAATCAAATAGTTCGATAAATTATTAAACTCGAACTTAAAAAGCAAAAAAACAAACAAATTCATTTTAAATACTCATGGAAAATAGTTTAATAAATTCATTGAACAATAATTATGCTATTTGAGTAATATTTAAAAAATTATGATATTTTAGTAATTAGTATGTAAAATTATATTATTCGAGACAAATTCTTTATTATCAACCCTAATATTTACAGGCAAGTAAAGTTTTGCAACCAAATAAAGCCAGGGAGTAAAGGATTAAATCATAAACGTTTACAATGGGAATAACCATATCGATACGCTGAATTGAACCCAGCTTTTAAGGTCAATCATGTGCCGATTTTGAAAAAAATACACCCACTATGTACCATGATTGGTATTTTCTCAACTATTCTACTTTTTTTCCTTTAAAAAAGAAGAAGAAAATAACGGAACTTAATCATATATAAATCGATAGATCTCCTACTAATGATCTATTTAAATAATATTAAATAAACTATATACAAATAATAATTATTGACTCTGACTAACATTTGAGTAGACTTTTTTTAAGTAATGGATTAGTAGCAGATTTTTTTTTAAATATATTATTCTACTTCTGTAAAAAAAACAACTTACCTCAACTAAATAATATTTTTTAATAGTATACATACATAGTAACATATTTAAAAATATTTAAACTCCTTAAAATGTAAAAATTATTATTTCAGTAAATTTCAGAATTTAATAACATCGTAATAAATATACATCCAACATATGTTATTTTTAGTTATATACAATATTAATTTAAGAAATCTGTAGATTTCATTTATAGATATCTTATTTCATTGTTCAGTCAAATTTCTTCTTCTTTTTTTTTAAATGTGAATGGGATATTAGGTTGCTTGTAATAATTAGAAATCCAGAAGTTATCAAAAATAAAATAAAATAATAATTAGAAATCCAGAAGTGGACTTCATAAACTATTTATCATTAATAAAATATAATTGGAAGTATAATGAGAAAAGAAATTATCAAGTTGTCATGGGTGAGAGAGGGAAAAGATTTGGCTACTCTCACAGAGAAGATTTTTTTACTTTTCACTCACAAACATAAAAATATTTTTAAAAAAATAATTATAAATGAAAATGTGGATAAATTAAGACGATAGAACATAGTTAGAGCTATAACTAAATTTTACCCGTGATAGAAATCTGGTTGGGTCTTGGGTCAGCCGCCCCTGCCTAGCATGTCGTGGGCGGAACACACGACACGACACGACCTACTCTTCATTTAAAACTCTATAAAAAGATGCTCAGTTCATGGCAATTTTCCTCACCATTCGAATTCCACACCCCTTAAAAAAAATGGCATCTTTCAAAGCTAATTTATGCTTAGTTTTGTTCGTGGGTCTTTTGATAGGAGGCTCTTTAGCCACACTCTCCACTGATTTTTACGAAAAAACATGCCCTCGTCTCCCTAACATTGTACGTCGTGTAATTAAGAAACGTAGCGAGGAAGACGTCCGTACCGGAGCCAAACTCCTCCGCCTTCATTTTCACGACTGTTTTGTCAATGTAATTTTCAATTTTCAATTTCAATGACTCGATTTTATCTAATCTCTTTATCCTTTGATTGATATTAAAATCTTTTTTTTTTTTGGTGGGCAGGGTTGTGATGGGTCTGTTTTGCTAGAGGATGCTCCAGGAATAGACAGTGAGCTGAATGCAGGTGGAAATCTAGGAATTCAAGGACTTGAACATGTAGATGCCCTCAAAGCTGCTGTTGAAAGTGAATGTCCTGGCGTCGTCTCCTGTGCCGATATCCTCGCTCAGGCTTCTAAGGATTCTGTTGATCTGGTAATTATTTATCCAACCCCCCACTTCCAACTAACTTATATTTAATTTTTAATAATCACGGTCTACCATCTCAAAAACCAATCGTATCTTTTCTTTTATACTAATTTTATTTAATATCAGTCTTTCCTGAAATGGATCTTGAATTTTTGCAGCAAGGGGGGCCGAGTTGGAGAGTTTTATATGGAAGAAGAGACAGCCGAATAGCTAATAGAAGTGGAGCTGATGCTGGCCTTGCTTCTCCCTTTGAAACTCTTGATGTACTTAAAAAGAAGTTTCGTGATGTTGGTCTCGATTCCACTGATCTTGTTGCTTTATCAGGTATTGGATCTTATATCTATTAAAAAAAACATGTTTTTGTTTTTGTTGTTGTTGTTGTTTGGTTTATTAAGATGATAAATTTCAGGAGCACATACATTCGGTCGATCAAGATGTCTGTTTTTCAGCCACCGTTTTGCCAACTTCAGCGGTACAGGAAGGCCAGATCCAACATTGGACCCAAATTACAGGAGACAACTTCAACAAATCTGTGTAAATGATGAAACGAGAGCCAATTTTGATCCAACAACACCAGATGTATTTGACAAAAACTATTACACAAATCTTCAAGTCCATAAAGGTCTTCTCCAAAGTGACCAAGAGCTGTTTTCAACACCAGGGGCCGATACCATTGAAATCGTGAATAGGTTTGCAAGCAGAGAAGAAACTTTCTTCAGGGAATTCCGCAACTCAATGATAAATATGGGAAATATTAAACCTTTAACCGGAAACAAGGGAGAAATCAGAAGAAACTGCAGGAGGGTTAACAGCGTGCGTGATGGTGAAGGTGAAGGTGTTGGACATGATGTTATGTAATTGTAAAACCAGCAGCTCTGTCTCTGAAAGTTTGTGATGTTTTTTTTTTCCCTTTCTTTTTTACTCTCTTTTTCTTGAATAAAAATTGCATTGGTGTTGGGCATTGGGATGAGGTCGCCTATCTCACCAGACCAGCTTTGATGTGAGATTTTCAACAAGGCTTGTGTTCGCCACGCCACTCTTCTACTGCTTTCATCTTCCTTGTCTTTCTGGTTTCGATTAAACTATAGTTGTCCGATTAATATAGACAAGATCCAGAAAAGCTAGATCAGTGATAAAATCATAATTATATACTACTTTTATGGCCGGTTTGGAATAGTTTTTGAATTTTTTTTTTTTTTTTTTATGATTATTAAAAACTTTTTTTAAATATTTTCAAAAAATATTAAGTACAAAATAGGTGATTGGATTAGACACGTTGAGACAATGCAACACCTAGCAATCACTTCGGTTATCTCCAAAAGGAGGGATGAAGGAAAAGTCCTTTTCAATTCAATTAAGGGAAAGTTATCCATTACCGTCCGATGTAGTCATAATAAATTAAGCAATTTTTTTTTAAAATTTTTTATATAAGCATATTTTAGTGGGGAAATTTATTAGGTAACGGATTTTGATGCAATATTTATAAAAATAATAATTTAAAGAAATATTTATAAATATAACAATTTTTACTATGTGTATCAATGATAAACTTAATGTAAAAATATATAATTCAATGTTTATCACTTATTCAATTGATCAAAATTTACTATATTTACAAATATTTTTTAGACTTATTATTTTTATAAATATTGCTAAAAATTTACTAGATTTACAACTGCCCATATTTTAATGAACCAAAATCCGTAAGGAAGAATAAACAGATTTTGAAAATGGTTCATTTTGTATTAAATTTGAGATTCTTCCACATAAAGTATAATCAACACACTCAAGACTCAAGAGAGAGTGGATAGTAATTTTAAAAAAGATAATATCTTCTAATTTCATCTCTCTATTATTTAAAAGTATGTTTAGGGTTAGGTCTCCACTTTATATCACGATTATAATTGAATCTTTCTTTCCCGTTGATTTTATTTAAAAATAAAATAACTTGGGTTGCTTTTTAATGTTTACAATCGAGTCAGTTTTGTTTTTGTACCAAAACAAGGAATAAATTTATAAATCGTGAACGTTTAAACTGGGATTGAATGAACTATGTTGATACACTGAATTGAACCCTACTTTTGAGGTCAACTAGGTGCCAGATTTATAAAAAAATAAAAATAACACCCCCACTATAAATTATTATTTGTATTTACTAGAATATTCAACTTCTCTAAATTAAATTATTTTTTCCAGTTAAAAATTAAAAGATGAAATTTAAATTTGATGTAGGGTGGGTTTATTGATGTGAATCTAAACCGTACCATAAGATTAAGAATTCATATTTCATTCCCGAACACCAATCGATCATTTAGTCTAATAAAGTTTATGTTTAAGTTATACAACAGATTTATTAAATATGAGTTAATGTAAAATATATTAATATTATAAAAATAAATGAATTCATTAAAGATGATAAATTTAGAAAACCCGCTATTTACTTTTGAAAATTGGAAGGAGGAAAAAAAAGGTCAGTGAACAGTAACACAACCTAATGGAAAATTAAAAAAGTTATTCACTAGTGAGGATTAGAAAGTGAACCCACACTGATTTTTTGTCCTTTTATCATAAATATGGATGGCTTTGTCATTTCTGGCAGCATTGGCCAGAGAGCCCGTGTTGTGTTGGGCTCATACCACACAACGTATACAAGGAAAAAAAAGAACCTGACCTAATTAATTTTGTAAACGAACTCTCTGTAAAAGGGCTGATATATTGGTCTTGCTTTGTTTCTCCCTCTGATCCTCTTGACATACTTAAAAAGAAATTTCGTAATGTTGGTCTTGATACCATTGATCTCGTTGCTTTATCTGGTAGTAATTTACATATAAATTCTATACAAAAAAAAAATGTCGTTTTTCTATATTTAATTAGTAACATAAATTTTTTGCATTAGTGCTGGTTATTGGGTTGGGACATCAACTTATTGTATGACACTAGAATAATATTTGATTTAATAAGAGAGATACAATAATTAAATAGATCCCAATAGTCAATAAATAGGAAAACACAATATCACATTGTGATGGTCGCATTCAATGATTTATTATCGTTAGGATAGACTTTTCCGAAGAGTCATCTAATTCTACTGTCTTCATATTCCTTGGGTGCTTTTTTAAAGTCTTTTTCAATGCAATAAAATGAAATTTATCTGTGAATTAGATGTGGTCATGAACTAATGAAGAAGGGAAATGGATTGGGTTGAAAAGTCTTCCATAGGTTCAGTTTTTTCCAATCTCTGTCTCACTCATCTATTATTATCCATCCTTCTGACTCCTTTTAAAATCTGCCGTGTAATTTTATGTGGCCAAGTTGTGTTGTGTTTGGTGAATTATAAAGGGGAGTTGTCTGCTTAAAACATTTAGTTTACGTCCCACCGATTTCACCATTTCTTATTTAATTGTCCTTTTTTTTTAGTTAAAAAAAAAACTTAAAACCAAATCGAAAATGGAGGTTTGATATTGTTTAACCAATTTAAACTAATTTTGATAATGTAAACTAAAATTGAGGTTCGAGAAGGATGGAGATAAGGTAAGTGTTTTTCCGTTTGATAATCCAAAAAATTTAGAAAGCAAAGCCGAAGTAAAACTAGAGTTTGAGTATTATAATGAAGACGGAGGAGCCAAAGATATTTATTAGAATGCAAGACCCACCACTCTTCATTCATTGAATGGAATCAATCTCTTTAATAAAGAATGGATGACCCTTCACTTGTGGTTTCATCACCTCACCATTCTATCTCCAAAAAAAAATGGGTTCTCATCTCAAAACTAAAATATCATTTCTTCTGTGTTTGGTTGTTTTGTTCGGAGGCTCTGTGGCTCAACTCACCACTAATTTTTACGAAAAAACATGCCCTCGTCTCCCAAACATCGTCCGTCGTGTGGTTAAGGAAGCTATTAAGAATGATACCCGTGCTGGTCCCAAACTCATCCGTCTTCATTTCCACGACTGTTTTGTCAATGTTATATTTTTCATTCTCCTCTCTTTTCTTTATTCTTAAATAATTAGCTATATTTCTGCCTTTTGTTTTTTGACCCATTACATGTTTTAATTTGGCAGGGTTGTGATGGGTCTGTTTTGTTAGAGAATGCTCCTGGCATAGATAGTGAACTTAACTCTGCTGGAAATGAAGGAATACAGGGAATTGAAATTGTGGACGCTATCAAAGCCGCCGTCGATAGGGCTTGTCCAGGTGTCGTCTCCTGTGCCGACATCCTCGCTCAAGCATCCAAGGATTCCGTTGACGTCGTAATTAATCCAACCCAACTCAACCCCTTCAACTGATATATTTTTAAATTCCTGAATTGGGTGTGTTGTTTTTTTATTTTTTTGGGCAGCAAGGTGGGCCAAGTTGGAGAGTTTTATATGGAAGAAGAGACAGCCTAATAGCTAATAAATCTGGTGCTGATACTGGGCTTGCTGCTCCCTTTGAAACTCTTGATGAACTTAAAAAGAAATTTCTTGATGTTGGCCTTGGTACTACTGATCTTGTTGCTTTATCAGGTAAAATTTCATTTTTTTTTATAAAAAAAAATGTCTCTTTTTAACATTATATTATATACTTACGTTGTTAGTGTTACAAATATCAGGAGCACATACATTTGGTCGATCAAGATGTGTGTTTTTCAGTGACCGACTCTCCGACTTCAACGAAACAGGAAGTCCAGATCCAACGTTGGACCCAGATTACAGGACAGTGCTTCAACAAGTTTGTGTGGATGGACAAACGAGGGCCAATTTTGATCCGACAACACCAGATACATTTGACAAAAACTATTACACTAATCTTCAAGCAAATAGAGGTCTGCTCCAAAGTGATCAAGAACTGTTTTCAACACCAGGGGCTGATACCATTGAAATTGTGAATCGTTTTGCGAGCAGAGAAGGAACTTTCTTTAAGGAATTTCGTAAGGCGATGATCAATATGGGAAATATTAAACCGTTAACAGGTAACGAAGGAGAAATCAGAGTAAATTGCAGGAGGGTTAATGTTGTTTCGGGACAAGGAGGAGGACATGGTGTTATGTAACAAGTATATAATTATCAAGTTTGGTTTGAAGCCTTGTTGATGTCCAATTCTCTCTCTCAGAGTTGGAAGCTTTTTTTTTTTTTGGAGGAATAAAATGAGAATTTATGTGTGTGATGGGGGTATTGGGAGAAGACTTTTCAACAGAGACGCCTCTCTTTCCTGTTTAGATGTGACTGTGAGTTTTTGTTCAAGGCTTGTGTTTGCCACTCGTCTACTGCTTTCATTTTTACTTGACTCTTTTTTTCGTCTTCTAATTCTAAACCCATGTACGTTTTTTTTAATAGAAATTTAGTATTTTGGCATCAACTTCTTGGGGTTTATTCAGAAATATTGCAAAATAAAAAAATAATTCCTGATAAATGGGGGGAGGGAAACTAATTCCAAAACTACCGTAAATCGTCTGTTGAACAGACGATTTATAGCTTAGTCAGCATAAATCGTCTGTTCAACAGACGTTTTATGCCACCTACGCTAAAAACGCCTGTTGAATAGACGTTTTTAGTTTCTAAAGCCGTCTGTTCAACAGACGCTTTAGACCAGCATGTGGTAAAACGTCTGTTGAACAGACGTTTTTGACCAGAGGGTTTTTTATAAAATGTCTGTTCAACAGACGTTTTTGACCGGGGGGTTTTATTACGTTTTTTACCAGAGGATTTTTTAAGCAAAGTTTCTCTAATTTAATTCTGAGAATGTTGGTGAGAGAGACTTCATATTCAGGACAATCTAAATCTATACCCTCGAATTCATCATCTGTCAGGGTACTCATATCAATGAACTCGTTTCCGAGACGTATAACTTCAAACTCACCAAAAGGTAACGTATTTTCAACTTCGTTATTCTCACATAATTCATTTGAGGTCCCTCCAGAGCCACTACAAACAACATTGATGGTGGAATTTAGGAGGAATCCTGTTTTTAATTTGATGCATAATTAGCTATCTGTTTTGTTTATTTTCAAAATTAATGATCTCTTTCAAGAATTCTACAATGGACACTCTTTTCGATTCAATGATAACCTTTAATGTCTGCAAAGCTACTACCAATGACTCTTGCCAAGAAATTTCTCAAAAGAGTTAAACCAATTTCTAAATTTTCTCCATTTCTAACTGCTAATCATGTACACAATCAGATTTTTCCTGAATCATCTGGATTTGAACAAACTACAAATTATATTTTTTATAATTGTATTAGAAATGATAATGTCTCACTTCAAATTCCGGATTACAACCAAAACCCCCCCAAAAAACCATAAAAAATGGCTCTTTTTATAAATTCAAGTGTTACCTTAAATTTCGAAGCTTTTGCGTTGAAACCCCCGAATGTCGTTGAAACCCACTGGAAAATGAAGCTTTTGCGTCAATCGAGCTACTTGGGCCGGCGAGGAGAGCAGTGAGATGAGAGGGATTTTGAGGAGAGCGGCGGGCCGACGATGAGACAAGAGAGAAATTAGGGCTGAACAGGAATGAGGAAGAAGAAGTTGTTTTGGGAATTTTGTATCGGATGTAAATCGTCTGTTGTACAGACGATTTACATAGTTTTTAAGTTTTAGACAAAAACGTCTGTTGTACAGACGATTTTGTTTCTTTTTAAGTAACTCGTCTGAATCGTCTGTACAACAGACGATTTAGAGCTCCACCTGGCCGCCACCTCACCCATTTTAGTCCCAGTCATTAAAAACAACAATATTTTTGGAATTACTTTTACAATATTTATGTCATTAATTTAAAATAATATAATATTCCGAAAAAAAAATCTTAACTTTTTACTCCTTTTCGCGCAAATAAAATATCGATTCTATTCATTTTTTCGATATCTATTAATTGAATTTAAATTCGTAGCAATCTCAATTTTGTAAAAAAAGTTATGAGAAAAATATCATTTCAGACCTATTATGAAATGATCTGCCGGATCAGAAGACCATCAGTCTGATTTTTCATAATTTTTTTTAATGAAAATTTTATAGATTTTTTTTTACAACATTTTTATATTTTGGCCGTAATTTCATCGTTTCGCGCCAGTGAGATATCAATTTTATTTTATTTTTCAATATCTATCTATTAAATCTAAATTCGTAGTAATCTCAATTGTATAGGAAAAATTATGAGTAAAATACTCTTTTGGACCTTTTTAGTCTTTTCACCCGATAGTGACATTAGCAAAGGGGTCTTAAATATATAAATTAGAAATGGAGGTTAAGTCTCATTTGGACCCTATTTTTGAGGTCATTGTAACAAATTTTCCGTAAAATTTTCACTTATTCATCAAAACTATCTTTTGAAACCAAAATTGATTTTCCTTGATATCTAGCAAAATGCATCAAAGGATCCTTAAAAAAAAAAAAAGAGAGATAATATTCTAGTATTTAGCCTTTCTCTACTATTGATATTCACTATTCAAAGTAAATAGGTGATTAGATTGGAGAATATTAATTTTTTTATAGCTAGTTCATTTGGTTGTCATGTTTGGGTTGTTAAATAGAGGGTTGTTGTAATGCCCCGTTACAAGGTAAGATTAATTTTGAATTAAATTAAAATTTTCTTTAATTTAATTAACGGGTTTGGAATTATGGATAAATAATCTGTTTTATTTATTTAGGCTTTTGGGTGACACTTTATGTTAAGTGTCACATTTGTAAATAGTGAAGTGTCTTGGAATAGGAGATAGTTGATGATGTGGCAAGTTAGCCCCAAAACCTAATTTTAACTAAGGAAAAGAAGAAGAAAATTTTCCTCCTCCTTTCCCACACCCCTTGCCGCCGACCCCTTAGAGAAAGAGAAGAAAGATCCGTCATTTCGTCTCGTTTTTCGTTTGATCGTGAATCGGGTTTTTGAATTCAAGCGTTTTGGGAATCGATTTTGGGATGAAGGTAACGAAAATCCTCCTTTCCTTTTCTTCTTGTTGCCGTGGAGCCTAGGGTTAGAAATTGATGAGTTTTCATCAATTTTGTTAATTAGGAGATCGTTGGAATCGCATGTAATCGAAGAGGGAAAATCGGAAGCCCTTTTCTTGAAATTCAAGTAACGGGTAAGCATTCATGATTGATTTATCAATCATTTAAATTCTGGAATTTAATTATTTATTTTCTTATGAACACCAAGAACCCTAACCCTTGATCCAACCTCCATAATTGTCAATTTTCCAAACCATGGCCAAACACCCAATCGATTTTGATTACCGATCCTTATACCTAGAACCATCAAGATTGATCACCATAGCCATGAAACCGCGACCAAACCACGACCCGAAGGCCATGGCCAGCCGCGGCCCACACACCACCCACGCACCCAAATTTTAGCCAATTCTCTTCGTCGTTTGTTTTCCGTTCTTTGATCCATCGAACCCCAAACATTTTGTATAAATTTAGTATATTTCAATTTGTATTTTAATTATTTTAGGACCTTCGTTTCAAGTCTGATTCTTAGGGGTGAAACCGGTTCGGTTTTTTAACCAAATTACTAAAACTGGACCTGTTCGGTTTTAGAGAAATAGAAACCGAACCGAACCGGTTTTATAGGCTAACCGATCTGGTTCGGTTTGGTTATGACCGGTTTAATTTACCGGTTTTCCGGTTTTTATGGGAATTACCGAAATGGACAGTTCTGGGTTGTATTGGGCTTAGATGGGATTTTTCTGGGCCAGGATGGATTGAGTTGAACTGGCCCACTAATTATTTAACATATAATAATTAAAAGAAAAGCAAATCTGCCCCTGCCACAATTCGAACTCGCGACCACCAGGATATAGACAAGGTAGCTAACCAACTGTTCCACGCCGACTTTTTATTATTATATTGTGATATTTTAGTAATAGACCTTTTACCGGTTTTCGGTTTTAAAATGAACCGGTGATATTATAACCGAAAACCGAACCAGTTTTTCCGGTTCGGTTCGGTTTCCGGTTTCTTAAAAGGAAAAACCGAATTTTTCGGTTTATACGGTTCGATTCGGCTCGGTTTTCTGGTTTTTTCGGTTTTCCGGTGTTTATTTTCACCCCTACTGATTCTTCAAGGGAAGTAGCGTTGATTTTGGACTTAAGCGATTTCGAGGTGAGTTAACGGATTAACAGTTAAGGTTTTGGAGAAATCTAAAGCCCAAACCGTAGCGAAATGTTTTCTTATATTTATTATCAATATTATGGAAGTTTTGGATTGAATTGGATCATTGGAAGTATGAGAAATAAATTAAGAAAACTAATTTTTCGGTTAAGACTAGTTTAGGCCTTTTTGGCAGAAATTGTATGATTTTTTGTTTAAATCGATTCTGATGGATGTTCTTTTGTATTCTGGGATTATTTTGGAGTTTAAGGTTGTTTATGGTCAAGAGAATCGATTAGAAAGTATTTTTTAGTGAATTTTAGCTTTTCGGCAGTTTTTACCCGTTTTCGGCAGTTTTTGTGTTTTGCTTGTAATTCCGATTGGGCTGCTGCGTTTTGATTCATAATTATGAATTTTATAATGTTTATAAAGAGCATGACATGGATGTTTGTTGTTGAGGATGTTGGATAATTGAATGTCTGCAGATTGTGCTTACTAGTATTAAGGCTACGAGCTTAATACTATGTTATTTCAGTTATGAAAAAGATTCATAACCAAGTGCTAATAATCATTGCTCGTAAGAATGATTTATTAGAGGATATAGTTATAGATGTTTCTATAACCGGGTACTAGGAAGTGTTAGTAGTCTCGAGGGACCGCCTTCTTAGTGATGCATGCTAGTGTAGTTTAATATAAGCTTTATGTTAATCGATGGATTAGAATGTTTTGATGTCGGGTTGAGAATAAGAGTATTTGTGATGAGGTTTTGAATATGGGATTTTGGATTAATTGCCTATTCATGTAAAACATTGAGATTGAGTTGTAAGTGACGCTTGAGCGTAAGAGATTTTGGAGAGTGTTGAGTGTTGGGACTCGGTTTGGTTTGTTTAGAGACTATTTGAAATCTTACCTGTTAGTTAGTTTGTTTTCTCACTGGCTTTAGCCTCACAGTGCTATAATGTTGTTTTTCAGGTAACAATGGACCGAGAGGTGGCGGTTGATGAAGTGGAAGAGATGAGGGTTCATGTCGTGGTGGCCACCTATCTTTTATGCATTTTACTATTCATTTTGTTAATGAATAAATAATGAGATTTTATTGATTTTGAGTTAACTATTGAGTTAGTGGATTTTGTTTTAAATTATTTTTGAATGATTTAAGAATAAGGATTAGCTTATTGTTTTTTTTTTTTTTAAAGATTATAACTCCGGAGTTATTATTTTAATAAATGGTTATTTTGATTTGTTAGATTTGTGTTTTTCAATAAATGATATTTATTGAGTCTTCCGCTGCTTAAAAAAAATGTGTTATTTATTACTCTGAAAAGTCGGGTCTTTACAGTTGTTAAGTAGGGGTGGTTAAACAAGAGGTTGTTAACAACTGTGTTTGGGTTTGTATGAAACATGAAGGGATGATTTACTAAATTAGCGGAATTTTATTTAGTAAACTTATTAACATTTAATAACGGATCTATTAACATCATGCAATTTGTGAAAGACATGTAGATTCATGCTTATATTTTCGAAAATTAAAATCAAACCGGAACTTACATTGAGTAAAATCGGAGAATTGGTTGGAGGTTTCTTTTACAAGATCAATCCTCAAGAACACCTGGATCTTCTATGCTATATCCCGATCGATCAAACGAAATTCGATTGTGGGATCGAACTTTAGAAGAAATTGGGAAGAAGAAAAAATATTTTCTTCCCAATGACTAAGGAAATTTCGGCAATGAGGGAGGGAGAGGAGGAAGAGAGAGTTCCAACTTTCATGGAATTGTATTGTGTGATTTATGAATGACCCAACCCTCCTATTTATAGAAAAATAGGAATCCTAATCACATTAGGATTAATCTATAGAGATAAACACAAAAAGAAAAAGATAATCTCTTTCCTTTATCTAGCAATTTCGAAAATGCCATAGATAAATAGGAGATTATTTTATTTTCTTTATTTTTATTTATCTTGGGTAAATAAATCTATGTAATTATTTTAGGATATAATTCAAGCAATTATCTCTTCCCAAAATTACATGGTGGCCGAAAATAGCATATTAATTTAATAAATAATTCCAAATTATTTAATTAATTATTTTGGGCCAATCTCAATTGGGTTCATTAATCCAATTGGGCTAAAACTCTCTCTTAAATTAATAAGTCCAACTCAATTAATTTATTTATTAATTACTATTTAAATAAATATTTTATTTAAACAATTAATAATATTAATATTTTCTCCTGTCTAAATATTATCAAATTTATATTTAATTATTAATTTCCATTTAAATAATTTTCATTATTTAAATAATTAATAATAAATATTATAATTATTAATTTCCATTAAATAAACTCATTATTTAATTAACAATTTTATTGACAATATTTTATTATTAATTAATTAATTTTAATTATTAATTTCCGTTTAAATATAATTATTTAAACAATTAATAATTGTTAATTAATTTCAAATTATTAATTACCATTTAAATATACTCAATATTTAAATAATTAATAATATCTAATTAATAATATTTCATTATTAATTTCATGTTTAAATAAACTCATTATTTAAACAATTAATAATGTTTATATTAATTACCGTTTAAATATACTCAATATTTAAACAATTAATATTGCCTATTTTAAGTAATTCACTTCACTTAAAATTTCCATTTCTTCTACTTGTTTTCGCGACTACGATATTTGGGCTAGCATAGGGACCCGATGGACCTATAGATCATGGGCTTAATAATTAGTCAATTAAGTGATTAACACATAATCGAGTTAATTACTTATTATCTAACTATGAATAATTCCACTATAGATTCATAATTGAACTCCCCTCACTATAGATGAGTTATGTCCATTTAGTTTATCATTTATTTATATCTGTGATATTATCCTTCACGTGGAACCCTCATAATTACAGAGGATAAATTTACCGTTTTGCCCCTGTAATTACCGCTTTATCCTTGTGTTCCCGCTGATTCTCCAATAAACTTTATCTTTAGTCGAACTAGAGATAAGATACTTCGTGATCAATAGAAGTCGTGACGTCACTTGTTCATGTCTCGAATCAGGACATCAAGGAGTTTCCTAAAGTTCCTAAAATGTTTAGGTATCGGACCGATCCAGTTAATTTATAGGAAAGTTATGAATTCCATCTCGTGAAAATGAGTTCCCATCTACTTATCTAGTCATGTTCCCAAAACGAAGTGTATTGAGCGTTCTTACAGATCGCTCTCAACTATGTGAATCAAAGAACATAACTCCACAAATAGGAGTCCGCATTTCACTCAGGATTGAGATCTATCACCGGTTGATAAACTTAGTTTGATATTCGATCATTTCTCACGTAAGCGGTACTAATGAGAAATTTGATCGAACATCGTGGTCCTGTCTTATACAATCAACATTGCATATGATACTTCCATTTCATGTCTCCCACATGAATGATCAGGATTAGATCATTTGTCTATAAACAAAATGCGAAGCTATCAACAATATTACCAGGATAAGGTTCCCAAACGTTATCCGGTTTTCATGAGACACGTTTAAGTTACTCATCTCGACTTTAATCCTCTTGTATGACTCACATACTAAGTCGTGATTTCATAAGAGTAACTTAGGGTTTACTATTTGAATGTTTTGATATTTATATATTTCCATATATTCCTAACATCGTTAATTGAATCAATCTAGATAATATAAAGAACTTATGTTTATTTATTTAATTTATTCTAAATAAATTATTATAATTAAATAATTACAAGTTCTAGGACACCATTCCTAACAATCTCCCACTTGTCCTAGATCTTTGGAGATTTGACTTGTAATTCCAGTCACACTGGATGACTATCAACTACTTAGCCATGGTAGTCATTTTAATGCTTTATCGAGAACGTTTTCATCTGTTTAGTATGTATTTCTTTTGTCGATGTTAGTTTCATTAAGTTTAATAGATTCCATATTTTATCGCCATAAAATAAACTCTATTAACTATTGATTTGAAACTATCATCTTCAACCACTTTTCATTTACTAACGACTTAGTAATTACGCGAATCTAGAGTTTAGTTAGTAAAAACTCATTTTACTTGTACTTAACTCATCGATATTTAATTCACAAAAGTATTTTGTCAAATTCTTACATGGAATTAAAGTCATGTTCGAATTTGAGCCCGTGCAACTCATAAAATCTCCCATTTTATCTATGTGCACTAACATACTATTTGTAAATTTTATTTTAGTCACATTGGTTCTAGGATTCTCGAAATTCTTAAGCTCCCACTACAAAGTAATTCTCCATTACTTTCATTTGTTTAATGATTACAATTTTATACTTGTTATTATTTCAAAAATAATGTATAAGTATAAGTGACCATTTTTCAACCCAGCCTTATTGAAAATTCATGTCATTTTTATTTCACTTATTTTGAACTTTATTCATTGATTTTGAAGTCAATGAGTTTCACTTGGACTTGAAAGTCCTTTGGTTCGTATTATGACGCTCCCACTCAAATAAAGTTCTACAAGTAGTTTAACAATTTAAACTTTTAAATAACCACTTGTTTTTATTGTGAAATAAAATCATTGTAATTCTTTTATATCTTAAGTAAGGTTTAAAGCCTTCAAGTATCACTGATTTACTGAGCTTTTCTTTAATAGTTTGTGAATTCAATTATTCACTAATTATTACTCTCTGATTTCTGTTTTGTTTATTCCATATCAGTTATTACCTTTAAAACATCCTTTTAAATAACTGAATGTTTGGAATATAAGAAATCGATTTAATGTTTACTTAAGTTCTAACATCTAAATGTCCAACTTTAGTGATGTTTAAGTCTAGTTATCTTTGATAAATCAAAGATATTTGATTTTACTTATCCCATAAGTTCGTGGATTAATATGGTTATCATCTCAAACTCCTTGAGAACCATCTTTAAGAGATTAATCCCTCTAACTTATTTAAGTAATTTTAGACTTAAGTATTTAAACATTTTTAAACCTTTATAACTTATTTAGATATTTCGGAGTTTAGAATTTGGTTTTGGAATTTATTTGTTTTATACTAAGTATTTTGAATAACCATCCAATCACACTTTGGAACTTTGTAATATAGTTGTAGAGGAATATCTACCTAAATAACTCTTATTTAAAATATTCCCAAACTTGGTTCATACGAAATGAGAACCAATAGTTATTACATAATTCAAAATAAAAACAAATTGATAACTAAACTAAACTAGAAAACTATGGTTTCGGAAGAGAAATATTTTCTTCCCTTTTAGACTATTGTAAAATCGGTTACGAGGAGAATAGGAAGAAGAAGAGTTTTCAATTTCGAAAATTGAAATTAGAAGCTTTTGAATGAACAACCAAGACGTTTGTATTTATACGCAAAACAGTTTTCCAATCGAATTCGGAAATACTATTAAAATAAATACAAGATAAATGCCAAGAATAAAATCAAATTTTATTCCTTATTTATCTTACGTGCCGATTTTATGTGTATAAAATCAATAAGAAAAACTAATTTTCTTTTGTTTAATTTGTCTTTGGTTGAACATTCTTTTATTTATTTTAGACAAAATAATTCAACAATTATTTCCTAAAATATTATATATGAGTCGATTTTGGTGTTCAATAATTCAAATAATTTGAAGCAAAATCCGTTGAATTCATTAATTCAATTATAGGTTCTTCCTTATTAATAAATCTTATTTATTAACTCTTGATATTTATTTAAATAAATCAATTATTCAAATAAAACATCATATTCCGATTTTGTATTTTATTATTAATAAATATTTATTATTTTCTATTTAAATAATCGACATTATTTAAATTAATAATAAATATGTTATTTACTATTATCCTTTTTAAATAATCGCTATTATTTAAAATTAATAATAAATGTATAATTATTAATTTCCATTTAGGTAAACACATTACCTAAATAATTAATAATTATTTATTAATGATACTTTATTATTAATTTCCATTTAAATAAACACATTATTTAAATAATTAATAATAATATTAATTTCCATTTAAATAAACTCATTATTTAAATAATTAATATTGTCACTTATTTAAGTAAACCTACTTTACTTAAATCATTCATTTTCTTTTCTAGGAAACATGGTTTCACGTTTAGTTATTTCTTTCCAAGTATAGTGACTAAAACAGATGCTATATTACTGAAATTTAAATAAACTTTATCTTAATAATCTAACATGCATTCAACATTCAAATACTCAAAGTTTCGACATATAATTAAATATGATGCATGAATGCGAACATATTAATGAACAGAAAAGCCCTAAAACATGTTACTATGTCACGATATTTTAATGATACTAGGTGAAGTGCCGTCGAATGATAGGTCGGTTACCATCATTAAAACGAGATGCCACTCGAACAATTGACAACTCGAATAACTCATATTCCTATGTCATTGTTTCATCGTGTGTTTGATCAAGAGTTTTGATAACAAAATTTATCAAATTTCTTTTAAGTGTGACCCACTAATTTAGTCTTTTAAATAAAATTGAAGAGTGTCTACGAAGTGTAGATTGAGTCTTCAATCAATCTCATTTAAAATTCTTTATCCCTTTCAGGAGACCCAACTTGATATTGATTTATACAATAAACCTTCCTATGGGAATGAACACTGCAGCAGTGTTACAGAGACCATGTGTAAATCTCACGTTTCGAGCCCATTAGTGGAGACCATAGGATACATTGACATGTTTCCTTCTCCCACTTAATATTTTGAGTTAGGGTTTCATAACTTAGACTAATTCAGGCTAACTCATTAATCCAAGTTTTAATTAACCTAATCAACTTTAACTCTTAAATTGGTTAGATTAATTTTATAAAGTGATTGTTCAAGTTTTCCTAATTAAAACTAATCACATTATGAGCCGTCTTAATAATTTTGATTTATTAATTTGAACTTTTCTCCCGGATCGCTCCCGCGTAGAGGCGCTCCGTGTTAGGGGAACTTTATGAAACCTCATCGCCAGGGCGAGCTTTCGCTGGAGATCCGTTCAATTTAATTAATCTCAATTATTAATTTTTAATTAACCCTTAATTAAAAGTTTCTACTTGTTTATCTTATATGGATTTTGGCCCAATTGTTTAAACAATAATTCCATATTACAAATAATTCATTTAGTTTCTATTCAACTTTTAAACTAGATTTAACTTTTGAATTTTAACTAAATAAGCATGCTTTTAATTCTAAAACAATTAGAATATAATTTTCGATAATAACATTTATAAAATAAAATTATAGCATGCTTACATACATTAGCATATAATAACACATATTATATCATGATGCATGTATGTACAATTAATAAAATCATACAACCTATGGTGGGATTTTCTACATGACATACTTTTATGCATGATCATTATTTAAAATAATTATATCATACATATAAACAATTTAAATAATAAATAGCTAAATTGACCGGTATTCTTGGCACTATTTCTAAAACGGAAAATTAAAATTACAACTTAATTTAAATCTTCCATTGTAGAATTTGAGGCTTTAACTTTCTCTCTCCTCCAAGGTGTAGGCGTGGGCATGGGTATTTATGGGGTAAATATTATCTCCTTAATATTTTCATAAATACTTGTTTTAAAATAATTATCTTTTAATTATATGGAAAAAATAAAGAAAATATTTTCCATGTAATCTTATATCAATTTCTAAATTCATAATTTAAGATAGGGATATAATCTTTAAAAAGATTTTATCCTTATCTTAAATATTTAAATTTTTAAATTGAGATAACAAGATAATTATGATAAAATATCTTACCATATCTTTACCTTTTCTCTCTCCTTTGGGCGTGGACTTCATGGAATGGTGGAGAAAAATTTTCTTCTCTTCCTCCCTTGGTGTAGCCGATTTTACCATCAATGGGTATGGGAAAATTACAAATTTTTCCTATACCCTAAAATTTAGGGTTTACAAATTTTCTACTAAAATTTAAAAATCCTAAGTGCCTCAAGAATACCTAAACAGTCAATAAGCAAACCTCCACAATTTATATAAACATACATAAAACAACTTTTTATGCAACCCACCAAATTTTCGAAAAACACAAATTTGCATGATAATTAAAACTAGCTCTGATACCAATTGAAGGGATGATTTACTAAATTAGCGGAATTTTATTTAGTAAACTTATTAACATTTAATAACGGATCTATTAACATCATGCAATTTGTGAAAGACATGTAGATTCATGCTTATATTTTCGAAAATTAAAATCAAACCCGGAACTTACATTGAGTAAAATCGGAGAATTGGTTGGAGGTTTCTTTACAAAGATCAATCCTCAAGAACACGGATCTTCTATGCTATATCCCGATCGATCAAACGAAATTCGATTGTGGGATCGAACTTTAGAAGAAATTGGGAAGAAGAAAAAATATTTTCTTCCCAATGACTAAGGAAATTTCAGGCAATGAGGGAGGGAGAGGAGGAAGAGAGAGTTCCAACTTTCTATGGAATTGTATTGTGTGATTTATGAATGACCCAACCCTCCTATTTATAGAAAAATAGGAATCCTAATCACATTAGGATTAATCTATAGAGATAAACACAAAAAGAAAAAGATAATCTCTTTCCTTTATCTAGCAATTTCGAAAATGCCATAGATAAATAGGAGATTATTTTATTTTCTTTATTTTTATTTATCTTGGGTAAATAAATCTATGTAATTATTTTAGGATATAATTCAAGCAATTATCTCTTCCCAAAATTACATGGTGGCCGAAAATAGCATATTAATTTAATAAATAATTCCAAATTATTTAATTAATTATTTTGGGCCAATCTCAATTGGGTTCATTAATCCAATTGGGCTAGAAACTCTCTCTTAAATTAATAAGTCCAACTCAATTAATTTATTTATTAATTACTATTTAAATAAATATTTTATTTAAACAATTAATAATATTAATATTTTCTCCGGTCTAAATATTATCAAATTTATATTTAATTATTAATTTCCATTTAAATAATTTTCATTATTTAAATAATTAATAATAAATATTATAATTATTAATTTCCATTAAATAAACTCATTATTTAATTAACAATTTTATTGACAATATTTTATTATTAATTAATTAATTTTAATTATTAATTTCGTTTAAATATAATTATTTAAACAATTAATAATTGTTAATTAATTTCAAATTATTAATTACCATTTAAATATACTCAATATTTAAATAATTAATAATATCTAATTAATAATATTTCATTATTAATTTCATGTTTAAATAAACTCATTATTTAAACAATTAATAATGTTTATATTAATTACCGTTTAAATATACTCAATATTTAAACAATTAATATTGCCTATTTTAAGTAATTCACTTCACTTAAAATTTCCATTTCTTCTACTTGTTTTCGCGACTACGATATTTGGGCTAGCATAGGGACCCGATGGACCTATAGATCATGGGCTTAATAATTAGTCAATTAAGTGATTAACACATAATCAGTTAATTACTTATTATCTAACTATGAATAATTCCACTATAGATTCATAGCTGAACTCCCCTCACTATAGATGAGTTATGTCCATTTAGTTTATCATTTATTTATATCGTGATATTATCCTTCACGTGGAACCCTCATAATTACAGGCGGATAAATTTACCGTTTTGCCCCTGTAATTACCGCTTTATCCTTGTGTTCCCGCCGATTCTCCAATAAACTTTATCTTTAGTCGAACTAGAGATAAGATACTCGTGATCAATAGAAGTCGTGACGTCACTTGTTCATGTCTCGAATCAGGACATCAAGGAGTTTCCTAAAGTTCCTAAAATGTTTAGGTATCGTGACCGATACCGTTAATTTATAGGAAAGTTATGAATTCCATCTCGTGAAAATGAGTTCCCATCTACTTATCTAGTCATGTTCCCAAAAAAGAAGTGTATTGAGCGTTCTTACAGACGCTCTCAACTATGTGAATCAAAGAACATAACTCCACAAATAGGAGTCCGCATTTCACCTCGGATTGAGATCTATCACGGTTGATAAACTTAGTTTGATATTCGATCATTTCTAGGGAACCGGTACTAATGAGAAATTTGATCGAACATCGTGGTCCTGTCTTATACAATCAACATTGCATATGATACTTCCATTTCATGTCTCCCACATGAATGATCGAGGATTAGATCATTTGTCTATAAACAAAATGCGAAGCTATCAACGAGATTACCAGGATAAGGTTCCCAAACGTTATCCGTTTACTGTAGACACGTTTAAGTTACTCATCTCGACTTTAATCCTCTTGTATGACTCACATACTAAGTCGTGATTTCATAAGAGTAACTTAGGGTTTACTATTTGAATGTTTTGATATTTATATATTTCCATATATTCCTAACATCGTTAATTGAATCAATCTAGATAATATAAAGAACTTATGTTTATTTATTTAATTTATTCTAAATAAATTATTATAATTAAATAATTACAAGTTCTAGGACACCATTCCTAACAAAACAGTGAGGTTGTTTAGTGCAAAATGTGTTGAAATTGTGAAAATAGATAAGTTTGTTAAGAGAAGGGTTAACAAACTCGTCATATTGGGTTTAAAAAATGGGTGACAAACATTGCTTAAGGTTAGTTTTGTCATTTTAATCATTAGCTTTGTTCTATATGTATGGAATTAACAATTGTATTTGACAACTTTTTTATACCACATCATTTGGTAACAGAGTATTCGTTCTTAGGACAATACGTTTCGACGGCGACGTAATTCGAACCGATATAGAGTTTTACGGTGGTGACACTCCTATTACAACTGCAACATTCTCTTTCCATTGAATCATTTACTAAAAAAAAGAGTTGGTTAATGAGATGCAGTCATAAACTATGGAAGGGAAAAAAAGGATAAGAAAAAAGAGAGTGAATTTTAGCCTACATGGCTAAAATCTATTCATAAAAAAAGAAGAAGATGGAACCCTACCCTTTTATGTATGGGATAGTGGTAACTTTCGTGGAGGAAAGAAAAAGAGAGAAGGCATCATGCCTGAACGGAGGCAAATGGATGTTCCTCATGGCTCATAGTCCTATCCTATCTCAGTCTTACTCATCGATTATCCTTGTGAATATTTATAAATTTATGGGGACAATTTGCTGGTTGCGGGGTTTGGTAAATTAATAGTGGATTCAAGTTTGCTACTAATTGGGCTGATTATAAATGGAAATCTGTAAATCAAGTCTTGATCCCTTTTCGTTTAAACCAAATAGATTTTTAGTTGGGCTGTGGCTCTTTCAATGCTCTTGGGTTTCAATACTTGGGTTGAAGTGGATTCATGTTTGCTACTAATTGGGCTGGCTCAGCCCAAAGTTTAGAGAATATTACAAATTGGTGAAGGGATTGAGATCGAACCCACTTCTTCAACGGATATATATATTTATTATTGGGCTCCACTATAGATTGGTTAAAAAATTGTTTTTTACACCTCTTTATTAAATATTATTTTGGGTAATTTTCATAACTATCTTTTTTATCATTTAAGTTATCAAAAGTACCCTAATATTTTTAAACTTTTCAAAACTACCCTAAAATTGGCAAGTGACTACAATTGATTGGTGAGATACTATAACTAACTATGTAAAAACTACCAATTAAGGGTAGAAAAGTAACTCATTTTTTTATTAGGGTAGTTTTGAAAACCACACTTCATTAAGGGGTATTTATGATAAAATTTCTATTATTTTTATAACTATTCAATGTTGAATTTCTAAATTAAAAAAAAAAAGAATCATTTTTATTTTATTTATTATAAATAATTTTGAAATATTTCATCAAATAAAGTAGTGAAAACACGAATCAACGATCATATGTGAGGGAATAATAATGTCTAAACAATTGAGCTATAATCAAATTGACAATTAGAGTAAAACTAAGAATTATTTTGAGTTTTTGCAAAAAAAAAAAAAAAAAAAAAAAAAAAAAGAATTATTTTGAGGGGGACAAATTTTTAATAGAGCTATTTTAAGAGACTAGGTTTTTCACACGTTCCATGCATGTGGGGCACGTGGTTTGTCTTTCAAATTTTATAATAAAAACGTCAATATTATTATGAAGTTATTTTCTTTGCTAATATTTTGAAAATTCAAATTTTATAATGAAATGGAAGAAATTAACGTAACCCATATTAAAAAATATCTTTAAGATGAAAAAAAAACTTAAATTTCATGATTTTATATCATGTTATTACTTATGGATGATGGATATATGTAGATGACTAAAGATTAATAATGATTTTATATCATCTTGTTACTCATACCTAATATTCATTTTCTTTCCATAACTCTATCCTCAAACATCTATTTTTTTTTTTTAAATTGGTGTGTTAGTTCATCTCTAATTACATGTATATATATAGTAAATTAAAAGTGAAAATTTCAATAAATTTTTAATTCAATTAGTGAGTTACAAAACTTTTCTACTAATTTATTTGGGGTGTTACAAGATGGTATGCTATGTCCTTTGGTTTTGATCTTTTAAAAAAAAATCACACTAACGTAATTATATATTTAAATTAGAGAGAGAATTGTTTTAGTATGTGTTTTCCCCTGCTTGACTTAGTCTTAACATAATTAAAAAAAAAAGGAATTTGGTTTTGATCTTTGATTATTGGGTTTGATTTTAAATTTAACAAGTCTATGAAATTATTAATTATTTTATAAATATGACTAATAAATTATTAGTAAATTAATTTTTGAAATAAGCTCATGATAAAATATATTTGAAATATTTATTGAACGAAGACAATTCTAGTTTATTGTATTTAATTGATTTAATAATAAGAAAGTATATTTAGAAAATTTAGATAGTATAAAATTTGTTTATTGTATTAAATTAATTGGTAATAATTGGTAATAATATTCAATTATTAATAATAAGAAAGTATATTTAGAAAATTTTCGATAGTATAATTTTTTTTTTATTGTATTTAATAATAAGAAAGTATATTTAGAAAAATTTAGATAGTATAAAATTTGTTTATTGTATTTAATTAATTGGTAATAAAATGATTATTAATTTTGAATCATGGCATTATAGAAATTTAAATAAATTATAAGGGTAAAAATGGAAATCAAAAGTTTTTCCTCTAAGCCACTTTTTAGATAGTACTAGTCCAATATTACGTGCGTTGCACGTGAAAACATTTTTTTGACAATTTAAAAATATTTAATCGTATATAAAAATATATAATATAATTTTTTTTGAAATTCTCTACAAAAATTAACAGAAAAAATATTTATTGTTTATACTTTTATCTGTATGAAATAACTAAAATTATAAATATTGTTTGATTAAAAAAAATCCAACCTAAGAAGGTAAACAATATAATTAGGCTTATTTTCTTTCTAAATTCACCTAATTTTTTCTACAAACTAAATTTTATATTGTATTCAAACTCAAGTCATTCAAGCCTAAACCAAAATAAAAAATCGAGGAACAAAATATTGAAGAAAAATTTTTTTAGGTTTTATGGAAAAAAAGAAAATAATCGAGAGGTATATCTTTAAACCTTAGTACATAAAATATCTAAAACTAAATGAAATTTAAACCTTAACACTTCCCAATAAATTAGTTTTACATTCATGAATTAAAATAAATAGATCAAACCCTAAAGTTTAAAAACTCCTATAACCTAAACCAAAAAATAGAATTTAAGAAGATTATCAAATGATCCCTTATTATCCCAATGACACAATCGTGATTGTTACAATCTTCAAATGCCCCTGAACAAAAATTCAAAAGAGGAAATTATATAATTTATTGAGTTTTTCTATTATGAAGATACAAAGTTTGCCATAGCTAAATAATTTCATGTAAATATTTATTTTATTAATGAAAATGTTACTATATGCTTATTTTTCAAATAAAAAAAAACTAATATAACAATATGATATAAATATCCATATAACTGATAATTCATACAATATTTTATTGATCACCAAAGAGAACTATTAAGAATAACCAAGCAAACTTGATCAATAGTGTGGCCATTGATCAATAGTGGGTGTTACCCAACTTATTCAAATCTTTAGTGAAGAATCCTTTGCGACCGGAAACGAAGATTTTGGCTATGTACCAAATGGATTGATTACAATGATTTATATTCTCTTAAAATCTCTCTCCTTTGTTGACCTTAGCTTAAGTTCTCATCCTGTCTATTCCTCTTATCATTTCCATCCTCAATTCGCTTGCTCTGATCACATCATCACATGGTATAAATAGAAAAGTTTTCAACATTAAATAGTAATTACTTTTTTCTTGTAAATCAAAGTTAGTTCACCATATATTCGTGCATTCATGTATTTATTTGAATTTCAGACAACTATTCTCTTCAAATTCTTACTTAGGTTCATTATTACTTAATTCATTGTAAAAGACTATCCAGTTCTATTTTATTTAAGAGTTTAATTAGATGCATGCATAATTTGGTTCCATCAACATTAAAAGTTAAACCAAAATTAATGCTGACCAACTATTGAAATAATAATTAAGGCTCTTTCATTTTTTTTAAATATGTAAAATTACTATACTTTAAATTTAAATAACTAAACTTGAATTTAATAATTAAATAAAAGGGCAAAGGAATTCAAAAGTTTCTTCCCTTAAGCCCCTTAGTATAGATAGATATAGATATAGATATAGATTAAGAGGGGGGAAATAGAAAAAAAAATATTAACATTCTTTTTTTTAAAACATATTTTCAATTTTCACATTAAAAAAAATTTGAGCGGGGCTTAATAAGAATAGAAAGAAAGGAAAAAAAAGTGAGATGGGGAAAAATGAGAAAAATAAATAGGTTGTGTTTGATTTGACCAAGTCATAAGAATGGAGACCACAAATGAAAGATATTATTATATAGGTGTTTATTTTATTTTATTTTTAATTTTGCTTAGAGAATTATTATGTAGGTGTTGATAAAAGAGAAGACGTGGAGAACACACACCCCTGTCCTCATTTAAATTAAACTATATATTAAATAGAATTAAATGAATGGATAGCAATGTAAATCTGTTATCCGTCTCCCTGTCTGTTTTTATCACTTATCTTTCAAATTTTTGGTTTCATATAGGTAGCTCAATTTTTTTCTTCTAATATTCGGAATTATTATTATGCTAGTTTTCAATTTTGTTTTGGCTACTATTTTTCTTTTCTTCATATATATATATATATATATATATCAAGGCCGGTCCTATAAATATTGGGGCCCGATACTAAATATAATTTTAGGCCCCTATCATAAATTAGTTTTAAGATATTAATTTTTATTTAAAATTTTATAATATATTAAATTAAGGATAAAAATACATATGGTGTGAAATTTTCATTTACAATAACTAAAAGAATTATTTTAATATTTTTATTATAAGAATTATTAAATATTATTGATCAATAGTATTTAATAGTTAAAAATTAAATTAAAATAAAATAAACATTTTTTATCAAAACGTCATTCAACCCATATTAATTATATTATATACAAATATAAAAAATAAAAAGTAAAAAAAAATCGTGATAAGTCATATAATTTATACTATAAAATTTTAAATAAATAGTAATAAAACATCTCATATAGCACCAATATAAAATAATATAAAGTTAGAAAAATTGAAAGTGGATAGCTGGGGATTTGAACCCCAGCACGAGCGCCCATGAAGAATAACATGACGGAAAATTTGCCATTGTACCATAGGCTCATTTATTGAGTTAATCTTTGATTTTTTTTATATATAATATAAATTTTTTAATCATAATTTGGGGCCCCCATAATTTGGGGGCCCGGTGCCGTCGCACCTCTAGCACCGCGTCAGAACCGGCCCTGATATATATATGCTATTGAAGATTGATAACCTCAATCACTATCCTGGACCATCTTAATCTATTTATTTAATGATTTTTTTAAATTAAGTTTATTTTATAAATAATTTATTTTTATTTTAATATCCTAGCAAAATTTTAAAAAATACTTTTTTTTTTCTATTTTTAAAATTGACCTACGATTTTAAAAATATTTATGAAAATATATTATGAAGTAACAAATAATTAGTAAAATGTGTTTAGTTTTCTAAAAATAAAATTAAAAACAAAATTATTATCAAAATCCTAAAATATGTTTGGCACAATTTTTAAAAGTTCTTTTTTTCTTTCTTTCAAAATATACATTACTTTTTCACTTTCTATCCTCATCATTTAACTCGTCAAACAAATGATATATAGATGCATTAAACTAAATATGGAGGAATTAGTTGCATGTAATTTATTTGGTACACCCATTTGATGTAAATCTAATATATATGACCCACCGGTGCTATTACTATGGAATTGAAATTAAAAAAAGAGAAAAAAATAATCCTATTAATTATGAATTGCATGATTATATTATTTCCTTCTTTTTCACGATATCAAATTATTTTGTTGTCTTATTCCATGAATACAAATTATATATTACCCCTCCCCCATCCGGCTGGCTGCCTCATTTTTGTTCTGTTAGTTGCATAAACTAAAGTAAAAAAGAGAGAGAAAGGGATTGATTGGGAATTTTGATTTGAAATGGAATATAATATAGGAAGCATTAGCAAGCTGTAAATAACTTAAAGTACAATTTTTTTTTTCTTTCGATTTTAATTTTTACCCATATAATCACGTTTCGCGTTAACTTCCAATTGTAGAATGATTTGAGTTTAAAAAAAAACAATTAAAATATTTATTCTCTATCAAAATATTGACTTTTTATTACATAGATTAAGGGTAATGAAAAATCTGATCAACCTAAACCAACACAATTGGTTCTGGTGGAGTTATAAATTTATTTAATTTTAGTTGTATGAGTTAAGTTAATTCACAATTCTTTATAAATTAATTTGATTTGAATCAAACCAATCTAAATTTATTAATCTAAAAAATAACTCATTTACTTACCATCAAAACATACTTATACAACTGTTTGTTTACTTTATTTAATTTATTCAAAATATTTATTATAATATTATCAAATTATTAGTTCAAACCATTTAAGTAATGTTTTTTAATTGAATAAAATTAATATTAAACTAATATGTTTAATTTAATACATAAAATAGGTATTGGATCTTCAATCACTATTATTTTACTATTTATTTTATAAATTTTAAAATAATTAATCTAAACCGTGTTGTTTGGGCACATTGAATAAAGTTATGTGGGTCTATGACTAAAGTGAACAATACCAAATAATTGATAGGTAAAAAATATAAATAATTGATAAAGAAAAGGTATATTTTTAATTTTTGCTAGATAAATTCAGGCCAACAATTGAATTACAATTAAATTTAAATTATCCTAGTCGAAAACACAATTAATAAAGGATTCAAATTCAAATACTTGAAGAAAAAAAAGACTTAATCTATCAAATATCACACATAGATGCATACTGTTCCTATGCTACGAGAGAAAGCCACCATTTTTTGAAGGCATTGAAGATGGGATTTGATGGATCGATTATGGAGTTGGATCCCACCAATCACGTGAATATCTTTGGAAGATTCTTTCTTAATTTTTTTTTTAATATTTAAAAAAATGAGCCAAAATATATAAATGTATAAATGTAGAATAGCCTTATCTTTAAATTTTAAACAAACTAAAAGACTACCAAAGATTCAATTATTTTGGCACTATAAAACAAACACTATGAACCAACAGCAGCCGCCTCCCCTCCTCTTACTGCATCGACCACCTTCCTCGAACCTCATCATCGTCCTGTTATTATGTATCATAGTTATACATAAAAAAAAATCTCACATTTACATATTAGTTAATATTATACCGACATCCTGTTTTAATCACATAAGTCACATTTATACAAAACGGACTCATAAGAAAAATGTAAAAATCAATAAATTATAATGATAGAGACATTTAATGATTTTGAAAATTATTGGAATTAAATTGACACATACCTTAAAAACTGAAGATTAAATTGAAACTTTTGAATTACAGGGACTAAATTGAAACAGTGCATAAATCTTAAACACTAGATTTGTAATTAAACCTATATTTAACAGTTTCTCTCTTCTATTCAAAATATTCAATGATATCGTTTACTTGTAGACGATTTTTGAAGTAACACGAAATCATATTAAAATTTAGACTAAACCATTTACTCTATTGACGATTTATTATAAGTTTTAAATTATTTTTTAAAGTGCAATATTTTTTTTAAAATTCTTATAGAGTAGAATAAAACTATATAATTGAATGAGAGACTATAAACAATTAACTAGTTAAAAAAAGACCTACTTTAGTGGCCACTAGCCAGTAGTATACATTGATTTCCAACATGTAAGCAAGATTTCCGTTCTCTTATCGGCCTCATAATGTTAATTTGTAGACATAAAATGTAATCAATCATCAATATGTTGACTTCTTTTTTGGAATATGGGGCCAAGTCAAATACTGTATAAATTCCATCTTGCCCATTCATTTTTTTTCAATTTGATCTTATGCATATGATCATTAAATTTGAAAATTCATATAAATAAGTTAATTAACTCACAGAGTACTGTTATTAAAAAAAAAAAAAAAAAAAACTCACAGAGTACTTATCCAAAAATAGAAAAGATATTTGAGAACCATAAAATAATAGTTCATTGTAATATTTTCCGTGTTATCATTGAATTAAAAAGTGAATATATAAAAATACTGTAATTCAGTGACGAGTTACAAATTTTCTTTCTATTAAATTGTAGGCTCGAATACACAATGGTAGCAATTTGAAGAAAAATAAAGGACATGCATGCAAATTATTGTAGGTGTCCATATCGAAAGAACAATTCAACCTTATTAAAAAGAACAATTGAAACATGTAGTAAATGATGTCACAAACCAAATAGGAAATACATACTTCACTGCCTTCTCTTTCATCCCCATTGCTAAAATAACTATATCTCACATCCATAATTTAATGCACCAAATTTTGTCCTATCAATAATATGTTATTACACTAAGCATGTTCGAGAAAGAAGTTTTCATTTTTAAAAAAAAAAAAAACAAATAATCAGTATCAAAATTTTAATTCCCCTCTCATAATTTGACAAGTAAAAGGGAATATTCTCTCTCAGCTCTCATTTGTTCTGTTTCATAACCCTTTACCGGTGATTTAGCCAAAGCCACCACCATGGTTGTCATATTCATTATTCACAATCTTCTTTGCTATTTCTTTTTTTATAAAAATAATAATAATTTCAGTGATCTATAAAACCAAGCGTGTGGATAAGTAGCTGCCTTCATCATCAGGGCATCAGAACCAAAAACACTATTAAGACTCTGATTATCTCTTTTCTGAAAATGAGTCTTAATTATATCGGTTTGGTTTTGTTGATATTGGTTGGAGTTTGTAAGGCTCAGCTTAGCCCCACGTTTTACGACGACTCATGCCCTTGTTTGGCAAGCGTCGTTCATGATGTGATTGAAAAAGCTTTGAAGAGCGACAAACGAGCCGGAGCTCGAGTCATGCGTCTTCATTTCCACGACTGCTTCGTCCAAGTAAATGATTTAAAATCCTTTCCTAATTATTATTATTATTATAGTACAATGTTAATTTTTAATTTCTGATGATGATGATGATGAAATGGTATGGGTGTAGGGGTGTGATGGATCAGTTTTACTAGAAGATCAACCAGGAGTAGTGAGTGAGATGGGGGCTCCTGGAAATGCAAACATAACAGGGTTTAATATAGTAAACGACATTAAAGCTGCTCTAGAACATGCTTGTCCTGGTGTTGTTTCTTGTGCCGACATCTTGGCTATAGCTTCTCTTGAAGCTGCTATATTGGTAATTTATTTTATTTTATTTGGTAATTAAAAAATAAAGTAAATAATAATAATGATGATTTTGGGATGGCGCAGGCAGGAGGGCCGTGTTGGGAAGTTCAATATGGAAGAAGAGACAGCAGAGCGGCTAACTTAAATGAAGCTAGGAACAACCTTCCAAGTCCTTTTGAAAATTTAAATCAACTCAGAGTCAAGTTTGGAAGAGTTGGTCTTGACGATACTGATCTTGTTGCTTTATCTGGTAACTACTCAATTACTATATATATATATATTTTTTTTTAACTTCTTTTATATTCATATTACAAATACACACACAGATGATCGCCTATTTAGCTCGTAATTAGATGGAAAGACTTCATAATTGTTCAATTCTTTTTTAAACACTTTTTTCTTAGTTACCAATTTGGATGGAGGCCTTTTCTCCGACCTAAAACATTGACTGTATACTATTATAATTATTTGTGGTTGGATTCATGTAATTCCAATACACAATCTTTCAATTAGTGAGTGTCTTCTTCAACCTTTAAATCACAATCACACATGAAACAAAACAATAAAGTTGAAAAAAATTAATCCATGTGTGTGGACCATAGTGATATACACAAAGGTTTAGTAAAAAAAAAAGAGAGAGAGAGAAATTTCAATGGTATCATATTTAAAAAAATATTCATAATTATACTAACAAAAATTTCAGTGTGAATAAAAAATCTACGTTAATCACTTTAAACAATTACTGTTAATCATTAAGTCATACTGAAAAAAATATTTTATATTTATAAATACTTTTTGTGGTATGATATAATTGTAACCGCAAAAGAAGAATTGAATTAATATACATTCTTAAAACATCGTTCAAAATCTTTAGGTTGATATGATATTATTTGCTTGTTTAAAATTGTTATATCAACGAAGATGTGTATAACATATTATCTAAATTAGTTTTAGTGGATGATATAATATTGTTTTTTTGTACTTGGGTAGGTGCCCACACATTCGGACGATCAAGATGCAGATTTTTCCATGATAGATTAAACGGTACAAGAATTCCAGACTCACCCATAAACCCAACATATGCAGATCAGCTCCGACAAGAATGTCGAAGCGGCAACGACACATTCGTTAATCTCGACCCGACAACTCCAGATAGTTTCGACAAAAACTATTTCACAAATCTTCAAGCCAATTCTGGGCTTCTTAGAAGTGATCAAGTTCTATTCTCCACAACTGGCCAAGGCACTGTTGATATTGTTAACTCCTTTGCTTCAAACACAGACGAATTCTTTTCCAAATTTGGTCAGTCTATGATTAATATGGGAAATATTAGACCTTTAACTGGAAATCAAGGTGAAATCAGATCTCATTGCCGAAGGCTCAATTGAATTCATCATCCACAAATTATCCCGTTGTAATACCACTTTTATTTTTATATCTTTATTTAAGGGTTTACGTATTGATTTGTCTCAAGTGTATTATATATACGTCTCTTTGTTTATGGTCTTTTATATAATCAATCAATGATAATAAATGAAAAAAAAAAGGGTTCATTTATTATCAGATTATATAATAAAGGGGTGTTTGAGTGTATATGCAAAATGTAACAACTTATTCTCTATATGTTCAATAAAATCAGTGTACGTCTTTTTGTTCTTTTGTGTTGTGCCTCTCATTATTTTATTTCAATTATTTGATTAAGATGGCTATGTTGTATATAATAATTGATTACATAAAATGGTTAATTGCTAAAATAACATATTATGTTTTCGTATATTATTTACTAAAACAGTGTAATCTCTAATATTTCTAATAATATGGTTCGATTTTGTTATTTTAGTTCAGTTTGAATACACAATTATTTAAATTAAAAATGCGAAGATGTAGATTATAATAAACCCATTAGTTTAAAGGTGGTCAATATGATTTTTCATTTGTTACATATAGCTTACTTAACGTGTGAAGAATATCTTTAAAAATAATTTATCTTTTGCCTACCACTTAAAATATTTATGATCTAGGTTTAACATGATTTCAGAATTTTCAAAATCTTTATATTATTATAATTTCATCCTTTGTTATTAATAATTTACATTATGGGTCAGCCCATAGTCCATATCCGAACACAATACAGGCGTTCGATTCAAAATTGAAAGGGAAATATTTTTTTTTTTTATAATAATTATCAATATATCATATTTACTTATAAATATATATTAAAAAAAACAAGTCAAATAATAATAAATGATTGATTATGATTTACTTAAATATTAATTAATAGTATATAATGATAAATTACTGATTGACGATATCAATAAAAATGTCGAATATAGAAAAAATTGTTAATTTTGTACTTGATTTTTAAAATACTAAATTTATAAAAGTTACATTTTTTTTACTAGATTTGTAAGCACCTCTCATTGAAATCGGTAAAAAGACCATATTATCTAAGGATGTTTCTAGTTGATTGTTTTGGATTGGGTTAATCTAGATTTGTGGGTCATTAATTCTTTATAACAAATTCCATTATCTCCATTTTTAAGGGGAGAAAAAATAATTCCAATAAATTGATTTAGTTTATGAAAGCTTTGTCACATGAAAACTTCTTCATGCTTTCCTTTTACACGATTAAAAGCATTAATTATATTGACAAACTTTGCACAAAAGGGATTCATTTACATCCTCATATTCATTGTTTAGTTACAGCACTTTCACGAATATGACGGTGATGGTATAGGTTACATGTCATGTGTATGCCTCACGCCCTTTATTAAAAAGTAGACAATAACATTTTTCTATATGTTAATTTAAAAATTAATTGATTTAACGTAACTGTTATAAATTTAAATCATCTTTTATATAAAGAAGTAAACTAAATGATATAGTCAAAATATTTTAATTCATATAAGATTGTCTAGAATAGCGTCATATTTATTCTCATATACTTACTTTTCAGATATTACTCAAATAGCATATTAAATATACCATATTACTTAAAAAGTACAGCTTTCATATATTATTCATATAGTGTAATAGGCTCAACCTCAAAATCATAACATAAGAAATAACTCAAATTTTCTAATCAAATAAAACTTGCTTAATCACCGACATATATGATCTTTAAATAAAATTATATTTTGATTTTGGTGTACCCATTATTTAATTTACTAATTATTGCACAAATCTGCCACCCGTTTCTATGTCCACTAGATATTACTAATAGTTGGTTCCCACAAATCCTTATCGACATTATAAAATTTTAATGACGCCGAAAGAAAAGAAGACTAAATTAGGTAAGATGTCTTGTTCAATGTTCATGCATAACTTAAATCAATCCATTTGCTTGATCCTTCCAAAGTCTTTATTGAACATGACCCGTTGCATCACTTAATCAACACGCTTAGTTTTCTTATAATTAACTTCACTTAGATTATGTATATACTACAATCTCTTTACTTAATTAATAATTTCTTCCTCAAAATTGCAAAAGTAAATTTTGTCCTCTTCAATTCTCTTTCTAATATTGATGCTTTTTAAATTAAAAAAAAAACATTCTATTATTTGAAAATTATCGTTCGTAGAATGTGTGACGTATTGATAAATAATTGAGATAATTATTATAATAAGTTTTAAGAAAAGGAAATTTCAAAAAAATAAAATTATTAGAAGTCTAAAATTATTAAATTTTTATTCAAAACATCCCAATAACTATATCTTAAAAAATAATAAGATTTCTCATAAAAAGGAGAAAAAATAATTAATTTAATGAAAGTAACAAAATGATTGAAAATATACTTTTCCTATGTTTGAAATTAGAATTATTTACACTATAAACCAAATCGGAGACCATATTTATAAGAATAATTGGATGTTAAGTTAATTACAAAAATGGTCATTTAAGGCCACACACGATGGTGATTTGTTTTTATATCGATTATGCCCTTTTTGTTAAGATTCATTCTCTCTCTTTGCCAACCTTATCTTCTCAGTTTTTTTTTTTAAATTTAACTTGTTTCATTGATTTGCATTGATCGCATTCAATCTGTTTCTGTCTCTTTTTTCTATCATCCACACCATTTAAATTTATTCAATTATAGAATACATTTACTCCTTCACTTTCTTCTTCTTCTCCTTCCGATTTCTCATTTTCATCTTCTTCGCTTTCAGGGGCGGAGCCAGAATTTTTTTTTTAAGGGGGGCAAAAATGATATACAATTAATTTTAAAAAATAATCAAAGACAAAATAAAAAAATCATACTAAAATTTCAATTTTCATTTCAAATATTTTCAATTTTTACATATATTTTTTCATTTTTAATAAAATTGAAGGGGCAAAAATTATATAAAGCTAATTTTAGGAAATAAAAAGGGGGCAAAATAGATGAATTATACTAAAATTTCAATTTTTTAATAAAAATTTTCAATTATTATTTATTTTTCAAAAAATTGAGGGGGGGCAATTGCCCCCCTTCATCAAAGGGTGGCTCAGCCCCTGTTCGCTTTGATGTTTGTAATGTTTGTCACTTTCTAACGTATCATCTTGATTATAGATTTTCTGAGAATATTTTTAAGGTATACCTTTTCAAACACTACAAATATCTCATTTGTTACTGATTTTTTTGTACCTTTTCGTTTTCAAGTTTTTCTCTTTCTTCGGGCAGACTCTACTTCTTTTCTATGGTTATGTCTATTCTTCTTGTTCTTTTTTCATCTGTCGTTCTTCTTCATCATTTGTTTTCTAACAAGAAAGAATCTTTTTCCTGGTGGTTTTTTTTTGGGAGATCTTTTCTTTTTATCAATTGATTTTGAAAACTATTTTGGTAGTTGGAAAGAAGAAAATCAAATCCCACATATTTGTTTTTTGAATTTAATGATTTTTCGTCATTTTTTTTAATTTTCATAAATGCTAACAAAAAACCGTTTTGTCTCACTTACAAAGGGTATAATTAGTCTTTTTCATATTTCGAACAGGTGGCATGGCACGCACTCTTTTTATAAATTATTGTGCACAACCGTTATTAGAGTGAAAGGATTAGTTGAGAGTTAGTTAGTTTGTTAGACTTCATCTTCTTTTTACATTCTTACCATTCATACTTGAATATATACTTGTTCAACTTTATCATTAGTATAACTTTCCTTATTTACTCTTTCTCTCTCCTCTTAGCTGTATTATGGTATCAGAGCTATCAACACGTTTCTCTCACCAAAATACTTTTTCTCATTCTCACGATTTTTCCATTTGTTTCTTCACCAATCATTGATTCCCATTCTATATTCAAGCTTCCTTTCTCTGAGATTTATGCAAATTCATCTCTCGAATCTTCGAGTTTCTTTGAGTTTTTACTCATTTTTCTTGCGATCTCTCAAATTTCCGCCATTAATGGCTGCTGAAGCTTCCTCAACTCAAGCTACTGGAAATCCATCTACAACACCTGTTTCTGATGAATATATTCAGACAAATCCATATTACTTACATCATTCAGACAGTTCTTCAACTGTTCTTATTTCACCACTCTTAAATGGTGATAACTATCACTCTTTGAGTCGTTCAATGCGTATGACTTTATCGGTCAAGAACAAACTCGGCTTCATTGATGGATCTTTATCTTATCCCGGTGAAGGTATTTCTGTTCAACTATGGTTTCGAATCAATGATGTAGTTGTATCATGGATTCTTAATTCAACTACTAAGGACATTTCTGCAAGTTTGCTTTATACTGATTCTGCACAAGAAATATGGTTAGATCTAAAGGATAGGTTTCAACAAGATAATGGACCTAGAATTTTTCAATCGAGGAGTGATTTGATGAATATCACTCAAGGTGATCTCTCTGTAAGTTCATACTTTACTAAGCTGAAAATGATTTGGTAAGAAATGATGGAATATAGGCCAAAATTGATCTGTAATTGTGGAGGAATCAAAGAACTCAATGATTATTTTCAAAGGGAGTATATTTTAAACTTTCTTATGGGACTCAATGAATCTTATGCTCAAACAATTTCACAAATCCTTCTTATGGATCCTCTACCACCAATTAACAAAGCTTTTTCACTTGTCATTCAAGAAGAGCGAAAGAGGAGTATCAAGAGTATAGATCATTCTTCCAGCAATTCTAAATCTATGGTTTTTGCTGTATTTCAGAACAAATCTCATCCAGCTTCCTCATCTTTTCGCAAAAAAGAACGCTCAATTTGTGCACATTGTGGAATTGCAGGGAACACTATTGACAAATGTTACAAGCTTCATGGTTTTCCCCCTTGTTTCAAGTTTAGAAACAAAACCAATACTTCTCCTCCTGCCAATAATCATAATATGACAAATCTAGCTTCTTGTGATTAAGCTCCTGCAGGTCAATAGGGCAATTCAGGGAATCTTAGTGCTTCACAAGTCCAACAATTGCTTTCTTTGTTGGCTAATGCTGGATCCTCACAATTGACAAAGATTGATGTGACTTCTTCTTCCACAATTACAAATCCAACTGCAAACATTGTGGGTAAATGTCTCACTATTCATGAATTTCATGAAATCAATGAAAATTTATGGATTGTAGATTCTGGAGCCACTCACCATATTTGTTATGCAAAATCACTGTTTCAGACTTATGAACCTGTTTATAACACATATGTTTCCTTACCAAATAACCAAAAAGTTTTTGTTACTGCAATTGGAAGCATTTTACTCAATGGCACAATTATTTTTAATGGTGTTTTTCATATACCTATTTTCAGTATAACCTCATCTCTGTCAGTGCTATAGCAAGGGATTCTTTATTTACAAGTGCATTTTACTGCCACACTTTGTGAAATCCAGGACTTGTCCAATACAAGGATGATTGGCAAGGCTGATCTTCAGCAAGGTTTGTACATTCTCAAGTCTGTTCCAGCTGCCACCATTCCTATTCATTGTGCATCTGTGATCAAAAGCTCCACTCTACAAACATGGCATGTCAGACTTGGGCATTTATCTTACAAAGTTTTAGCTTCTTTACAGAATAAGCTAGAATTACCATTGTCTACTTTACATTTTCCAATTAATACTTGTTTTGTTTGTCCATTGGCAAAACAAAGAAAATTGTCTTTTTCTAGAAGAAATAATATGAGTGCAAAACCTTTTGATTTGATTCATTGTGACACTTGGGGGCCATATCACACATAAACCCACAATGGTTACTCCTATTTCTTGACTCTTGTAGATGAGTGTACAAGATTTACTTGGACTTTTCTAATGAAGAATAAACCAGATGCAGTGTTTATTGTTCCTAGATTTTTCAAGATGGTTTTCACTCAATTCAATAAAAATATCAAGTGTTTTCTCTCAGACAATTCCCCTGAGTTACAATTCACAGCATTATTCCAAGATCTTGGAGTTCTTCATCAATATTCTTGTGTGGAAACTCCTCAGCAAAACAGTATTGTGAAAGAAAGCACCAACATTTACTTAATGTGACAAGAGCTCTTTACTTTCAGTCCAGGGTACCCATTAGATTTTGGGGAGAATGTATCTTGACAGCAACATATCTCATCAACATAACTCTTTCTCCTCTTTTACAAAATCAAACTCCTTTTGATCTGCTGTACACTACTCCCCTAGATTATAGTTTTCTCAAGGTCTTTGAATGTTTATGATTTGTCTCTACTCTACCTAGCCATAGAAGAAAGTTTGATCTAAGAGCAAAACAATGTCTTTTTGGGATACCAGCCTGGGGTCAAGGGTTATAAAGTATATGACCTTACCACAAAACAATTTTCTTATTCAAAAGATGTTGTCTTTCATGAAAATATTTTCCCATTTCATCACAATTCTCCTTCCCTTTCTTCTGATCTTTTTGCATATACTGTTCTCCCACAACCACTGAGTTTTGAAACCAATCATTCCCTTTCTTCCATTCTTATTCTATCCCAGACCTCACCTAATCCCAATACAAATTCTTTACCACCTGGTTCTACAGTCTTAATTATTACTCACAACAACTTTTTCCTCATCTCTTATTGATCTTCCACCTAGGATATCTACAAGAGCTACTAAAACACCAACCTATCTTTCTGACTTTCATTGTCATTTGTTAACTAATAAAGCCCCAACCCTACACTACTTCTAAATATCCATTACAAATTGTTCTATCCTATTCCAAACTGTCTGACACTTACAAATCATACATTTTGAATGTTTTCTAAGATTATGAACCACAATTTTATCATCAGGCAATACCTCATATTCATTGGAGACAAGCAATGACTTCTAAGCTTGAGGCTTTGGAAAGAACAAACACTTGGTTCATTGTCCCTCTTCCACCAAACCAGCATGCAATTGACAGCAAATGGGTTTACATGATCAAGTATAAGCAATGGCACAATTGACAAATACAAAGCTAAACTTGTTGCCAAGGGATATAATCAAAAGGTTGGCCTAGATTATCTAGAAACTTTTTCCCCTGTGGTAAAGATTGTAACTGTCAAGCTCTTATTGTCTCTTGCTGCTCAATTCAGTTGGTCAATTGCACAAATGGATGTCAACGATGCTTTTTTGAATGGTGACCTATTTGAAGAAGTTTACATGCAATTACCACTTGGTTACAAACCTGTAACTACTGAGCCTTTCTAATGGACATAAAATAGTTTGTAAATTGAATAAATCCTTGTATGGGTTGAAGCAAGCTTCAAGACAATGGTTTGAGAAGTTCTCTTATTCCCTCCTTGGTTTTGGATTCATTCAATCACATTTTGATAGTTCTCTCTTCACAAAGGGATCCAGATCAAGTTTTGTAGCATTATTAGTCTATGTGGATGATATATTGCTCACTGGCCCTTCTGTGCAAGCCATTACTGCTGTCAAAATTTTTTTACACACTCAATTCCTTTTGAAAGACTTGGGTACTCTAAAGTTCTTCCTAGGACTTGAAATATCACACTTTTCACTTGAAATTTTTCTGTCTCAACACAAGTATTGTTCTTCAATTATTAGAGGATACAGGTTTCTTGGCATGTAAACCTGCTTCCTATCCAATGGATATCAAACACAAGTTATCTGCCAAATATGGTGAAACCCTATCAGCTGATGTAGGCTAGCTCCTGTCGCAGACTAATTGGCATGCTTCTCTATTTGATGATTTCCAGGCCTGATATTACATATAGTGTTCATAAACTTAGTCAATTCATTTCAGCACCCTCAACTACACATCTTGCTGTTGCACATCATCTTCTTCGCTACCTCAAGAGTGCACCAGGACAGGGAGTTAAATTTACAATATCTTCTACTCCTCTGATTCAATTACGTGCATTTATGGATGTTGATTGGGGATCATGTCCAGATACCAGACGATCAGTGACTGGTTTTTGTGTGTTTCTTGGAGATTCCCTTGTTTCATGGAAATTCAAAAAGCAAGTAACTGTGTCTAGATCTTCGGCTGAGGCAGAGTACAGGGCATTGGTACTAGTTACAAGTGAACTTAGTTTGGTTTGCACATCTTTTATCTGATTTTCAGGTTCCATTTCAACAACCATCTGTGATTTACTGTGATAATCAAACTGCTATTCAAATAGCAACCAATCTTTCCTTCCAAGAAAGGACCAAAAATATAGAAATGGATTGCCATTTTGTCCATGAGAAGCTTCAATCTGGTCTTGTGAAACTATTGTCTATTCGAAGTTCATTGCAGCTTGCTGATTTATTCACAAAGTCATTGCCATATTCTACACTCTTTCATTTTCTTGGCAAGATGGGAATTGCAAATATATACAATTCCATCTTGAGGGAGGTGTATTAGAGTGAAAGGATTAGTTGAGAGGTAGTTAGTTTGTTAGACTTCATCTTCTTTTTACATTCTTACCATTCATACTTGTATATATACTTGTTCAACTTTATCATTAATATAACTTTCCTTATTTACTCTTTCTCTCTCCTCTTAGCTGTATTAACCGTTTTTTTTTGTTATTAAATAAATAAAAATGACTAAACATGTTAATAGCCCTCGAAATTATGGTAATTATTTAGTGTAGCTAAATAAAATAGACTTCATTCAAATATTCTTTCCTACTAGAAACAAGGTCTGTTTAGTTTAACCATGTTTTGAAAACCATTTTTTCCTCTCTCTAACACAAGCCCAAACAAACCCTAAAAATTATGAGCAGTTCGAAAATTTATCGTTTGACGCAAATATTTACATTCAATGAAAACTGGTTAATAATTCAAAATATTGGCTCTACACAATTTTATTGATTTATGAACATCATATACAATTGACATCATTGTATATCAAGTTTTAAAATTTAATAAAATTCTAAAATAATTTTCTTGAATAATTTGGAACAACACGTCTAAATATAATTATGATTAGGTCAGATTGATTTCATCAACCTAACTAAATAAGCCATATATATCAAATATAGGTCCTCATCTTCAATGAGACAGGCTTGTTCGTAATTATGAAGGTAATAAACCTAAAATTTCAAATCTACTTTTTATGATTTGAAGCTTTTTTAGTTTGTAAATTGATGAATTAAATCAAGATTAAACACTGCACTGAAATAATTATTAAAAAAAAAGAATCATAGTATAATATATAATTTAGGTGCCAACCTGGACATACCATATTGGTTAAGACATATAATTCTACACTCAAGAGTGTGATTCAATCCTCACTCCTAACATTTTGTATGAAATATATATATATATATAAAATTTAGGTGAAAACTTTTTAATATTATGAAAATGAAATATTTAGTGGAGAGAGAAAACGAAGTCTGATTATATTTTTTCTCGAGCTATTACAAGAATTCAGAGGGAGGGAAAACTCGAACTTCTAACATTTAAGAAGCAAAAATATTCTTGATTAGTTGGGTTATGTAGAGAATTGGAAATGAAGTGGAATTGAATAGGTTTTTTTTGAAGAGTCTAAGGTGATAATTCAAGAGCATGGAAAGATAAGAGAGAAATGGGGTCCCATTTTCATTTATCTGTTTATCGTTAGCCCACCAATCACGTGATTTTAGCACTCTAGATTGATGTAAACTCAAAAGATGCTAATTCGCCTTCTCAGTCCAATATAGCGGTTTGGAGATATTTGGAATTTCTCCCGGAGAAGATAATTTTGTTTATTTTATTTATTTGGGATTAAACATCTAAACTTGTTACCAAAAATCAATTAGGAAAAGAGACATCACACAAAAACAATATATCAGATTATAAAAGATCTCGTGTCTAGTTTGCTAGATTGATCAGTAAAATCTACTATATAAAGTTTAATAACAAAAAATAAAATATAATACAATTTCAATACATTCATTTATCACCCTCACACGATCCAATGGAGGAAAAAAATGAATATACTCTATTAATCACATTCACAATCACAACAACAAAAAAATTTAATCATCTTAATTATAAACCAAACATTTCCCTTTGACTATCTCTTTCTCTTTCCCTACCCCTGCCCATTTATCACTGATTAGTTGTTTTAAAAGAAAATTATTACTTGTCGATTTCCAAAAACCCAAGAAAGGAGGGAAGGATTGATATTACTTAACGATTTTTGGCATAAACAAAAAAGCCATAATTCAGAGCCTCCTACTCTGACCAATTCGCCTTCCTCGAACATGAACATGAACACCCCACACTCAAAATTATATATATTTAATTATGAAAATTCAACAAAATTCCAAACTTTGAGCTGGCATTGGTGATTTATGAAAGAGATTTTTTTTAATGAAAAAAAAAATCATTTTATGTTTAAATGGCAAAATCTTATTGAGTTGAATTACGTTACCAAGATTCTATACACTTCTTGGTTCCTTACTTTTGCATCCAATTTGTTAATGTGAATCTTTATCAATCATAATTTTTTTTTTTTTTGACTTTTATGGTTTGTGTGGGATCCTAATTCATTTAATTAAATCATCTCTAAAATCTGAATCGTTCCAAATAAAAGGGTTTTTTACTACTATAAAAATAGATGGTTGGAAGAGGTGGAGTAAAAAAAATAAAATAGATGATAATCTTTTATGAGAGGTTAGTTTTAAAAAAAATGGAGGGAAAATAGAAAAAAAAAATTGTACTAAAAAACTTTCAATTTATATATAAAAAAAAAAATAAGTGGAGACAATTCCTATATTATTATTTTACCTGTGATTATTTGGGACAATCGGCCCTTAAGAGTTCTCAAAATATAATGATATTATTTACTCAAGTCTAAAAACTCGCATTATTTTCTTTTATTTTATCAAAAGAGCTTTATATATCAATTTAGATATTGTTCTCTCATATGTGATCTCCAACCACTACTAACATATGTGAGACTTTTGGTTAGGGTGATTTTTTGGGATAACAGACACTCTAAAATCTCTATATTAATACGACTCGTAACCTAATCCCATATGTAGACTAAGTTAGCTTGTGCTTTCCACGTATTCTTTACCATGAGTTGAAAATTAGGGCAACAAGGTGAGAGGGACCAATCCAACTCCAAGCGAAAAATATACTAAGTTACTGAAAAGACGTTGAAAAGGTGAGCACCTTTAGACTTGCGTGCAATTGTTACCTGTCAGTATCAGTATCAAAATTACAAATTCAATCCTTAATTAAAGATGCATTGCTCTTTCAATTCAGTAAAAAGGCATGCTTGACTAATTTAATTATTTCTCATTCTATAGTTAACTTGACCAATAATTTTGCAAAAATTAATTTGGCAGGCCGCTATAGCTTTTGATTACGTGAACTATAGGATTGCGAACAAAATCTCATATGTTTAGGAGAGGGGATGGACTATGAGCATATTAAGAAAGAGGCACATCTCCATTAGTTTGAGGTATTTTAGACCAAAAATAAAGTCATACGGGTCTAAGCTCAGAGTAGACAATATTATAACAGTGAAGATTATGGAGACCTGTTATCCCTAACATCAACAAATCATGAAAGTCAGAGAGCTTTATTTTGCTTGTAGTTAGTTAGCCATTAATGAGCTAAATTTTATCCTCCAATATTGAATAATTCCCAAGGTTGAGAGAGCTTTGGATTTGGGCATTAGGGAACAAGAATAGATCCGTAGCAAAGAATATTCAAAGAGAGTCCAAATCAGGCAATTTCCAAATTTAGAAAAGTAAAAGGGTGGCTTATATTTTCAACAATCCATTTGGCTCAGCCACCTTCATCTTGGCATATTTTGATACCTTGTTTATCTATAAAAAGGATAAGCTCTGTTTATACTCCCTCACAACTCACAAGCTAAGCTAAATAACAAGCCTTTTAATCTCAATTCCTCTCGCTTGGATTGGAATTAAAAAGTAAAATGGCTTCTTCTTTCCTTTTCTTTGTGTGTTTGATGATAATTGGGTATTCAAATGCTCAGTTAACTTCCACATTTTACGCCTCGACATGTCCGAATGTATCGAGCATTGTGCGCGGTGTGTTGCAACAAGCTCTGCTTAATGATCACAGAGCTGCAGCCAAAGTCATCCGCCTTAACTTCCATGATTGTTTTGTTGACGTATAATTTCCTTTTAACTTCTATTCATTTCCATATCATGCATTGAAATTATTTATGTATCATTGATTAAAATTGACGTGTCACATTATATACAACAGGGGTGTGACGGGTCGGTTTTACTCGAAGATCAAACCGGTATAGTAAGCGAGCTAGGGGCACCTGGAAATGAAGGAATCACAGGATTCAATATTATTAATGATATCAAAACTGCTATTGAAAATGTTTGCCCTGGCATTGTCTCATGTGCTGATATTCTTGCACTTGGTTCTCAAATTTCTGTTCACTTGGTAACTAACTAACTTTATTCTTGCTTTGTACTAAATTTAAAAGACACAACCATACATTATACAAATATAATGATATGTATAATTGGATATTGCAGACAGGAGGGCCAAGTTGGTCTGTTCCATTGGGAAGAAGAGATAGCAGAACAGCAAATTTAGATGGAGCCATTAATGGCCTTCCAACTCCTTTCGAAAATGTCACACAACTTGAAAAAAAGTTCTCTGATGTTAATCTCGATACCACTGATCTCGTTGCGCTTTCCGGTAATCATATCATATCAATTTGATTATTCTAATATACAATGAGAATAAATATATATATATTAACTTAAAAGAAGTACTATATATGTATAGGTGCGCATACGTTTGGTCAGTCGAGATGTAGATTTTTCGACAATTTTAGATTGAACTCTTCACCCCCAGACCCGACTTTGGACGCGACATATGCCGATCAGCTTCGACAACTATGTCAAAATGATAGAGACACATTTGTGAACCTTGACCCAACAACTCCAGATGATTTTGACAACAATTACTATACAAATCTTCAGAACAACCGTGGGCTTCTAGGGAGTGATCAAGTCCTTTTCTCTACAAGTGGAGCTTCAACAGTTGCTATTGTGAACAATTTTGCAAGCAGCCAATCTGCATTTTTCACCAGTTTCATTCAGTCTATGATTAATATGGGAAATATTAGACCTTTAACTGGAACAAGTGGAGAAATCAGGTCCAATTGCAGAAGGCTCAATTGAAAGAAAAAACTACCCCCTTACCATGCAGCAAGTGATATATATATATAATATAATGTTGTGTGTTTCTAAATTCTAAGTGTATTATAATATTGCATGGAGCTTTATTTATCCCTTTAAAGTTTGTTATGTTACTCTCTGTTTTGCACTTTCTTGGTTATTTAGTGTCAAAGATACCAATTAATGTAAGGGGCTGATAGAGGCTTTTATTTTGCATTCCCTTTTTTATGTTTACTTTTTTCCATCAATGTAAGGAAATTGTCAGATTACAACACTGTTCAGACTTTTCCAATATAAAAGAGTGTATGATTTATAATATCACACTATTTTGAATTCTTTTCTTTTAAAGCTGTTATTATTGGTTTTTTTCATGAAATTAAAAAACAGTATTTTTAGCTTTTGGGCAATGCATTTAAGCCTGAAAGTAGCCTATGTTTGGTCATTATACGATACCTTACTCCATAAAAGTAGAGGGAATCTCCACCCTCAATGATTTTTTTTTTTTTTTACTATTTCAGTAGATATATTTTATTCGCGTCAAATTAATTTTTAAAAATAAATTATATTAACTAATGGATATATCACAGCCGATCAACCATTGATCAAAATTAATCATCGATCCATTTTTGTTTTCTATCAAAAAAGAATATAAATAATTTTAAAATATAAGATATTTATAATTGGGGTTTGTCACAACGTCGTTGCCGGACGCGGAGCGCCGACATCCTAATGTATTAGGTCTCTCACATAAAAATAAAGTGGAAGTCGCCATCAACCATATTAAGGGTGTGATTGATCACCAAATTGATTTAAAATGAAAATGGTCTATGAAAGCCAGGATTAGGTTCAGGAGTCATTTGCGTATAGGGAAGGTATTAGCACCCTACAACACCCGTTAAAAAAAACGGTTACCATATTTCATCTTATATTATCCTAATTAGTAAATCATCCTTATTTAAATAATTAAAAAAAATATTGATTTTAATTTGTGAAAACAAATGTTCCATTTAATCATTTCTTAACTTCAAGAATGAAGTGAGAATTGAGGTTACAATGGATGGGGTTACGTCCATTAATTGAACAATATTGGAATTAGAAAATTTCTCACCTAAAGAAATTGAGAGTTTTTACGTCCCAAAATCCCATCATAGGAATTGTATTTATATTTTAAAACGTTTTAATTTTTATTTAAAATACTTTCTTTTTATTTTTTAAATATATTTAAAATACTTTTTCTTTTACTTTGAAATAATATAAGTAATATTATTTATTTTACGAAATATTTAATATCCCATACTTTTAGGGTTTTCGTAAACTTATATGAGAAACTCGATAAGCACATTACTCAACCTTCACAAACGTGATGATTTTCGTGCATTTATCGAAATTTTAACAAGCATTACTTTACCCCGAATTAATTTTGTTATCTATAAATATAAATTTGTGATAAATAATATAGATTTATTTGTTTTGAAATGGATGTTTTGACTTTAATCATTATTTTAAAGAATAAATAGCATGATAATCAATTTACAGGAAATGCCATATAAAAGACAAATTTAAAAATTCTAAAAGACAAATTTGATATAAATATATATAAACTCACACGAAGAGGGAGAAAAAAAAATTGTATAGGTATTGTTCAAAGAGGATGGGCATGTAAAGTAAATTCATACATACATTATACATATGCATTTAAAACAACAAACAACAACAAAAATGGCAGTAATATATGAAATTGATATTGAAGCCATAAGAAACAGTGATAGATAATCTTAAATTCTCACATTCAAATTACCTGAGAGTAAAAAAAATTGGAAGAATAGCCACGTACTGTTTTTTTATCAAACAATCTAATCGGGATGTGTAATTTGCTAGAAAAATGTTGAATCAATTGCGTGAGCGTGAACCAACTGATTCATGCGTGGAAAATGAGAGATATGAGGGAAGTTCTTTAGGGTTTCTTTTCAATCCACCGTAATTGTCCGTGTCTTTTTTTAGGTTAAATTAGATGTCTTTTTATAGGCCATATGAGAGATTAAATAAGGAAATGAAAATTTTGATTATTAATTCAATTTAAATTTAAATCAATCAGTGATATACCTCGTCACACCTCATCATAAATTGGCCCAAATTATGCTTTTCCTAAATTATTTATCAATCAAATCAAATCAAATCATATATTTTCCACCAAATTTATGCCAAATTGCCATTTTTAGTTATTAACATTTTTTTTTATCTATTTTAAATCAAATATTTGTTTTCAAAAAAATTGATTTAAAATTAAATTGATTTTTTTATTGAATCTTTTTTTTTTTTAATTGACACAAATTGTTTAATTTTTTAATAGCATCGGACGAAAATGGGTGTCTACAGGGGTAAATTACAAATTACACCCCTGTGCTTTCAGTTAAAATCATGAATAGCCCCTGTAGTTTAAAAATAACAAATTACGCCCATGTATTTTCAAATTATGTCAATAAGACTCCCCCTCCAACTATGTAAATTTTTTTTTAGCTATAAGTTCTTCATTTGATCTTCGTTTTGAATGATTCAAGATGTTTTGAAATCCTCATTTCAAGCTCTATGTTATAGTCATTTTAAAACTTTAAAATCGTTAATAAATTAAAAAGTTTATTATCATCAAAATATTATGTATGATTGAAGCCATTAACCCGTTTTGTTTACCTATGATTTATAAGTTTTCAAGTGACCATAACGTAGAACCTGAAATGAGAATTTCAAAATATCTTGAATCATCTATAAATCGGAGTTTAAACGGAGAAATTATGGCTAAAAGAAAAAGTTTACAACATTGGAGGGAAAGAATATTATTGACATGATTTTAAACTACCGGGTTTTCATTTATTATTTTTAAGCTATAAAGACTCTTCATTATTTAACCTAAATTACGGGGTGTTATTTACGATTTACCCTTATAAATATTACATAAATTCTACCTCATAGTTAATGGTCACTTGGAGTCTCCTACTTTGACGCTTACGCCTTCCTCGAATTTGAACATGAAAATCAACACTACACACAATTAAAATTACGAAATTTAACAAGGTTCCAAACTTTGAGCTGACATTGGTGATTTGACATTATGAAAGAGATTTCTTTTAGCGGAAGAGAAAAAAAATATTTAATATGCAAATTAGTAAAATCATCTGAGTTGAATACGCTACCAAGATTTTATTCCCTTCTTTGTTCAAAACTTTGCATTAATTTGTTAATGTGCATCTTTATCAATCATAATTTTATTGACTTTTATGGTTTGTGTTCTCATTCAATAAAATCATCTCTAAAATTTGAATCAATAAAAAATTTATATTCGATTACTTTCATGATAAATTATATATCTAATTAATTGCAAGTTCTTAACAAAGAGTTTTTCTTTTTATTTTTTTCCCTTTTCTTTTGCCTAAAAGTTGAAGAGAAATTTTCGTGTACACAACGATAACACTTTTAAAAATCATTTTAAAATATAATATTTAATTTAGTCATAGATAGACTGTGATAAATAACTTATAAGTTATTAACCGTTCCAAATAATTATTAATTTACATGTCATATATAATAATTAAAATATTTAAAAATTTATTATTATTGTAATTATTTTTAAGAACAATATTTAATTATTCTCTATTGAACATCATCTTTACATCACCACTCACAAACATAATATTATTAAATTAAAAAATTAAAAAAAAATAATTAACCAAATGGGGATGTGAATAAATTAAGTCATAGAATGTAGTGTTTGAGAAATAGCGGATTGTTTAAATAAATTTTTCAAAACTATTTTATAGACTATTCTCTATCTTTTTTTTTTTTTTGCTAATTTAAAAATTGTTTGAAAAGATAAATTTTAGTTTTATATTTTTATTCACTTATTTTATATGAACATCAAAATATCACACATTTAAATTTAGTAATACTTAAAAATATAGTTAATTATAATATAATATAAAAGTAATTAATATAAAAACAGTAAAAAAAACAATGTTAATTTTTAAAATTTTCAAAAATTTTACTATTTTTTAAAATACCAATTTATAAAATGTCATTTTAAAACCCCAAAAATATTCAATGTCTCGGTATAAGGAGATTTCTACACTCACAAGTCATAATCATTACAGAGAAGTAATTAAAAATGAAAGCTGAAAAAGTGAAAACATTCGGTTGGACTTACTTGTAAATTGTTAATTGTCAATTATCAGAATCAAAATTTATATTTGGATAAAGATTAATTATTCTTTCAATTGAGTAAGAAGGCCTACTTGACTAATTTAATTAATATTTTTCTTTCATTCCATTCCATTCCATAGTTAACTTCGCCAATAATTCTCCAAAAAATTTCGACGGGCCGCTATTAATTTTTATAATGCCAATATTTCATGAAAGTCAAACAAAGTTAATTTTTTATTAATAATTAAAAAAAAATAAAAAATTAAGCAAGAATTGATCAACCAAAGAGCTAATTTTCTTCCCTAATATTTTTAGAATAAGGCTTTAGCCAATGGAGAAGAAGAACATAAAATTCAAAGATCAAAATCCAAATTAGAAAATTTCCACGTTTTGAAAAGTAAAAGTGTGGCGTTGATTTTCAATAATCAATATGGCTTTAGCTAAGCCACCATCAGCTTGTCATTTTTCGATATCTTGTTTATCTATAAAAAGGATTAACTCTGCTTCTACTCTCTCTCACAAGCTAAAGCGCCTAAATAACCAGCCTTTCAACTTAATTCCTCTCTCACTTCGGAATTAAAACAAAATGGCTTCTTCTTTCCTTTTCTTTGTTTGTTTTATCATAATTAGGTATTCAAATGCTCAGTTATCCTCCACATTTTACGACTCGACGTGTCCGAATGTATCGAGCATTGTGAGTGGCGTGGTGCAACAAGCTCTACGAAGTGATGACCGAGCTGGGGCCAAACTCATCCGCCTTCACTTCCATGATTGTTTTGTTGATGTAATATTTCTCATTCATTACAAGATTTCATTTCTATTTAGCATGCATTGAATATACGTGTATCGTCGATTAATATCGGTGTGTGTCACGACTCACAACAGGGGTGTGATGGTTCAGTTTTACTAGAAAATCAAACTGGCATAGTGAGCGAGCTAGGGGCTCCTGCAAATGGAGGAATCACAGGATTTAATATTGTTGATGATATCAAAACCGCTGTTGAAAATGTTTGCCCCGTCATCGTCTCTTGTGCCGATATCCTTGCTCTTTCTTCTGTTTTTGCTGTTACCTTGGTAACTCTTCCATTCAATTTTCTTGTACAATCTACTAATTTAGTGATAATTTGATATTGAATTAATTAATTATGATTGCAGACAGGAGGTCAGGGTTGGACAGTTCTATTGGGAAGAAGAGATAGTAGAACAGCAAATTTAAATGGAGCAACTAATGGCCTTCCGGGTCCTAATGAAGATCTCCCAACACTTCAGCGCAAGTTTTCTGCTGTCGGTCTCGACGACACCGATCTTGTTGCTCTATCAGGTGAATTTTAGTTTTATGAACTAATCCATCAGTCTCTTTCATATGAGATTCTTAACCGTTATAATGAAAAATTGAGTCGTAAGTTATATTATTGTTGCTTAGTCCTCATATATATGTGTATAGGTGCGCACACATTCGGTCGTGCAAGATGCAGGTTTTTCGACGGACGATTAAACACATCAAACCCGGACCCTAATTTGAACTCGACATACGCGGATCAGCTTCGACAAAACTGCCAAAGTGGGAGAGACACATTTGTGAATCTTGACCCAACAACTCCAGATAATTTCGACAACAATTACTTCACAAACCTTCAGGACAACCGTGGACTGCTAAGGAGTGATCAAGCCCTTTTCTCTACTAGTGGAGCTTCTACAATTTCTATTGTCAACAGTTTCGCAGGGAGCCAATCTCAGTTTTTCACCACTTTTGGTCAGTCAATGATTAATATGGGAAATATCAGCCCTTTAACTGGAAGCAGTGGAGAAATCAGGTCTAATTGCAGAAGACTCAATTAAAAGCATCATTGTGTTGTGACATATTAATATTATTATAATGTGTCGTTTTTAAGTGTGTATAATATAGTATTTGCTTCTATTTTTGGTTATCTGCAAAGTTTGTTGAGTGATTTAATTTAGTCTCTCTCTCTTGTTTTTGTTTTGGCCCTGGGTTATTTATGGTCAAAGTAAATGTAAGGGCTGCTGAGAGACTTGCTTTCATTTTGCATGCACTTTATATTATATTAAAGTTGACTCTTTCATCAATGGAAACAAATTTGGCTCTTTTCTTTTTGTTTAGATGTTTTTTTGTTTTCTATATAAGTCAATTAATAAAAATAGGGGTTTTTTTCTTTCAAAAATAACATTTTGAGAATTGGTTTTTTTTTTTTGAAAATAATAAAAGTTTTGAAATTATCCAAAAATAACATTCTTATAATGAGATCCACCAAGCTTGGACTGAGATTGATCTGATCTCATATTTGATGGAACTAGTCTTATAGTACGTGCGTTGCACGTGACACACGTGTATAAACAAATTTGATATTGTTTACATTTTTAATTTAATTTTTACCACAACTTGATAAAAATATGAGAAAAAAATGAGTCAACTCTTTTGAATTTAAATTAAATAATAATAAAATTAAAAATTATATATGAAAGATAAACTCGGAATATATTAAAAAAATGAGTGACAACGTTTTTCCTTCATCTTAAAGATAATAGTATAAATTCTGATATTTAAAATGTCTCAATGAATTGTGGATAGTAAAAAATTTAACCGAAGTTGCCTCAACTAATGCTTCCAACCCCAGAGGATTGCTTATTGTGTAAAAAAAATTGTTGACAGTAAATCACACTTTGAAGAGAGAGGAGAATTGGATCTTGGCTTGCTCTCTTTCAAACAGTTAAAATAACACTTTTTATTAACTAATAGTATTATCTAAGTTCCATTACTATAAAGAGCAAAGGAGAGTAAAGAGTGTAAATTTTCATCCTCGTCTCTTTGTCGTCTCCCTTACAAACTAATTTTTTTTAAACAGACATATTAAGATTAAAAGAAAGTACAAATTTGTAAAGGGAAAAAATCAACAATAAAGCCCCAAAAACACCCCATACCCCACCACTTGAAGCCTAGAATTGCCTCCTCATCCTGACTCAATTTAAAGAAACCATAATCAATTGAACCTCATGTGTGAGCAGTCATTGATGTGCAAAACACCGCCCTATCACCTTTGTTGTGCAGATGCTCCAGCACAACCACCATTGACTATCATCCCCTACATCGCGACTCCTCGCCTTTATCGAGTATATCTCTTCTAATTTGTTCTCAGATGCCAACTGAGATGGAAATATTTGGTAGTAAACCTCAAAGAATTAAAAATAATAATAACAATATACGCATTCGCCAATGAAGGTAATGGTATAAGTAGCTTTGAATTTTCAATTGGATGGAAGTCGTGAGAAAGAAGAGTCGGTAAATGGTCAAGGGTTAAATGAACCTAATTTTATAATTAATGAAATTGAATTAAATAACATTTATCTATATATTTTCCATCAATTTCTAGTGTTTGAATTCATGGCACCTTTCTCTGACTCTTGTTATCCACTCTTTCTATTAAAAAAGGTGCTTCGAATTAAAAAAATCTCCCAATTAATAATTTGTAATTTGAATAAATATAAAATATTAAGATTAAGAAAATGAAATATGAATAAATATAAAACAATAATAGTGTTATAAAATGTATATCAAAGACTAATGAAATATTAAGATTAAGAAAATGAAATATGAATAAATATAAAACAATAATTGGGTCGAAAAACGCCTAATATTTTAATTCTCATAAATAATCTGGTTTTTACTTTATTAATCTTCCTTTATAAATCAACCATTCAATTATATATAATATATAATTAAATATATTTTTCGTGAGTATATATATATATATTTATCTAAAACGATTATGGAATGATAAATTTTTAACACCCAATTCGTATAAAATTTTAAAATTGTTAATAATACATTATTTCTTCTAACAAAAGTTATAAAATTGCTAATAAAATATTCTCTCTCCTTTCGAGTATAAAGACCAATCGAAAAATTACAATTTTTTAAAAAGAGAATGGATCCGAATGTTGGATTTTTAAACCCCTCGTTCCCATCCTTTAGTCTTTCATAAAGGTTTCTAAACACACATCTCATCTTTTTAAACTTCAAGGAAACAACATCATGATTCTATAAAACACGATGTTGAGTAAAATCTATGAAAGGACCTCATTTAACCCCAACAACTAAAAAAAAAATGGAAAAATCATCCTTCCAATTAAAATACGAATGATTATATTGCATATTTTTTTTACACCAAAAGAAAGTTATGTGAGTCAAAGAAGACAACGATGAATATTTTTTTGGGAAAAAATCAATTTACACCCCTGAACTTTACATGGTGTGTGTCAATTTAAACCTTAAACTTTCAATTTAATTAATTTACACCTAAATCTTTTCAAGTGAATCAATTTAAACCCACATAATAATAAAACTATAAAATTAATCAAAATTCAATTATTAAATAACCAAATGATAAAATTAACAAAACGTCTATAACTTAATCATAAAAACGCCCAACCTAAACTATGAAAAACTCAAAACTTAGGTACCAAATTAAACGGTACAATTGCTAAAATAAAAATAAAAAATTAAACGGAACAAAAATGTTCAAACCCAACACCCGAAATTGTCAAATCTAGTCATAAATAATATTTAACATAAATATAAAATTCTTTTTCAAACAATTAACTTTATTTAGATATAAAAACGCTTGGTCTAATTAAAAAATTCTATAAATAATAGTAATTTTACTAATAAAGGGTACAAATTGAATCATCTATTAAAGTTTAGGGTGTAAATTGATTATATTGAAAATTTAGTTTATTTCTTTAATATAAGAAATAATCATGTCCAGAATGCAAAATGTCGACGGTTATAATTGAAAATTCAAAAGAAAAGAATTTGCAATAAAATCAATTTCTTTTGATTCGTAGTAAAAAAATCAATGCAATAAAATCAATTTTAATTATCAACTACCTTAAAATTTGGGCATCTGCTACAACGATTAAAATAATAACTTGAACTATACATTCGGAAAAAAATTGACATTAGAACCTTAAAAGGACTATTAATATAATTTTTTCATATTGCCTTCCACACATTTCATAGCAAGAATTTTGAAAAGCCATTCAAACATAGATCCCATATGAAAATTGAAGCGAGAGAGACAGAAAAGAAAAGGATAGTATTGCGCTCAAGTTTTCACAGTGGCTTTAATGGCTTCTTCAAGCATTACAAACTAAGTTATACAGTCTACTCATGTTAAACCCATAGAAAAGGAAATTTTACATCGTTTCTACCAACTCCACAATCCGCTTGTCGTCTAATCTACAAATTATTCACCAGTATCTGATTCCAAACCAAAGCAATGCTAATGTATGCTGAATCGTCCCTTTTCATGGAGGACGGAGAGGAAAAAACTGAGTAATTATCAGAGAAAATAAAAATACCATAAAACAAAACAAAAAAAAATTAAAAAAAGGATCGCTTACTGTCTTTCTTTTCCTAGGAAGATTTTTTACTTCGGTTTTATCCTCTTCTCTTCCATTTATAAGGTTTGAGGAGGAACAATAATAAAAGAATGGAACAAAGATTGATAAAATGAAAAATGAATGGACGATTCTCATTCTCAAGGCAGCACCATGGTTTGTAATTCTCAAGACAATGATGGCTTAACATGAGAATACTGTTGGTTTGTATTTGCAGTAAATGTATTGGCTTAACTTTGGAGTAGATCCAATGTACGTGGAGATTGTAAGGAAGCCTAATCAAAAGATCAATATGGATTGGGGATTAAAAGAAAGAATGAGGGTAGAATTGGAGTTGAAAGATTCTCCCCTCATTCACACTTTTAATATATTAAGAAAGATTAAGATTCAGATTATAGTTTAATAAAGTCAAATATGTAATGATGTTCTTTTGTTTTTATTTGAATCAAAACAATTTTAAACCAAAAATAATTATGTGGATTAAGTCTATTCTATTTATTAAAAAACATAGTAAAATAAATAACTAAAATTAATTACTTATATTGAAACAAAAAGTTAAATTTATATCCTTTCAAAAAAAAGTAATATTAAATAAGAAACTAATTAAAAGCGTATTAAAATAAATAATAAAGAAAACATATATAATATTAAAATATTAAAATAAATAATAAAGAAAACATATATAATATTAAATAAGAAACTAATTAAAAACATATTAAAATAAATAATAAAGAAAACATATATATTTAATAGGGGCAAAAGGGGAAATCAAAAGTTTCTCCCCTTAAGCCTCTTTTAGAGGTACTAGTTGATCAAAACGTGCGTTGCACGTGGCTTATTAGTTTTGATTAATATATTCTATCGACATCATTATCATTTAAATATTTTTTACGGTTTTTTCGAAATAAAAATGATTAAATATAATATAGTATTCAAAAATTTGAATTTGTTTTAAATTTGATAGATATAATGCAGTTTTGATTCAAAATGGTAGCCTCGTTAGGCTTTTTGACCTTCTCGCAAGTCTGCCTCCGGATTCCACCATCGCTTTTCCTTTTCCACTACCCAATTTAAAATCAAAATCTTCATAATCTACTCCACATAAAATTAATTTTAATTTTCAAACCCTCATTATACAATTCTTTTGTTAAAAATAACCCTAGAAAATGTTAAATGTTTTCTATTGGCTAAAAATTTATCATCACACTAGGAAATTACAAAGAAATTAAAATAAATAAATAATATCGATAAAAAAATTGAAAGAAAAAATAGACATATTTTTTTGTCCTCGAATCACTTGATTAAATCGTAATCAGTATTATTGTCCGGCACTAAGGGTGTATTCCAACAATGCAATCTCTTGAATCAGAGTTATCGGGAAAATTGCAACCACGAATAGAGAAGTTCTTAGCTGGAAAATCTGTAAATTTGCATGAAAGCGGAAGCCGACAGATCGAGTGTTTGAATGCTTAAAGAGGGAGAAATAAAGCTTTTCACTTTATGTGATTCGGCCTCAAAATCGTAGGAGCCTTCTCCTTCAATTATTAATTTCGTTGAATGGATCTGCTATTGTTTCCTAACTTTTCACCATCTCCCTTGATATTTTTGATTTATCTCTGGAATGAGTACATGTAAAAAGATCAAATGAAAAGTCATTACTGGATCACCACCATCAATTTTGCAAGTTTGGAGATAGTAAAATTTACACAATCGCAAGTTTATAAAGGAGTAAAAATTGTCCTTTGACATTCACAGAGAAAAGGATGGTGTCATTTTGTTTCTCCAGATCGAGGTTATAATTGTTATACGTTTAACAATTTATAAAATTTTAAGTGTAAAATAATTTTAAAATTAAAATAAATAAACCCTATTTAATATTCATTGGGGAAGTGGTATGACTAATCAATTTCTTAAGTATTGGGAAATGATAGGATTAATGAGTTTTTGAGATTCTTCCTTAGGGTCATAAATATTTATCACCAATCGAAATTCAAATTCATTTTCTACAACTCTTATGATTCCTTATCACACGTATGAGACCTTTTGAATTCATTGTGAGAGAATCAGGGTCATAAAGGACATAAATCAGAAAACTGAGGGTAATAGTGAAAGTGAAAGATTCTCCCTACATTGCCTCTTTTAAGATAGTAAGATTATAGATTATAGATATAGATTTAACGAATGTCATTTTTAATATTTTTTTTTTTTTATAAATTACTCATAAAAAAATGTTATGTATTGAAATTTCTCGCAAAATAAACTAGCTAAAGCTACCAAAAGTGATTTTTTTAATAGAGAATATGAACTTTAAAAAAGTTTAATATATAACGGGAAATTTTCATTACAAAGAATCCGGTCTCTAGATGAAGATTTTCTGAACACGTCTCAAATCCCCGATTTAAAGAATAGGGCAGGGACAAAGATTGAAATTTTCTAGGAGTGCATCTCCAACCCCACCTCAATTTTTATTTTTATTTTTATAGAAATATATGTTTGGATTTAACAAAATGATCTCCATAAATTATATTAATCCTATCGGAAACCTGAAATTGTCTCTATTATTATTATTATTATTATTATTATTATTTTATAGGAATGGTCTCTATTAATTTATAACAATGATAATGATGCCAAAATAAATTATAAATTATAATTAAGATGATGACAAAGCACATATAATTTTTTAATAAATTCAGCACCTAACGATTGACATATAATATAAATGAAATCAGATTCAAATCAATCGTGTACTCACTGATGTAGAAAATTGAGCATGACATATATCTTCTAACGAATTAACCGAATTACTGGGTATTTGGGATTTTTGACCTCTAAAATAAATAAGTAAGGGTTATTGACTTCCATTTTTATTTTAACCTCTTTTGACCTTACGATGATGTCATTCTACTGTGAAATTACTTTTTTACCCTTAAACTTTAATATATTGAATACTCATCATCTATCATTTGTATTTTTTTATCTCTTCACTCTCTACCGTAATACTCTCCACACTCTCTACCTCAACACTATTTTTCATATAGTCTCAAGAAATTTTCAAGCTTTTGATTCTTATTATAAGATAATACAAGTTATCTTTTAGTTTCAAATATTTATTTTGAAAAAAAAAATTTGGGTTGCCCCAAAATTTTCTTCGGAACTTGAGTTTTGCCCCGAAATTTACATGAGTTTTGTCTCAAATTTTAAGTTTTGCTCCGAAATTTGGACCAAACTTGGAGTTTTGATTAAAAAAAATATATACAAAAAAACTTTCATTTTTTTAAACTAAAAATAAACACAAAATTCTAAGAGAAAGAAAGGGGGGAAAAATCCGGGTTGCCCCGAAATTTACCTCATAAGTTGAGTTTTGCCCCTAAATTTACCTGAGTTTTGTCCGAAAATTTAGACCAAAATTGATATTTTTCCCCCGAAATTGAAGTTTTGATTAAAAAAGAAACTTTCATTTTTTTTAACTAAAAATAAATACAAAATTATAAAAGGAAAAAAAAACTTATAATTACAAAAATACTTATATCAAAACTCCAATTTTTCTCTTATAATTTTGTATTTACTTTTAGTTAAAAAAAAATGAAAGTTTTTTTTTTCTTTTTTTTTAATCAAGACTCCAATTCCGGGAAAAAACACTAATTTTGGTCCAAATTTCGGGGCAAATGCCCAATTTCGAGGCAAAACTCAAATTCTAAAGTAAATTTCAGGGCAAATTTTGGGGGCAACCTGATTTTTTCTTTTCAAAATAAATATTTGAAACTAAAAGATAACTTATATTACCTTATACTAAGGTTCAAAAGCTTGAAGATTACTTGAGACTATGTGAAAAATAGTGTTGAGGTAGAGAGTGGAGAGAGTGTTGAGGTTTTGAGAGAGATAAAATGATGCAGGATGCAAAATATGATAGGATTATTTGGGCTTTTGGGCCAACTTGAGCTTAAGTAGAATTTGGGTTAAGTCAATTAGTACCTGAAGTTTAGTTAAAATCTATATATATATCTATATCTATATCTATACTACTTAAAAAGTGTGTTAATGGGAGAAACTTTTTTTAGACACTAATACCCTTCCACTATTAGTAAATATCTGAATTACCATTATTCTTCAATTAAAATTAAATATCAATTTTATACTAAATAATAATAATAATAAATCTATACTACTTAAAAAGTGTGTTAATGGGAGAAACTTTTTTTAGACACTAATATCCTTCCACTATTAGTAAATATCTGAATTATCATTATTCTTCAATTAAAATTAAATATCAATTTTATACTAAATAATAATAATAATAAAGGATCAAAATTATAATAAATATTAAAAAAAAACTATAATAAATATCATTCTAAACAAAAACAAATATTAGACATCTTTAATCTATATCTATATCTATACTATATTAAAAAATGGCTTGGGTGAAAAAACCTTTGATTTCTTTTTTTACCCTAGCTTATTAATTTTATTTAATATCTAAACTTGTCATTTTCCTTATTAAAAACTATTTTTTTAATATTCAATAAAATTAATAATTTTGAAAAAACACGTTACTAATTTTCAAGGTAGGAACACAAACCATTAAATAGTTTGTTTTCTTTAAATTTAAAATTAAGAATAATAGCAAAAATATTGTTGAAAATTTCAATGAAATACGAAAAGCCTACTGAATTGGATTAGACAAGTTTCATCATTTATTTAATGTGTTAATTTTTGTAAAGTCACAAATATCAAAGAAACTCATAAGTTTCTCTCCCATAAACCTAGATAGAAGCATTTAATTAATTAATTAATTTACAGTTTTTTTAATATCAATTAATTAATTTACATTTAATGATATATTAATTGACTTGAAAAAACACGTTACTAATTTTCAAGGTAGGAACACAAACCATTAAATAGTTTGTTTTTTTTAAATTTAAAATTAAGAATAATAGCAAAAATATTGTTGAAAATTTCAATGAAATACGAAAAGCCTACTGAATTGGATTAGACAAGTTTCATCATTTATTTAATGTGTTAATTTTTGTAAAGTCACAAATATCAAAGAAACTCATAAGTTTCTCTCCCATAAACCTAGATAGAAGCATTTAATTAATTAATTAATTTACAGTTTTTTTAATATCAATTAATTAATTTACATTTAATGATATATTAATTGACTTTTTTAATATTGAAATTAGCAACGTATAACGTAGAAATGGCTTATAAATAGGATTAGGATTCACCATGGTTTTTAACTTGTGTTGGTCATAGATTGTAAATTAATTTATTTTCTTTGATTTGCAGCCTTACAGGTGTTGATTGGCAAGGGAAAAAGCTTGATGAATTGATTGGAGTAGACAACGTGCTCAAATACTCAGATTATGTGTAATGACTAATGAGGTAATTTATTAGTTGCTCCTATTTTTTTTAAAGAGTAAAATCTCAGATTATGTGTAATGAAATATATAGATTCTGTAATATTTTGAACGATAACCTATCATTTAAATAATCTATATTTAGTGTTTATTTCTCTATTTATTAATCAAGTAAATATTTGAGAATTGAGTTTTGTGAAATGTTTGATAAATGTTTAAAAATAGTATATTTATCACTTCATAGTTTTTCCTTCATTTTATTACATTGATTTGAGGTAAAATGGGGATCCTAGGCAGAGTGGACAAAATCAAAAGCATTAACGACATCCACCAAATTCTTATCATGATTCCAGAAACACACTCTTTAAATATTACTTAGAAGTAATAAGAGATTTTAATAACCAAATGACACCAAATAACAATTTTTATGGTGTTAATTAATTTGTTTAACTTATGGGCTTATTATGATTTTATTTCAATTTTTTTAATTTGTTGTTCATTTGTTTACTTTGATTCTTAATTTTATGTTGGATTTATATTTATTTTGTATTAATTTTAGCGATTAATTAAAAAAATATTATAAATTATAAAATATATTAAATAAAAAACGATAATAAATTATAAAAAAAATATTGCATTATCAACAATAAAATATAAATCTTATTCATAATTTATTTTGTGTTAATCTCTCCTTCTATCATCTTTCTCTTTCCCTTTATCCTTTGTCCCTCTCAATTTGTGTTTTTCTTATTAAATTATAGATTAAATTTGAACTTTAATGGAAATGAACTAATTACACTAATTATTAAAAATTACAATTATTTTTTTGTATATGTAAATATGATTTTTTTTGTATATAATATTTTAAAAAAACTATGATACTTAATTTCTTTAACACTATTTTTATGGTTCTAATCGTAGGCATTTTAGTCTGGAATATACATTTCTAAATGAGTTTTTATATTTTAATTTTATTGATTACTATTTTGATTGTATTAACGCTTAATTTATGAATTTTTTTAGTGTTTTTTTCCTTTATTATACCATTTTATCAGAATTTATAAATATAAATTTAAGAAAACTGGTTAAAAAGACTCCCTCATATTTAGAAAAGACTATTTGACTTCTATTTAATATAATTTCTTGAAAATAATTGATTTAAAGTAAGTTTTTAAATTTAATAAAATCAAAGCATTAACATTAAATATTTTAATGTAATGTTTAATTTGTAAAAATCACTTAAAAAAATTGTAAAATCATGTCATATAAAATTATAATTTTAAACTATTAATGATAAAAACTACTAAATTTTCATAATTACACTAATAATTTATGTCACAACAATTATTGACAAAGCATTCTTACAAAAATGAAGTGCCATATAATTTTTAAATACCACGTGCATCGCACGTGCTATAAAGTAGTGTCTATAAATAGATCTTATTAACAATGTAATTGACAGATTTAATAATAAAAGTTCAGTTTTTAAATTTTTCCATAAATTAGTTTACATCACTTGGTAAAACAAAAAATCTCGATTGTTACGAGATCTGAGCACTTGTTGCCCAACCCTTCGCCAAATTCCCAACTATCCCTCCCATCTTAAGAGTCAAGAAAGATTAACATTGCCCAACAATGAAAGCTCAGGTGGAAGCAACTTTCTCAATGCTTAGGGACATCCATTGACTACCATGAACAACATCTTCCAAGTTTCAAATACAATCGACTTAATGATCTTCACATCAAATGCGTATCATTTTTAGCTAAATCTTCATCGTATGTATATGGCTCTTCGCCACTTCCATTCATTACTTGATATCAGGGGCGTATTTTCGAGCGTTTTCATCTCTTTCATACACCGTTCAGCCGATTTTGTGTTTTTTGAGACCCTCACCCTAACTCAATCAAGGACGAGTTTAATTTGAAGATTGAAGAACTGATGCAGGATGCACAATATGATAGGATTATTTGGGCTTTTGGGCCAACTTGGGCTTAGGTTAAGTCAGTCACTACCTTTAAGTTTAGTTAAAATGTCTATAAAATAGATCTTATTACCAATGTAATTGGCAGATTTAATAATAAAAGTTCAATTTTTACATCATTAAAAATATAAATGATAGATGATGGGTGTTCAATGTATTAAAGTTTAAGGGTAAAAAAATAATTTCACACTAAAATGACATCATCATATAAAGTCAAAAAATATTAAAATGAAAATGGAGGTTAATAACCTTTAATTACCTATTTTTTAGGTCAAAAATCCCAAATAGACCCCTCATTTATTTCAGTAGTTATATAATTATTTATAAGCTAAATACACGGGCTCCTAATTAAGATAGGTAAACTTTATATCGGCTTACTTAACCTATTGTCTTGATATTTGGATTAACACATCCTTAGAGTCTGAATTGAATTCTCAGGTTTGAATTTGGTTCAGTCATGATATCAAACACACGGGATTTACATATAATTATCTCCTATTAAAATTGATCATCCAATAGATGTGAGAGAGAAAAGTCACAAGTAATAATTTTTAAAAAAAAAAATTAGCACACCCAATTTTCTCATAATGCATGGTCATTATTATCTCTATTCAAACTATTCTTCAAAAGTTTCATCTTTTTCATAGTCTTTTTAAAGATAGATTCATAAGGAATCCTATTTCAATAAGAAACAAATTCAAAAACCAATTTCTTGCCTTTAAAAGTATGGTTGCTGTGCTTTAGCATGTATATATATATATACATATAAAATGTTTATTACCTAATTACACAAACGTTCAATCTTAACCATAAGAACAGTTATTCGCTTTCACAAAATTTAATCGTTTAAAAAAAATTAAAAAGCCTAAATATCTCAATCTAATCTAACAAATTTTCAAACACATACATAAAATTAATATCTACAAATATGGTAATTAAAGGATTCATATAGTTCAAAACTATCAGTAATCATCACATCAAATCAAACTAGCTTTTTGTTTCTTACGAGATTTATATTTGGTTAGCCATAATTCGCCAAGTAGCTAGTGGATTTTTTTTAACATTGGATTCCTGTACACATCACCACGTGGGACGTTCACACGATTTCTAATCAAATGTAGTAAGGTTCACGTGAGCTCTAAATCAACAAAGAAAGGAATGGAATCCCTTTTCCTTTCCAACCAATCCCTGGCCGACATGTTTCTTAAGTTTCAACCATCTTTATCCTATACCACCTATTTCAAAAAAAATATATAATAAAATAATAATAACTTCATTCCCAGATTTCCATGTAAATGACAAAAATAAAAATTTATAAGCATTAAATTAAGATTTCTGAAACGTTGCGTGCGGGAAATGTCACCTTATTAACTCTCTGCTCTGCAGAGGCCAATACTTTGTCTCTGCCCACTTTTAAAAAACGACAACAAAACACAACCTCCCCTTTAAAAGTTTCTTCATTTTATTCCCATTTTTATCAATTCTTTGAAATTTTTACTTGTTTTCTTCAAAGAGTTTGAAATTTGTAGCTAGCAGCTGATCAATCAAACCGACACACGTATAATCCTCGACCAGTGTTTACGGACATTGATCCACCTCACCAGCTAGTTCTTGTCTTTTCAACAAAAAAAAATTGTTTTGGGCCCCAAAAATATGCAATTATTGGAAGGATAAGTGGCGTAAATTTGAATATTTTAGCATTTCAGATCAGAATCTCATCTGGGTGCTGTTCCATTTTGTGTTACGATCGGTTTCAGAAACAAAAGATTGAATTTTTCCATCTGGGTATGGCATTTTTTTTTTTTTTTTACTTTTATAATGTTTGTTTTTTATTTGTCTTTGTCTTGCTCTTCCGTTGATAATTGGAAATTGCGAGTTAAAAATTTCACACGGGTGGTTTTAGTTTAGATTTGATGGAAAATGCTAGATTTTGTGAGATTGAAAGAAGAAATGGATTGTTGTCTTTATTTTAGTTTCCATTGTTCTCTATTATTAATCTGTATGCTATTGCTTGCTTCTTGTTTTTATTTCAGTTTTGATACAGAGATGGATTGATGTTTTTTGTTTTCAGTATAATGTGTTACTTTTATTGCTCAATCTTGAACCTACTTTTCTGTTGTTCAAGCAAACAATTATTCGTCCAGTTATTGGCTGCCATTGTTTGTTGTAATGGAAACGTGAAAGTTTAGTTCAGAGATTCTTCTTCATAATTTAATTTCCATTTATAACAGATTCGATTCTTCTAATACCATGAGATATTGATATACCTTGCTTTGTCAATGTATTACCCTAATTCCCAACTTTTAGAACCTTTATTTGTTTTTCCCTTCATGCACATGAAGTGTTTTCAAATTTCAGCCAGTTTTTTTGGATATTGACATTTGTTTAGTCATGCAAGAAGTACAGAGAAAGATGGTTTGATTCCTTCATCATGAGAAGGAATTAGAACTCGAACTAATGTGCTGTGACCAAAAAAAAAATTATTGATCCATGGAGCCGGTTTTTAGATGCTTGCATGACATAACTTTTGTGAAAGATGGCGATTGGAGTGTTGCCAATGCCATATGCCTTGTTTTCCTCTTTAGATTATGCCATTTTAATGTTAAAATGACTACTTGGATATTAGTTTGCATTTCTCTTTGATAGATATTGAAGTACCTAAACAGTGCTCTCTTTTTAAGCTCTTTAATCAAGTCTCTCTGGAAATCACACTTCGTTTTGAACTAAACTCTCGGAAATGATTGTATTTAGCAGCTGTGGGATATCATAGAATTCAGAAAGAAGGAATGTACCAGCATCCGAAGTTAAGGGAAGAACACATGTCTTCTGGGGGTAGCTTATGCAAGGAAGTGACTGAGTCGCGCATTGCATCTATAGATTCTCAGGTAGCATCTTCTCGTGCAGAGTTAAAAGGCGTCCCTTTCAGAAGAGCCTCCCCTGGTTTCGGCAGGAATCGTGGAGTATCATCAAATAATGATGTGCATGAGTTACTAGACTGCACTGTTTGCATGAATTTAATGCATCCTCCAATTTACCAGGTATGATATTCTAATCGGAAACTTATCATCGAATAATGATGTACATGCATTTGCTAGATCACTTACCAAAAATTCATATTGAAACTACTTTGTCAAATCATTGCAAGTTGTCTACATAGTTGAGTTCTTTAGCATCTGCATGGTTAAGGAAACTCTCAGCCTATTATAACAGCTAATGTGATTTTCATCTGTTAGTGTGCCAATGGCCACACTCTTTGTTCAAGCTGCAAGGCGCGGGTTCAGAATTGCTGCCCTACCTGCCGTCATGAGCTCGGTAATATAAGGTGCCTAGCACTGGAAAAGGTGGCTGAGTCACTCGAACTTCCCTGCGTATACCAAAATCTCGGTTGTATTGACACATCCCCATACTACAGCAAGCTCAAACACGAGAAGAACTGTAAATATCGTCCATACAACTGCCCTTATGCTGGAGGTGAATGTTCCATCACTGGTGACATCCCATACCTTTCAATGCATCTCAAGAATGACCATAAGGTTGATATGCATGATGGGTGTACCTTCAGTCACAGATATGTGAAATCCAATCCACAAGAAGTAGAAAATGCTACATGGATGCTTACTGTGAGTTCTCTCTCGGTGTCTCTTTTATAGGAGAGTCAAAAGTATATATATGTGCACATCGTCGATGGATAGGGCCTCTTATATATTCTCGTTTATATCAATGCATTTGTTATCTTAAATTAATTGTGTGTTTTTTTTGTTAGGAAGTAGAGAATTGCCGTAAAACTGGGCCCGTTTGGAATAACTTTTAGGAGGCCCTTAAAATGTTTTTGTGCTAAAAAAAAACCTAAGGATTTTTTGCTAGAAACCCTTTTGGGCCCTCCTAAAAGTTATTCCAAATGGGCACTTAAAAATCTTGGGATAAAAAGGAAGCTTTTCATTTAACTTCCTTTGTTTATCAATAAGAACCATGCTTAAACTCTCAAAACTATTGCACTTTTAACCGAGACTATTGTAACTTCATCTTATAAATATTTTATAGGAGAAGCAATTTTATCACCCGTACATTAGTTGACATCATTTTCCTTCCTATAAGTGCTTTACAAATAGCATAGCAGTATTTTTTTTTATGTTTAATCAAAGGAGCTCATGCACGAGTACCTTACACAGGGCTGAAGAAATGACTGGCTTACACAAATTACTCCCCTCTTTCAATCATGCAGGTTTTTAACTGCTTTGGACGACAATTCTGTTTGCACTTTGAAGCATTCCGCTTAGGAATGGCACCTGTTTACATGGCTTTCCTCCGATTCATGGGTGACGACGACGATGCAAAACAATTTTCTTACAGTCTGGAAATTGGTGGAAATGGCAGGAAACTCATCTGGCAAGGAATGCCAAGAAGCATTCGGGATAGCCATAGAAAAGTCCGGGACAGTCATGATGGATTGATCATTCAGAGGAACTTGGCACTTTTCTGTTCTGGAAACGATGGCCAGGAACTGAAACTGAAGGTTTCAGGACGAATATGGAGAGTAAGGTGATAAACAAATCATAAATCCTCAAAACTAGTAGGTTAATATATGTGACAAGTGAAATTTTGTACCTCTGTAAATGGCTTGGCTACAATTCAGCCTTTTTTAGAAGCTGGTCCATCATATTCATTATCATGTTTGAGAGAATTTTACGACGCGGTTGTGAACTTGTCGAAAATTTCAAAAAGACTACCGAATGCATTTGCAACTTCGTACTGAAAACCACCCATGCCCAACTCAGTGCAATCAAGACACCAGACAGCCAGAAAAGGTTAGTAGGTTATACTGTGCCTGGTGTCACTACCTGCGACGCGGAACTTGACGCTACGTATCTGGTATGTGTGATAGATGCCTTGCTTTGTGTCCAGATTGCTACTGACAACAGCTAGCTTGATCTATTGAAGTCATCCAAGTTTTTTTGTTTGATCCAGATGTGAACAATTTCAAGTGCCTAAAAGCTAATAGCAAAAACAATTTGAAATTTCGAGTATGATGTTTAAAAGGGGTAATTTTTTACTTTTTGTCTATTAGATAATTTTTTCCTTTAAGAATTATAATTTTACCTGAATGAAATAAAATAGATAACCAAAACTATTTCATAGCTCTCTATCTCTCAGAAATTCCTTGTAAGAAGGGTTGGAAGTATAATTTATGGAATGTGATTATCACAATATTTCTCCCCGCCTATAAACTATTGGATCCATTGTTTAATAGTGAGAAGAAAAAAAAAGTTTCATTGATTAGATTCAATGACACAAGTGGGTGAATCATACTGTGATCATATAAAATAAATTCTCAACTGGTAGGAAAGTTTTGAATCTGTCATTTATGAATGGCAATAAAAGTCAAAGAAGAGAAGTATTATTGTGATTTAATATCAAGAGTGTTTTAGTATAAGAAGTATTATTCTGATTTAATATCAAGAGTGTTTTCTGTACTAAAATAAAGAATCTAATGACCAAAAAATGAGTATGAATAAAAAAAAGTAATAATAAGAAGGTAATCATAGCAATCTTCAAAGTACAAATTATTTTAAAATTTGGAATACAATTTCTTGATAAATGAATCTGAAAAAAAAAATCACATTAAGAGCTATTGAGAAGTATTTTTACAATTTTCAAATTATAATATCATTTTCAAAGAACACGATACAAAAGAAAAATATTCAAAATGCAAACTTAAAAAGACGAATTACTTCAACCCGAACATAGTTCAAATGCTCAAGTACCGTACTCTTTTTTTATAAGATGAAAATTTTAAGTTTTCATTTATCATCTAAAATTAAAAATCGAGACTTGAGAAGCATTACAACATCAAAACGACGCAGTATTCTGTTTTCATAATCTCTCGCTATATTCCAGCTGCTTAAACCCTAAACCTTGTGGCAACGAAAACAGAGGTGAGGAAGAAACACGTAACAAATGCTGATAACAAGAAAGAAATTTGCTTCCAAAATCAAAACCCTAATTTCTTATCGTTTTGTTTCTCAATCTTTAGAAAACATTTTAATTTCACCATTTTCCTCTTCACATCCCTTCTTAAACCCTAAACCCCATCACCATTGTTTCAGTTCGAAATCGAAACCCATTCCTCCAAAAACTTTGCCTCTGACCCGTGATGGAAACTATGACGAATCCAGTTCCAAATTCTTCCTCATCTGCCCTGGCTGTGGAGTTCATATGCAAGACTCAAACCCTAAGCATCCTGGTTTCTTCCTCAAACCCTCACCAAAGGATTCAAATTATCGACTTCTTAACCATCTCCTACCCGTCGATGATGAATCTGAATGCTCCGATTTCCTCAAAAGGGGTTTCGTAATTGAGCCTGAAATTCCTAATCAAGAGAAGAATGAGATCGAGAAATCCCGAAAGCCGATCGTCTGTTCACGGTGCCACTCATTGAGGCATTACGGGAAGGTGAAGGATCCTACGGTGGAGAATTTGTTGCCGGATTTTGATTTTGATCATACTATTGGTAGGAGATTGGTGTCAATTACTGGAACCCGGTCTGTTGTTATGATGGTTGTCGATGCTGCTGATTTTGATGGGTCTTTCCCAAAAAAGGTTGCCAATTTAGTCTCTGAGACAATTGAGGAAAATTCAACTGCTTGGAAACAGGGGAAGTCTGGTAATGTGCCTAGAGTGGTGCTTGTTGTGACGAAAATTGATCTTTTGCCCAGCTCGGTATCGCCGACAGGGTTTGAGCATTGGGTGAGACAGAGAGCGAGAGAGGGAGGGATTAATAAGATTACGAGCTTGCACATGGTAAGTGCAGTTAAAGATTGGGGACTGAAAAATTTGGTGGAAGATGTTCTTGGCTTGGTTGGACCAAGAGGAAATGTGTGGGCAATTGGAGCACAGAATGCAGGGAAAAGCACGTTGATTAATTCAATAGGAAATGTTGTTGGTAGGAAGGTCACACAATTGACGGAAGCACCAGTGCCTGGAACAACATTGGGGATAATTAGAGTGGAGGGTATTCTTCCGGGTCAAGCCAAGTTGTTTGATACTCCTGGCCTTTTGATGCCTCACCAGATTACAACAAGGTTGACTATGGAAGAGCAGAAACTTGTTCACATTAGCAAGGAATTGAAGCCGAGAACTTACAGGATAAAGGTAAATTAAATGCTGATTGATATATTGCTATTTTTTCTGTTCTCTTATATAGACCATTATTTTGAGCAAGTATTGTTGTAGACATTCCATAATTTTAATGTTGATGTCATAGGCTGGTCACACAATTCATGTCGCTGGCCTCATGAGGCTAGATGTGGAAGAAACATCTCAAGAGACAATTTATATTACAGTATGGGCATCTCCCTATCTTCCATTACACATGGGGAAAACAGAAAATGCAAGCATGCTTCGAGAGGACCATTTTGGCCTTCAGTTGCAGGTATTATTTGCACCAGTTTGACTGATTGGTGACTATGTTTCTAAAGTTCTAGCTTTGTACTTGGATTGGTTTTAATATTCATCTGTCCTCTAACTTTGATTGTTGCCGGATTATTTCAATTGACTTACTCTTTTTTTTTGGATAAGAGACATTTCATTGATAAATGAAAAAGAGGAACAAAAACAGAGGCACCCCAAGGATTACAAAAAATTCCTCCAGTTGGGGGCTATCATCGAAGGCGAGTAATTACAAAAAACCTTATCCTTAGCAGACCATAAAGAGCTAAACCTAATAATCTGATCCCACAAAAAATGAACCTCCAAAAAAACACCATTGAACCTTCTAAAAAATGAACCTTCAATTGACTTACTCTTAGGAATGCGCATATGGCTGCTTCAATTTATTTCAACTAGATTTTTTTTACTGATATTTGAGCGGTTGTAGGATGGTCCAAATGGTTATTTAGACTTCCCTTTTCTTTTTGTTTTAAAATAGGTTGTAAAATATCATTTCCTTGATCTTATTTTTGTAAAAGCTCCGCCTTGAGAACAACTTCCCTTGATTCAAAAGGATGATATGAAAGAAGCTCTCACATTTGTACATGTGAAATTTATTATGGGTAGCACTACTTAAGTACGTGCTAATTTAGGAGATTATCACATGTTAATCAGTGATATCAATTGTAATCACTTTAAGCGATTAACATCAATTCAAGCAAATCATTGGTTAATTACTTATGAGTATATGTGAAATTTTAATGGGTAGCACAAATTATTAGTGGTTAATAAAAATCAACGGTAATCACTTTCTGCAATTAACATCAATTCAATTAAATCACTAGTTAACTAGCTAAAAATCTGCTATATATGCAAATACTTTCTAAACAATACTATATTTACAATACCTCCCTTGTATATCTGTTTCATTGTGATGTATAGGGTTTCTTGTTATATTTAATGAATTTGTGATCAAATCTTTATTTTTCTTTTGCTCCAGCCACCTATAGGCAGAGATAGAGTAGCAGAGCTTGGAAAATGGGTGAGAAATGAATTTCGTGTGTGTGGGAATAGTTGGAATTCAAGTTGTGTGGATGCAGCTGTTGCTGGCCTGGGTTGGTTTGCTGTCGGGCTTAAAGGAGAGGCAGTCTTAAGTGTATGGACCTATGAAGGAGTTGAGGTTGTCCTTCGAAGTTCTGTCGTCCCTCATAGATCAAATAACTTCGAAGTTGCTGGATTCACAGTCTCAAAAATTGTCTCCAAGGCGGATCAGGCTTCGAATAAGCCACTGCATCAAAGTGAAAAGAAGGGGAAAAAGCATGACCCTAAAGTTCATGTGCTGGCTGAAACATCGGTATTAACTATTGACTCAGAATCCACTTCTACTTAAGATGTGTGCCATTAAACTGAAGTGATCAACAGTAATTTACAGTTATTGTTTATTTATGGAATTTATGCCGAAGGATATATTGCAAAGCAAGCACCTTTCTGCCTTTTGCGTGGAAAACAGAGAGTTTGAAGGCTTTCAAGTGGTGACAGTCTCCTGAGACTATGGACTGTGAGACGTGCTCATCGAGTAATTCAAATCAAAGGATTGAAATTTTAGCCTCATTTGTATGAGGGCTACGAGGAAGTACAATAAAAATATTAAGATGATCACTCCATCGCCTCAATGAAAGTCACTTTCTCGGAGGATATTTAATTCGGGTATGTCATTTTCAAGGATTCAGATTGTGGCTTCTATATTATTTGATGGGGAAGGGACTGAACTTCTGGATTGATACTAAATCTTAAACTGAAGAGTTAAGTTTATTCATACCCTCTACAAACTTGCTGCGTTTGTAAGTAGTTAAACTACAACTGCTTGTGTCGGTTTGTAAGAACAAGTATGACCCTAGGTTTTTAAGGCGTACATGTGTTGATCAATCATCGATATTCTTTCCTAGTCTTTGTTCCTCTTTTCTTTGCAGTAACCTTAAATTCATAATTGAGTCCAAGTTTGACAAAACACTTTGCAATGTGGTCAGAATACAGCAAGAATCCATTAAAAAATATTACAACTCATAGAAACACACTATCCATCAAACGGGACAGGGCTATCGGTAACAAGTGATTTGGTGTATACTTTCTATTCTCAAATATGACAAAGCACAATCGTACATGATCATCATCGATGGACCTATGCCTTTTCGCAAAGAGAGATGGAACAAATTCAAGAATTTGGTAATAAACGGCCGTTATACATCTTATCGAGCAATTTCCGAGCATCAGGCCTTCTTAGAAGCCCTTTGTTATTTGGTAAACCAGTTCCTAAACAAATAGGACATACAAGTTTTCCTCTCCCTGCCAAGCAAAAGAAATTGGAAATCAAAACACACACAGATGTACAATAGTTAGAAATCAACTTAACAAATAAATCTCTTGTGGCAGCTGTAAAAATTAAAACATATGATCTCGCTAGTGATGACAAACAGAAGATAAATTAGCACAGGATCTGGCCATGTTTGAAGTTGTTGTAGAAGGATTTGATCTTGACATCTAATTATAACATGATTGATGGAATGAGATCGTGAAGAATCAAACATTCACCATTTCCTCAACAGTCCAAGATTATCAAAAACAGCATTACAGGACATCACTTTATAACAGATGTGAAGATATAGTACACCAGAAACATGCAAACATATGCAGCATTCAAAGATCAGAACAATACTTACCATAACAATTTGGGCATTCTGTAAACTCATAGACATCTTTAGCACGTTTTCTGTTCAGAGCTTTCCATTTCCCAGTACCACCACACATGTCACCTAAATAAAAGGCAAAGTAAATATATCATCGACAAATACAATAGGGAGCCCACAGAAAGTTGATTTAAAAAAAAAATTAATAATAAATCATTCAGGCAAGGTATCAACTGATGTGCCACCTTTATGTATCACAGAATTGTTATAAGTGGTGCCGCATCAGCATCCATGGAATCCCATGTCAGCATTTTGTAACCATTTAACTAAATTATTAACATAAAGGACTAAAATGATATTTTTATAAAATAAAACAAATGAAAATACAACCAAAGCATTAAAAATGAGAGTACAATGATCAAAGCCAAATGAAAAATAAAGAGGAAAACATGGTTTAGCTTTTAACTCCAAGCATAAGGTCGTGAGTGAAAGAATTTAATGATATTTTGACCAGAAAACATAAATGATGACATGTTTTTTATGATGTGTTCTAAACCAAAACTGATAGCCCAAGAAAAGGAAAATGTACTTCATACTGATTAGGTTATAAAGTCCCATATAATAAAGAGGTATGAATCTCTCCCAAAAATGTGGAGATCTCCACAAGCACTTGCTTACCTTACCTTTCCATGAGTCAAATCTTTTTTCTGTCTCTCCTGTGATACTGATAAACCATACATTTGTCAATATAAACCATTTAAAACAGAATGACCATATCATTCTTTCCTCCCATAACAACCTCTACTTAACTGACAAATTTCTTCCTACAATAACTGAAATGGACCAGAGGTTTGATATTCCTATCAAAAACTTCATTAATAATTTCTCTACCTATTTTATATATTTAAAAATAAATAAAAAAATTCTCTACCAATTACTTTCATGGTTTATTTTCTAAATTTCTAAATGTTGCAAGGCCATAAATCAACCCCTCCTCTGCACAGGCAAAAAATGCAGGAAACTCATAAATTTATATAAAAAAAAATAAACAAGAAAGAAAGAAAGAAAAACAATTTTAACTTTTGCGGCACCATAAAATATCAGCAAAGAAATGCCAGCACTATGCAAACTCATTTAAGTCGAGGCCTCAAAATTAATTGCAAGTGAACCAATTAAGGAGGAGCTCAATAATTTCAATTTTCAACTAACAAGCGTTCCATGAAAAAAAAATAGAAATGTTATCCAACAAACAACATATCATGGTGAAACCAATCAACGAGGCTTACTTACAAAGTACAGCACCACTTCCTCCACAATTCCGGCACGCAGGTTTCCCATCGATAGTATCTGCAATTGCTCCAGCCCTTGTGCCCCCAAAATTCTCTATCAATGTAAGGGATGAACACAAACAGGTGAGGCACCCCCGACGAGAGATCAAGATTTGAGTTCCCTGTGTTTCAAAGAAGTTGTTCTATATTACTACAGTAAAGTATCAAATCCTAGTGATCTACTTTTAAATATATATGAATCAAGTCATGCAATGCAATAACATCTAAATGCAGTCACAGAAGGACCTGGAAACGAACTATATGGTGTCACATTCTGAAGGATGGTAAATTAATGGATTCCGAAAATGATAACCACATCAACAAGGCTCTATCGCATAAAAATAGTTCAACAGTATCTTATTTTTGTTGGCCACAATCACTGGAAAAATCTAAGAGAGGCTTTGATTAGAACCATTCGAGAAATCAAATCTACCACATGCAAAGATAAACAACATTTTACATTTGCCATGTAAAGCATTCTAATTTCTAACTCATAAATACAGTAAGGAAATAACGGAAGTAACAATATCATGAATGAGGTGTTGTTACCATGAAAGAAAGAAAGAAAGAAAGAAAAGAAACGAGATCGTTACCTTAAGTGATTGTGATGATGTATGTGAATCACCAACACTATTGCTTCCTTCATCAAAATTTGATGTCACATTAAGTACAACCCGCTTCGAGTTAGCTAATGAATTTTAACAAAAAGGGGGTCAAAAATTTCTACAATATAATGACAGGTCAAGCTAAGTACGAGAAATTGTTAGGAAATCAAGACATTCCTAAATAATTACAATAAAGGCAGAGCAGAGCAGGCCATGGATTTCGAATTTACGGATTCTAGATAGGATTTTCGTTTTTGGTGAATGTAAAGACTGTAAATTGATATTTGATCCACATTGGAATGAGATATAATCAAAGAAAAAGAAAGACCAATTTGAGAAGTAGAAGTTGTAGTCCTCATGGTTAACTAGCTTAAGAAAAAGACAGAATTATCAAACAACAGTTGTAGAACACACCAATAGTTTAAATTCAACAACTAAAGAAGGAACAAGAAGAATTAGGAAACAATCCCCAGCTTAATCAACCTTATCAACAACAACAAAATGTGTATTATTATTATTATGTATTAATATAATAAACACATTTTATGAAAAACCCAAATAATTTTAATAGCAGAAGAGAAGAGAAAGGGCTCACAGTGAGATAAGGAAGAAGAAAGTCGAAACGGAATGGCTGATAATTGAGAAGAAGAAGAAGAAGAAGAAGCCATCATCTTCTTTTTATTTTTTTTTCTCTTCTTCACCACTCGTTTCCTTTTGCTTGTGTTTACGCAACTCAGATATTGCCAATAAACGTACACTGCTGTCGTTCCAAGCGTCGAACAAACATAGCAAAAATCTTTTAGATTGAACTTTTTTCCTTCTTTCTTTTCAGATAATATGGAGGAGAAGGAAGATTTGAACTTTCGATTTTTACTGCAGTGAGTAAATGTCTAATTAATTGAATTATATTTAAATTAAAATTTGATTGATGTAAAATATGATTTAAATAATAGAGTTTATTTTAATTAGTTATTTAGTATACTAATTTTATTTTACAAGGTTGTAAATAGTCATTTTTAAGGTTTTATTTGATAATATTGAATCTCGAAGAAAAGAAACCGTTTTGAGTTTTCCCTCTTATTCTCTATTTGCATTTCCCTATTTTAGCTATATGCGTTCTAAAACCAAAAAACATCCAAACAAATTTTAAACTAGAAGTAAAAATCGTTTTACTTTCTGATTTCAAGTTTTCAAGACTATTTGATGAAGTTTCTGTTTTGACTCAGTTTAAAGTTCAATTAAACTCATGGGATAATTCATCGATGAAGGTAGTCACAGATAAATTTAAACCCATAACTTAAAAGTATAAAAAGAAAACCACTGAAATTAAAATAAAATCACTTCGTAACACTATGCAATATATTAGTAAATTTCATAAGATAAAAAGAAATAAATAATCTAAAGAAGAAAAACGGGGTTAAATTATAGGTTAGTATCAATTTAATTTCTACTCCTTTTAAATTCCCCGTAATTTTTACTTATTATGTCAATTTGATCCACGCACTTTAATTGAATCTAATAGATATATCTCATAGCATAATACTAATTTTATTGAAAAACTAACGCCACTAAAAAGTTAACAAATCTAAGGGTTAGTTATAGTACAAAAACTAAAATAATTGGGTTTTAACTTAATATTACGCAAACAAAATGCAATAAAGAAAAAATCTTGAAAGCTGACTCCTTAGAAACAACAACAAAAAAAACGTTAAAAACACATGTATGGTACGAGTACGTGTATACACGAGCACACGCCCCTTCGCATTCATATAGAACTAGAGGAATTACCTGTTAATTAAAAACTAAATTATTTTTAAGCAAAAAAAAAAAAAAAGCCTTTTTTACAGCTTTTACAGAACAATTTAATATACAGCACAAACATGTGCTCCCATGCCAAAAATACAGGAACGTAACAATTATGAGCAGAAACCAGCTAAAAGATCAGGAAACCAAACAACAAAATCTGCTGCTTTCTGCAGAATTCCTTGGGTGAAATTTAAGCTACAGTTCTCCCATAACATAGGCAAGCAAGATAGAGATTCTTCGCCCATTTTTCCTGGCAAGATAATAAAAAGCATCCAATATGATATTAGGAACATCTATTAGATATGAATTCGGCTTTTTTAAAATTGAAAACATGTCAGTTGTCATTCACCAATAATTTTCCCTAGCCATTTTGTTTATGCAAAAGATAAAATGATGCACCTTCACATGTGTGCTTGGAAACTGAGATGTACGCAATGTTTCCTGAGTCTCATCGCCAGGTTTACGCCGAGGAACACTCAAAATTAGAGCAGATTGATCCCAAGTTGCAGCTGTTGATGTTATCCGATAGCCGTTATCCCATCGTCTGTGGATGCCCTCACTTGGATAGAGAAAATCAAGCTCTACAACCTATGCAGCGACAAAAGAATTTGAGTTTCTTGCAGTTCATTAATGTGCACATTAATTTCTTGGGAAGAGGAAGAGTGATTCCTAGACCATGTTTCAAAGCATTAAAATCATCAGAAGCCGAGATATTATGCAGGTGTGAGATCATATCATAACTTCTATAGTGTTCTAAGATAATTGTATCATTATGAGTACATCAATCCCTAATTCAGATTACAATCAAGGACAGCAGGTGACCATATTAAAAAACCGTAAAACAAGGGCATTGCCCAGCACCAATGCCAAAACCGCAAAAAAGCAGAGATCAACAATGATATAAACATGGAAGCCAAATGCTCACAAACATCAAGAACCCGGAGTGGGAATAGAAAATGTGACTAGAGAAAACTTCCAACTGATGGAGAAAATAAATTTTACAAGAACATAATCAACAAGAGAAGTTGAAAACACAATAAAGCTCAACCTGGTCGCTAAAACCAGCATTGCGTGACATGACTACACCCCATCGGCTTCCTGCAGTTGCCATGGAGGTCACATGAAATCCTTCTCTCCATTTCTTATTTATCCACTTGAAGGGGAAAGAATCACTCACTTTGTATGACTGTTGAGTATATTGGGTGCCTGCAGTGTTTGCATGGTAACCGAAGAGTGAAAATGATAGAATACACACACAAAAAAATGCAGATACAAGAAGCATTCTGCAGAACTAATAGCAGAATGAAAGCATCTTGCGATCAAAACCAACGGATTACTAGTACAAAGCCAGATATCAGAGTATTTAGGCATGCCATGCAATGATGGAACCTATATTTTCAGTATATAAAAAAAAAGACATCTAAAAAGCATGGGTGCAAATATGGGGAGACACCAGTCTCCAATCCTAAGGACCTATTCAATTAAAATATATTTTTAAAAACTACTAGTCTACTTTTACGATTCCATGTTATAAACAAAAAGAATCATAATTATATGATGTAAGGATTCAAACATACATGCATGTAATTCCCATTACAATATTCAATTCTAATAAATTTTAAAAAATCAAATAGGTAAAAATTATTTCCAAAAAGACAACATTTCTACCCTTGAAACTTCAAATGAGTAACTTTTAAAAAAAAAAATTTAAGGTGTGAGTGAAGAATTGTCTGTTGTGTAAAACAAATTTGTCATTTTTCTAGTGAATATGTCCCTCATATATCTTGAGCACGTCTCAATATATCCTCCAAAACTGCCTGAATTTTTTAAAATGAAAAATAATTTTCAGGTAACATTAATAACACCGACGCTTGGCTCAAAATAAAGTGTTCATGCCTCAGGGATACTTTATTATCTTGACCCTAGTTTCATTTTGTCCCTCAATGAGAGAGGCGAGAATTATTAAAAACTATAACCAGTTCTGGACTGTGCAAGGTATAATGATTGATCGCAATACGGAGCTCAGGAAACAAGAAAGAAAACCATCAGCCAGCAGCGCAACAACCAATGTCAAATAAAACAGAATTGAAGCACGAGAACCTTTAGACATCACCACGAGGGAGCTTCCATTATTAGCACCAGCAATAGAACTTATGTAATAGTTTTTTTCCCACTGTTCCATTATCCATTCCTGCTTGCGTAAAAGATCAAACTTAATAAACATTTGAGGGAATAGTTATGAATATCAGAATGGAAAGCGATAGAAATTTGACTTCAAAGAGAAGGAATGAACCTTGTGCAAGAAAAAAGGAGACAGCTCATAAACTTGGTTTGAAAAACCAGTTCCAGCATCCATGATCAATGCCCAAAGATTTGAACAAGATGCTACAGAACTAATAAGTAGACCATCTGCAATCCCTCTCTCCACATGTTGTGACAACCTTGCATCAGCCACATTATAATGATACCTAATCCCCATAGAAAAGCAAGTTAATTGACAACATGCCATCGAAAAAATCCATGGAATGAGTGCCTGCTCATGTCCTTTTCTTCAAATCATTCACAATCATCTATATTACAGTACCCTACATTTTTTAATCGACTAAAAATTCTAAGGAAAATTAATGAGATACTTCATAGTTAACAGCACAAAATCCTCTAAACCAGCAAATGCTCATGGTGATGAAGAAAAGAAGTCTAGCAAGCTTCCATTCCTTTAAAAGTTCACACAAAAAGCATCCATATAATTTCATTTCAAATGGGGGGAAGGGATAGTGAATGCTACAAGTTGCAGCTTTACCTTTGTTTCATTGGTTGTCGAGCATTGTATATTGAAATCCATTGTGTGGCAGGAACACCTAAACGAACTTTCTTCCTGGGCTGCCCATCATCTTCCTCTCCAACATTCAGCCTGCCACGCTTTTGTCCAACCTGACTGATAAGCTAGCAATGATTCATAAGAGAAATTAATCGATTGAATATTTGAAGGAAAATTCAAACAAAAAATCTAGCCTAGTTTAATTACCTTTTGAGCACCATCAGTTTTTATGGGCCTAACAGCTGGATTTGGCCCGATCAAACCCTCAAACAGAGAGATTAGCTTAGAGTAATTAGGTTCTTCATCAAATTTCATGTTTACCACAATTTCAAGAAATTCTTTAAGAGGTGGGGGGCAGAAGCAGCACAACATTTCAGGAGATGTTGCCATTTTTTTTTTGCACACCAGGAAGGATTTGTTGTCACCCTAATACAAATGGGTGGGATACATATCAGTTTAATGAGTCAACTAAAACTCCAATACAAAACTGAATACACGCTAAAACATGCCATACCTGATACCCTTGCCATGGTAGCCTGCCCCGATGGAGAAATATAAGAGTGTAGGCAAGAGATTCAAGATCATCTCTTCTACTAGCAGTTCTTCCCAAATGTGCATGGACACTAGCATACCGAACAGTTCCTCTGGGTAGTTACCAAAAAAAAGTATCAAGATTGTTGATTCAATATCAACATAATAAGCCATAACAATCACATTGGCATGATTTTCCACATGATAAAAAATGAGTATCAGATTGATTGACACATGGCCATTGGCCAATGATTACAGTGAATTCAATGGTGAAATAGAGCCAAGCTCATCAAAACAGCAGTTGTAGCTGATAACAGCACCCATCACTCACCTAAACATATCCGGACGTTGGTCATACTCAACATGCTGTCCGCTAGAGATATCCTTCCATTTAGTTGCTGCAGCAAGATTTGCTAAGGTATAAGAAACATAATGCAATAAATCAATACAAATAATATCATCACGATTCCAGAAATTTGCTCACCCAATCCAAGGTCAACAAGAAACAATTTCTTCTCTTGTGCTGTAGAAGGTTGACCAAGTAAGAAGTTCTCTGGTTTTACATCTCCATGCACATAGCTAATTTTTTTTTTTTTTTGAAAAAAAATAGTCAAGATTAAAAATATTGAACTTCACAATTAAAAAATCTAAGGTTTACCAAATTATGATATAAAGAAATCACAAAACACACCCTTTTGCGTGCATCTTATCCAAGATTGATAATGATTCCACTGCTATGCAGGATACCATTTCCGCAGTCATGCTGCAAAAATCCAACCATAAAAAATAAACACACAGATGAAAGCTCATAATGAAGTATTCCACTATCCACAGTATGTAATGTGTATGTATGAATGTACATGCAGGTTCAGATTATATTAAGATAAAATGTTAACAGATGCAAAATATATACATGCAATTCTATGAGACAGATACAAGCTAAAAAACTCACGCCTGTCCTGAAGTATTCCACACATCCCACAAGCTGGGCCCTAACATGTCCATAACCTGAAGTATGAAAAAAAATACAAACTTCAGGAAATATACTGAAAATTTGAAACCATATACCTAAAAGAGATGAAGTTGTTGACACACCATTACATAATAGTCTCCTTGCCTACCCTTATAATGTACTTTCGGAACTCCATGACTACCACCAAGGGCACTATTCAATAAAATCTCAAATGTGAGTGCATAGAAATACAAGTTGTATTAATCAAGAAACATACATATAACCAAGAAAAAATCCACTCACTTGTAAACTTGCCATTCATATGGAGGACCATAATTACAACCCTTGCTGTTTCTGTGCTCAAATTTAAGAGCAACCTGAAAACACAAAAAAATAGCCATAATGTAAAGTCCAGGGATGTTGACGACTTAAAATTAGCATATATTGAATTATCTAAAAGAAACTACTCTCAAGCTAATTAATTACCTCAACAGCTGCAGCACCTGTTGCACGTTCATTTCCACCCGTAAGACGACGACCAACAAATACTTGCCCAAATCCACCTTTACCCAGTTTTCTCTCTATTTTATAAATTGGAGACCCTCCTACTTGAACCTTGATATAGATAACAGAACAAACAATAGATAAGATAACAATGGAACAAATATTTCAGTAAAATAATTATATCCAAAATACTTCCAGGGTATGATAAGACCCATAACCTACAACCATAAGAAGTTTGGCATAATAGATAAACCAACAGCATCATTCCTGTTTGGATACTATTATCAAAAGCAGCTCTTTTAAAACAAAAACATAGTAAAAACATGTTTTGATAACTATTTTTCAAATTTTTTTTTTTTTAAAATGAAGTTATCTCCGTCCAAAAGTTTAAAAATATAGCTAGCCAAAAGTTGTTTTGATAAAAATAAAAAGCTCAAGGCTGCCTTAGTATCCAAATAGGTCATACATGTCTTCCTTTCAAACATATAAAAAAACAGTTTAACATGTACAAGTACATAACACCTTAGTGCAATATTTCAAATGAAGAACAAAAATAACGTTGAATAACTACATGTAAAAATCCTTATATAATAAACCACTCTAGGTTGGTCCATGATCAAAGGAGCAAATGCAGATGACTTTGAAGTTAAATTTTAACCACAACTTAACTAGGTACCAAAAATCCTATAAACTTATAGGACGCTAGATATCGCAAGGCAAGTGATTGTTCCATGAGATGGGATTCATTCTGATACATGTGAAAAGTGGAACATCCATGATTATTAAGAAAAATCCTTAACAAAAAATCAGTCTTTCAAAAACAATAATAAGCTATACACCAATTCTTGCAATTATAATGTCAACCAAATCAACCAAAACGCACTAAGCACAAACGTATGCAATCAAGAAAAATCAAACTACAAAAAAAAAAAAAAAAGACACAGAAAACCAAAGTAATCTAAAACATGAAGCAAAACCATACATACCCTTTCCGGAAAAGGTGCTGAACTACCTTCCTCCTCTATACCAGCAGCCTTATTGTTAGCACTTAAGCCACCACTTTCATCAGCAGCCATCACGCCCTTGTCTTCTTCTTCTTCCTCTTCTTCTTCAAGTTTTATATCCTTTTTATCCTCAAAATCACTATCTCTCTCTGATATAACAATAACCTCGTCGGCTTGAATGATGTTCAATTCTCTGATTGCCAATCTAGTCCTCGGCCTCGGTCTAGCTTCCGCAGCTTCCCTAGCTACCGCAGCCCGGGTTTTTACGTAATTTCCAAGCGGCGGAGGCTCTTCAGACCGTTTATGAACGATCCTAGCGCGGCCTCGACGGACTCCTGTACGAAGCTCCGGCATTGTTAAAACCCATAAAAAAGAAGGCCAGAGACAAATACGATGATACGATCATTATCTTCGATTCAGCTAAGCTTAAACATGAGTGGGGGAAAGGGGGGAAATTTAGGAAAGAAACAAGATGAAAAATGGGTAAATTTCTTGATCGAATCAAGGATGAAAAGGGAGTGGGTGAAATTGATTTAGATTTAGAAAGAATCGATCGTTGAAGAAATGGGGGTTAGGGTTTGAGGAAAAAGGAACAATCTTGGACATGGGCTTTTCTGAAGAAACTGAAAAGATGACGTGGAATAGAACCATGGAAGCGAATGCGAGGTGAGGGAGAAGAGAAAGAGACATGGGTAAGTGTAGGGTAACGGTGGGGCCTGTCCGGATTATTAATTTTTAAATGACAAAGTTTCCGAATTTTATATATAAATATATATCTTAGGAATTAATAATGAGATATTCTATGTTAGACGAGGTTAATTTTATTTATTTAATTTTGCACAAGTAAACACTAAATCTCTTAAAGCGGCGTCGTTTAACCCTTCAGAAAGGCGGCGTACAATAGGGAAACAAGACATGCTTAGCATAGCATAGCATGGCATTAGCGTAAAGCAAGAAAATGGGAATGGGATGAGATAACAATAGTGGTAAATATTATAACACGTCTTCCTTGTTTAACCTATTTACGACCTTTCAATTTTATTTTATTTATATTATTACTTTTTCAAAATTTTATTTAAATAATAGATTTGTTTTTAATAATTTATTGAAATCAAGATAATAAATTATTAATAATTGACTTATAATAAAATGAGAGTTTTAATGTTTTAAAACTCATTATATTTAATAATTTAAAAATAAATTATTAAAATTAAGATCTATTGTTTAACAAAAAAAATATTTATTGATTATTAATTAAAAGTAAAATGTAAAATATTGGAAATGAGGTATTTTCCTGCAAGTAAATCGATCACCAAATTATAATTCTAAATAAAAAAACACGGATAATTATTTTCTTATGCTTATAAAACAATTATAACAAACCATTTTACAGATTGACATAAAATCTATATGAGACTACAATTACCTCCCCAAAAAAAAGTCAACAAATGGCATTTTTTTTATCAAGAATTTCAAAATAACAAATCTAGTGTTTTAAATGTTATTTTACTAAAAAAAATGTTATTAGACCAATTTCGGTATGAAAAATATCATTTTTGAACCCAAAAAAACATGGAATGGTTTTTTTTTTTTAAATCTCAATACAGGATGTCATTATAATAAACTCCTTTGTCCAATCTACTAATACATTTTGAATATTATTTTGAACCTACTCTAGTTCTAAAATTCATTCAAATTCTTTAATAAACCAAAGAAAAATGACTTTTCAGCATCATAATCTTGCTCCTAACATAACAAAAGAGTTTTTAAAATCTAATACATGGAAGAGGTTTTGAACCCCTCCCTTCTTAATCACAATAGGATAGTTTTACAATTTTACCAATATATAATTTTATGGGAAATTTCATCATGTACCAGATTTTTCTTCAATATTTATAAATTTAGCGGTTTTAAAAAGTATTTGTAAATACAGCAGTTTCTTAAAAACTCACATTCAATTGAATCAAATAATTCGGTGATAACTTGGAGGTCACCATCATCAATGGGCCGAGCCGGCTTGGCCCAAACATTAGAAGGCTCAGGTTCAGCTCGGGCTCGAGCCCAACGAGCTTATACTCGACTCCACCCAATCTAAAATTTTAAGGCTTATGGCTCGGCTCATGGGCTAAGCTCATCAAGTCGAGCTTGGGTCTGGCTCTTTGGAGCGAGCCAAGCTCGGTTTAACATATGAGTTCATTTTTGTATTACATTATCTAAAAAACCAATGGTGCATAACTTTCGAATCACTTTTTTTAAAAAAAATCAAAAGTTAACAAAATTAACATATTAAACTTATTATTTTAAATAGAAAAAAGAGTGAAAAAATCAATATATGAAACTTATTATTTTGAACGGCAATAAAGCAAAAATTGTTCCATTTTATCCGTTAAATAATTTAACTATTTTATTTTATCCTATTAGTAATTACACAAAAGTATCAACTTTAAAAAATAGATATTTTTATTAATTATTTCATACATGAATATTTGAGAATAAAATGCAGCACTACAATATAAGTACATCCCAACTAAGTTGACACTCACTCATTTGTCAATCATACGTATTTTTTTCAACTTATATTGTAGTGATTCGAGCATATAATGTAAAAATAAATGAGATATATTATTATTTTTTATCTTTAATCTTTAAATTGGTAAAATATAAAATTCAATTTAAATAATAAATAAATATTACGAGTTTTATTTGGGCCAAGCTCGAGCCAGCTCGTTGGATCGGCCCTATGGAGGCTCAAATGAGCTGGCTTGTTAAAAAAAAGGAGGCTCATATTCAATCCAAACATTTAATAAGCCGAGCCGAGCATGCCCGTCAAACGTTGACTCTCGAGCCGAGCTCGAGCCGAACCCGAGTCGATCTTGAGCCGGCCTTTAGGCCGCAAGCCAGATGATGATGGTGACTTGGAGGTAATCATTGATTACATACACGAAATATCATTTGATATAGTGAATCAGTAAACTCAGTGATTACCTATACGCGGAATCATTAATTACTTTTGTGAGAATAAGTGATTACTTATGCGAACTAGTGACAATTTTGCAATATTTTATACGCGAATTTGAGTTTTTTAGTATTTTTGCCCATAACTTTTTGAGTTGCTATTTTTGTTCATATTGGATATTTTTTAGCTATATGTTCAAGAGCCCCTAATTGTATACACAATTAATATCACAAGGAATTACATTGTATGAACTCATAAACAATGACAAGTTGGATAGTAATATCCAACACAAGAAACTGGATGATGATAATGAAGAAAAGAACTAACATTTTTGTTGTAGATATGTAAGAAGAACATATCTTTCTATCAGAATTTCCATACTGATATAATATCATCAAATTTGAAACTAAACGCCCATGAATTCACTTTTGGTTCTACTTTGAATTACACACCAAACAAGATATGTGTCGTAGGTAGCTAGGCATTGGCGAACGGTGATGCTCGTGTCGTTCCTCCACATTAAAAATGTAATCAGAAATCTGGGTTTAGTGATTAGTAGGTTTCATTTTATTGCCTTACTATAGCAATAGTATCAAGTAAAAAATTAGTATGTTTGATGAAAAATGTTCCACATAAGAATTTCATCAAACAGTTGGCAGGCACAATGAATGAATCAATTCAATAGACGAAACTAATGACTAATGGTTATTTTCGATTAATCAACACAATCAGAACAAAATTCATATGAAAATGTCAGGAATCAATAAATCATGCTCGAAATTTGGCAGAAATAGAAGTTTGATCTTGACAAAATGTTACAATATAACGTGATCATGGACAAAGAGAAAAGGTTAATCAAGAAGAAGGGGTGTTTGATTTAGATTTAGAAATGGGAACATGGAAATGGAAAGGAGGAGGACGGAGCACGGCTTCCTCTGTCTCGATCGGATCTGACCTCAATATCTACAAAAACAAAACAACCTCAATTAGCGAACATTCTTTTCTTACAATAATTAAGATTGTTATGGGTGGATTTTCAAACAACTATACGACCACGTGGCACCCCTCTGGAGGCCCACGTGGGGTGACCAAAGACCTCCACAACACCAGTGAAGTGGGCCGGATGAACACCCACCAGGCCCAACTGGGTGGGTGTCCATCCTGGATGATCACTTCAAGAGACTCTGGAAAGGGCTCGGCCTCAGGAAGAGGACCGAGCACCAAGCACCAAGCACCAAGCTGATGAACTTAGCAAAATGAGCACGCGAGACCTGGCAAGGTGTGTGCTCATCCCTAGAAGACCAACTCACCTGAGCTCAGTAGAGCAGGTGGCCATTCATATAGAAGATGGATAAAGATGGGCTCATAGGCCAGAAGAGGCATGAGCCCACCTGGTGTGGAATCATTTAAACACTAAGGCAAAAAGCGGGCCGCTTCTTCCAAAGGAAGAGCACGAACCACCGAGGCCCTCTCTCATACATGATATGCGATCATCCAATCGAGAGCCCGGACGTGGCCTAGGGCCTACGCCGACACCTACACGGTAGGGTCATCATTACACCCCTCTTATAAATACCGAAGGAGACCCACTGTTGAGGTACGTGACTTCTACTCCTACTCTGCTCGGCACCACCTCTGGTCTGACTTAGGCATCGGAGTGGACAGTAGGCACCACACCGGTGCTCGTTGTTTCCTTGTGCAGTCACCTCGTGCTAGGTTCCAAGTCGCTTTCGCTCACTTCTCACTCCTCATCTCATTCTTTAAAGTTAGTTGCACAGTCACGGTCCGGGAGACACCCGACCCACAGGTCAGTTCCCGGTCCTCCCATTTTCACGCAACAACATTTGGCGCCGTCTGTGGGAACGCATATCTAGTCGTGTGTTCTACCACCGAGAATGAGCCGTAGAAGCTATGCTGAGCATCAAGATGAGGAGGGGGCATCTAACCTCCCTCCTACCAGGAAGAACCCACCTCGGGGCGCGAAGGGGCAAACACATGACCTTGCCTTGGCCAGGAGAGAGCCCGCCCGAGGATGAACGGATTGCTGCTCTAGAGGAGTATGCTCACAACACAGACCGAGACCTTAGGAAGGTCCTGGAGATACTTACTCAGAAACATCATCAAGAGGCCCCAACAAATCACTACGATCCTCGGAAGGACAAGGGCAAGGGCCACCTGCGTGAAGAGCAGGTTGATGAGTCAAATTCATATGAAGAGGGAGCTTCAAAGGGGAAGCATAGGCCGAGCAATCGGCATGCTTCTGCTCTTCACCCTGGGCACTCCCGTGTGCGAGCGGGGACCGACCTCCGAGAAGTGCTTGATCAAAAAAGAAAGACAAACTTAGAGGCTGTGAGGTCTACTGCGGAGAGCACACAACCGTGGGCGCCTGAGCTGAAGAGGCTCCAGGAGGAGCTCGGTCACATGAAGAAAGAATACCGAGGCAAGGCCCCTCTTGCCTTAGAAGACTTGTTGGAGCAAACCGAGCCCCCCTTCACCGACGACATCATGGAGGTAGAGTTGCCCTCCAAGTTCAAACTACCAACCATGTCCTCTTACGATGGTTCTAAGGACCCGGTAGAGCACGTGGACACGTTTCGGACCTGGATGGAGCTCCAGGGAGTCCGAGACGCCATCAAGTGCAGGGCGTTCCCCCTCACCTTGGGCGGCCCTGCTCGGGGGTGGTACAGACAGTTGAAAGCTCGCTCCATCTCTTCCTTCAAAGAGCTCACCCGAGCCTTTGTCACTCAGTTCATGGGAGGGAGAGACCACAAGAAGCCCGCCACTCACCTCTTGACCATCCGCCAGAGGTCAGGAGAGAGCTTGAGAGACTATGTCGTGAGATTCAATAATGAAGCCTTGAAGGTAGAGGGCTACAGTGACGACATAGCCCCGGACCGCCATGATGGCCTGGGCTCAAGGATGAGAAGTTCCTCCTGGTCACTTGGGAAGAGGACTCACCACCTACTCGAGCTCCTCTACAGGCGCAAAAGTACATGAGCGCCGGAGAGCTTCTCACTTCAAGGAGGGCTACAGGAGGGGAGGCAAAAGAGACACCCTCATGCCCAGGATAAGGGAAAGTCTCCAATGGAGGACCCTAACGCTGACAACAAAAGGAAGAGGCATGGGGACCGACCTGAGAGGCGGGGTCCTCCCTCAAGCAAATTTCAGAAGTACACGCCCACCACCATCCCAGTAGAGCAGCTACTCATGGAGATTCGGGACAAGAGCCTAGTCAGGTGGCCGGCTAAGATGAAGGCCGGAACCAACAAGCGAAATAAAGATAAGTATTGTCTCTTCCACCGAGATCATGGCCACACCACTTCAGAGTGCTTCGACCTGAAGGAGGAGATTGAAGGCCTCATCCAGAGAGGATACTTAAAAGAGTTTGTGAGGGGAGGAGGTCACCGCGACGCTCGACCTGGCAGAGACAACCCCTGGTAAGGACTTTCGAACTATTTTTGAGGGCCCGCTCGGTGGAGAGTCCGCTAGAAAGAGAAAAGCTAGAGCCCGAGAGGCGAGACATGGCCCCTCTTGGAGGAGAAGTTTTCTCCACGCCACGCGGTGACCGAGAAGAGACCTACGACCTTTAGCGAGCAAGAGGTCAAGGAATCCTCCAACCTCACAATGACGCCCTGGTGGTGATAGTTATGGTGGCCAACAACCGAGTCCATCGAGTTCTAGTAGATGGAGGGAGCTCGGTCGACGTTCTCTCCCTTAGTGCTTATGATGAAATGGGGCTGGGGAGGGAGAAGCTGAGGAGGAGCACCGCGCCTCTAGTCGGCTTTGGGGGCGAGCGAGTCATCCCCGAAGGAAGTGTAGAGTTGCCTGTCACCTTCGGAGAAGAGCCCAACAATGTCACCAAGATGGTGGAATTTCAAGTCGTAGAGTGCCCATCCGCCTACAACATCATCTTGGGAAGACCTACCCTCCATGCTCTAAGGGCGGTGCCCTCTACATACCACCAGATGATGAAATTCCCTACCCCGCATGGAGTAGGATTGATCAAGGGAGAGCAGAGAGTCTCCCGAGAGTGCTACTACACGGCCATGAGAGGTGCTCAACCGATGCACATGATCATACAAGATTCTCCTAAGGAGCAACCTCCCCTGGTGGTTTTACCAGAGGAATCCAAGCAAAGAGCTACTCCCACCGAGGACTTGGAGTCTGTCCCCCTCTTGAGTGAAGAGCAATGTGTCAAGATTGGCACAAGACTGGGGGCCGACCAGAGGGAAGAACTTATAAAATTTTTGAGGAAGAACTCAGACATATTTGCTTGGAGTCACGAAGACATGCCCGGCATAGACCCAAGAATCATGGTCCACCGTTTAAATGTGGACAATACCTTCCACCCGATCGGCAAGCGTAGAGTGTTTGACCAGGCCAGGAATGAGGCCATAGCAGAGGAGGTGAGGAAGCTACTTAGGGCGGACTTCATCGGGAAGTGCACTACCCTGATTGGCTCTCCAATGTGGTCCTTGTCAAGAAAGCCAATGGAAAGTGGAGGGCGTGCATAGACTTCACCGATCTCAACAAGGCATGTCCCAAGGACGACTTCCCCTCTACCTCGTATTGACCAAGTGGTAGATGCAACCAGGGCATGAGATGCTTACTTTCATGGATGCTTACTCAGGCTATAACCAAATAAAGATGCATGAGCCCGACCAGGAGAAGACCTCGCCGTCACCGGCCCAGGGCCTCTACCGCTATAAGGTCATGCCCTTTGGACTCAAGAACGCAGGAGCGACCTACCAAAGAATGGTGAATAGGATGTTTGCAAGGCGAGATAGGTCGAACATGGAGGTCTATGTGGATGACATGCTAGTCAAGAGCCACCAGGCGCAGCAAGACACCACCGACCTCACCAGGCGTTCGACGTCCTGAGGAAGTATCGGATGAAACTCAACCCAGAAAAATGTGCCTTTGGAGTGACCTCAGGGAAGTTCCTCGGTTTCATGGTCCACCAACGAGGAATAGAGGCCAACCCCGACAAGGTAAAGGCTGTCCTGGAGATGGAGTCTCCAAAGAACTTAAAACAATTGCAAAGTTTGAATGGAAGAGTAGCCGCACTCAACAGGTTCGTGGCTAGGGCGACAGACAAGTGTCTTCCATTCTTCAAGGTCCTCCGGAAAGGGAGCAAGTTTGAATGGACCGGAGGAGTGCGAGGTGGCCTTCCCTGCGCCTAAAGGAGTACCTGCTCGGCAGCCCTCTACTCTCCAAGCCCGTCCAAGGTGAAGAGCTCATTCTATACTTAGCCGTATCGAGAGGCAGTCGGCTCGGCTCTCATCCAGGGAAGAGGACGGCGCCCAACTACCTGTCTACTACTACACCAGAAGGCCCTGGTCGATGCCAAGACCAGGTACCCTCAAATGGAGAAGTTGGCGCTAGCCCTAGTGACCTCGGCCCGGAGACTAAGGCCGTACTTCCGGCGCATGACATCGTTGTCTTAACCAATCATCCTCTAAGGCAAATCCTCCCGAAGCTTGAAGCGTCGGGCGCCTAATGAAGTGGGCGGTGAGAGCTCAGTGAGTATGACATCAAATACAAACCGAGAACCGCCCTGAAGGGGCAAGCTGTGGCAGACTTTATTGCCGAGCTCACACCTGAAGAGCTCACGCCTGAGAAAGAAGAGGCGCATCGCGCCACCGAGGAGCTCACTCCCGGGAAGGAAGAAGAGCTACCAACGGCACCCACCAAGGAGCTAACTCCTGCGAAAGATCAAGCCCCTCCACAAGGAGGAGAGTCCGCTGGACACTCTTTGTGGGACCGGTTCATCCAATATGAAAGGGTGCGGTTGGGACTCATACTTGTCTCCCGGACCGAGCCCATATTGAATACGCACTAAGGTTTGGCTTCCGAGCCTCCAACAATGAGGCCGAGTATGAGGCCCTATTAGCCGGATTGCGACTTGCGAAGAAGGTCGGGGTACGACGAGTGAAGGTACTTGGTGATTCTCAACTCATTATCAATCAGATCACTGGGGAGTACCAGACCAAAGGAGAGAGAATGGCAGCCTACCTGGCAAAGGCCAAAAAGCTTCTCCTCAGCTTTGAGTGGTGGGAAGTCAGACAAATCCCCCGCTCCGAGAATGCCAATGCGGATTCACTCGCACGCTTGGCATCAGCATACGAGACCGAGCTGAGTAGAACCGTGCCGGTCGAGTTTCTTCCGAACTCAAGTATTGACGAGTTGGAAGCTATGGATGTGGATGGAAACCCGGAACCGAGCACCCCTACTTGGATGAATCCGATCGTCAACTTTCTGAAGAGTGGAGAGCTCCCTTCTGATAAGGCAGAGGCCCGGCGACTCCAACGCCGAGCAGCCCACTACGTTTTGGAGGGAGACGTGCTCTACAAGAGAGGATTCTCCCTACCGCTGCTGAGATGCCTCACCATGATGAGGCAAACTATGTTATGAGGGAAATCCATGAAGGGGTGTGTGGCAACCACTCAGGTGCTAGGTCCTTGGCTCACAAGATCATAAGGCAAGGCTACTCCTGGCCTACACTCCAAGAAGATTCTAAGGCATTTGCCAAGAAATGTGACCAGTGCCAGCGGTTTGCGGTCGTGCCAAGGCAACCACCTGAGCCTCGACCAACGTAATGAGCCCTTGGCCCTTTGCTCGGTGGGGGTCGACTGATAGGACCCCTCCCCCAAGGAAGAGGCCGGACCAAGTTTGCCATTGTGGCGGTGGATTACTTCACCAAGTGGGCCAGCCGGAGCCCCTAGCTACCATCACCTGGAGCACAAGACCACGGATTTTATGTGGAGAAACATAGTATGCAGGTTCCAGGCATCCCTCACGCGATTGTCACGACAACGGAAAACAATTCGACAACGAAAAGTTTAAGTCTTGGTGCTCGGAACTAGGTATCAAGCACCCTGCGCTCCTCCCCTGCTCATCCTCAAGCAAATGGCCAAGTAGAAGCGGTCAATAAAATTATCAAGAAGAACTTGAAGACCAAGCTTGAAGGGCTTAAGGGGTTGTGGGCGGAAGAGCTTCCCAACGTCTTGTGGGCATACCGAACCACCGCTCGGTCGTCTCTGGGAGAGACCCCTACTACTACTCTCGTTCGGGCCGAGGCAGTGGTGCCGTCGAAATAGGCCTCCCTCACCAAGGACTCAACACTTCAATCCGGGAGATGAATGAAGAATGTCTAAGGCTAGGCCTAGACCTCCTAGAAGAGCACAGGGAGACCTCCGCCTCCGCGTAGTCGAGTACAAGAACCGGGTGGCCCGTTATTACAACTCCGGAGTCAAACCACGAAGCTTCAAAGTGGGTGACCTCGTCTTGAGGAAAGTGATTTGAACACCCGAGATCCGAGCACCGGAGCCCTAGGCCCGGCCTGGGAAGGGCCATACAAAGTAGTGGAGATAGTGAGACCAGGCACCTCTGGTGGCCAGGCCTCAACGACAAGGTCTTGCCTCACCCCTGGAATGCCGAACATCTTAGGATCTATTATCAATAATCTACTTGCTCTACTTTGTACTAGAACTCCACTATGTAAGATTGTCAAAAATCAATGAATCTACTATGTTTTTCTCTACTATTGTAAGTGTATGTATGGAGAGTGCAAGGTGTGGGGCCCGAGCCAAAGTTAAGGAAGTGAATGTCTAGGTTCCTTAGCCAGGAGCTCACGCCTAACCACCACCGAGAACTCGAGAAAAATTTCTAAGTCGGAAATTCAACTCGAGTGGGGGCCAACTACATCAGGACATTACAAAATCTACATTTCAAAATCAAATCAATAAATGAAGACAAAAAATTTTCGACGAGCGAGGCCTTAGCTACAAGGAAGTGCTCGGCTCACAACTCTACACCGAGGAGAGGGGCGACAAGCAAACCTCCTTGGTAAATTCAAGTCCTACCAGGGCGCAGGGCTACCTTAAGCCGTCCTTGGTGGACAATGTAAAAGGTGAAGGCTACAACCCACCAGGGAGTAGGGCTCACCCGAGCTGCCCCTCATGGATGGCCTCACCAAAAACCTAAGTGCATAAAGTCTATCTGGGTGCAGGGTTCACTCGAGCCGGCCCGGTGGGAGAGCGTAAATATTCTAAGGCTTCGAGTCTCACCAGGGAGCAGGGCTCCAACGAGCCCGACCTGGGGAGAGAAACCACATTAGAATTCAATAATTCCGCCGAGACGGGGGAGCTCCTCAGGGCTCTCCCTAGTGGAAAAATCCTAAGTCTTATTCCGCCACCAAGGAAGAGCTCCTCAGGGCTCTCCAGGTGGAAGGACTTAAGATTGAACAATTCCTGCCAGGACGGGGAGCTCCTCGGGCTCTCCTAGTGGAAAAATCCTAAGTCTTATTCCGCCACCAAGGAAGAGCTCCTCAGGGCTCTCCCGGGTGGAAGGACTTAAGATTGAACAATTCCGCCCAGACGGGGGAGCTCCTCAGGGCTCTCCCTAGTGGAAAAATCCTAAGTCTTATTCCGCTACCAAGGAAGAGCTCCTCAGGGCTCTCCCGGGTGGAAGGACTTAGGATTGAACAATTCCGCCCAGACGGGGGAGCTCCTCAGGGCTCTCCCTAGTGGAAAAAATCCTAAGTCTTATTCCGCCACCAAGGAAGAGCTCCTCAGGGCTCTCCCGGGTGGAAGGACTTAAGATTGAACAATTCCGCCCAGACGGGGGAGCTCCTCAGGGCTCTCCCTAGTGGAAAAATCCTAAGTCTTATTCCGCCACCAAGGAAGAGCTCCTCAGGGCTCTCCCGGGTGGAAGGACTTAGGATTGAACAATTCCGCCCAGACGGGGGAGCTCCTCAGGGCTCTCCCTAGTGGAAAAAATCCTAAGTCTTATTCCGCCACCAAGGAAGAGCTCCTCAGGGCTCTCCCGGGTGGAAGGACTTGGGATTGAACAATTCCGCCCAGACGGGGGAGCTCATCAGGGCTCTCCCTAGTGGAAAAATCCTAAGTCTTATTCCACCACCAAGGAAGAGCTCCTCAGGGCTCTTCCGGGTGGAAGGACTTAGGATTGAACAATTCCGCCCAGACGGGGGAGCTCATCAGGGCTCTCCCTAGTGGAAAAATTCTAAGTCTTATTCCACCACCAAGGAAGAGCTCCTTAGGGCTCTCCCGGGTAGAAGGACTTGGAATTCAATAATTCCGCCTAGACGGGGGAGCTCCTCAAGGCCCTCCCTAGTGGAAAAAATTCTAAGTCTTATCCCACCACCAAGGAAGAGCTCATCGGGCTTCTCCGGGTGGGAGGAGTTAGAATAATATAAAAATGAAGAGTAGCATGCAAGAGCCAAGAGTTGAAGCAACAAACTAAAATTTTCATTAAGAAAATGTAAATGAAGTTGCTTTCGGTGGCATGCTTTAACACAAGATAAGGTGGCCGACCACCTGGGAAAAACTACAACAAAAATAAGTTAAAGTTTAAAGGTGGACACACCCCACCGAAAGCGTAAAAATCGATAAAACAAGATAAACTCCAGCTAAGGAGGTCATTCATCCACATCAACATCCACGGTCTCTTCTTCCAAGACCTGATTACCACTACCACCTGCCCTAGCAGCCTCAGCCTCTGCAGCCTCAGTCATACTATTAACAAAATGAACCAACGCCTCCTGCACATACAAGGTGTCGAGCTCGGGAGATTTCTTACGGATGAGAGAACGTGCATACTCTCCCCCAACTTTGAAGAGCTCGGCCTCGAGTATCGAATATCTGGTGGTCTTTCTAAAGAGGTCGTTCAGTTTCTCTCCATCGGTGAGCTGAGCCTGAAGCTCTCTAATCTTCTGCATCGACTGAGAAGACACTTGCCTTTCCTTGCGAAGGTCAGTTTCCAAACATACAACCATGGACTCCGCTGCCTCTTTTAAACGAGCTTGTCCGCCGCATTCCGCTTAAGTTGGGCAATTTCCTCTCTCGCCCGCCTGACTCTCGGATGTTTCTCATCCCAAGAAGAGACATCATGGTCGTGCTCGCAAAGAAAAGACATGAAGTCAGGAAAAGCTAAGTAAAAGTGAGGAAGAGGGAAGAGCACCTATCAAGTCTACTTACCTGATACTGCTGACGAATAGCATCCTCATACAGCTCAGTGGTGTCCATATTGACTAACTCGGAGTGGCCTCCTAAGACAACCTCCTCCATGCACCGAGTAAGGGAGTGCACCTGACGCTCTAAGGAAGAGGAGTCCTCTCCCTGGCTGTAAGGGACATCGCAGATAAGTCGACTCCCTCGAGAAGAAGACGCCCGAGCAGCTAAGACTGGAGGAGCCCCAACCTGGAGGAGACCGAGAGCGAACCCGACGAGGACGCCGCCCGCTCCCTGGACCTGGACCCAACCACCCGCTTCGACCTCTTGCGTCGGGCGATCATTGCCTCTCCTGAGCTCGACGACTATTCCAGAAGGAATTCAAGCGCGTCGGACGACATGTCTGAAAGGAGAGAGATGATCGGTTCATGCCTTAGTAAAATTCTCTAAAATAAAGAGTTATGAGCTCACCTGGGCCAGGAAGTGAGGTGAGAGCAAGTCCAGGAATCTAATAGCCTCTCTTCGGTGAGCGGCGAGAAGACGTGGCGATGTTGGATGGGAATAGCTAGAATCCCTGGCCACCATGACTTTGGAAGATTTCTGGTTGACTCCGGACGTCCTCTAGGCCGCACTGAAAAATAAACTAAGTGTTAGAGAAGAGAACCTAGCACAACAGAGAAGGTTACCTTTGAATCATGCCCACCTGGAACTTGGAAGGAGCTAGGGACTGGGAAAACATACTCCCTCCCGGGCTCGTGCAACGTCCAATCACCGCCCACGAAGAACCACTCGGCTTTCCAATTTTTAATAGACGAAGGGCTCTCTACTAAGGGCGCGTCCCTAGAAGCAAGGTAGTACCTATGGTCCTCTCCCGGCAATACTTTCAAGTGGTAGAGGTATGCTATGGCCCTATAGGAAGGGGTGGCGCCTCGCCAAAAAGGGTCCAGGAGAACCCAATGACTTAGTAAGATGTTCCAACCATTAGGACTAAGCCGAGCCAGGGGCAATACCAGACTTCCGACAAGAAATTTTGAGGGAAGAAGTGCAAGGGAAGCCTAACTCCGCAGTTGAACATCTTACCATAGAAGGCCACCTCCCCTGGTGGTGGGCTATGGGGAAGTTCACCCTCAGATGGGCACCTAAGACTAATATAAGAAGGGATGCTAAACCTCTCCCTCAGGTGAACCAAGCCCTCTTCAGTCATAGTAGATGGAAAGAACGACATCTCTAACCCTTGAGGTTGAAGGGAATGACCCTCCAGAAGAGCACCTAGCTCTACCTCCGCCGCGAAGTCAGCATAGGAATATGAATCAGACGCGTGATCCGACCCTTCAGGATGAGCTCCCTCTAGTGACCTATAGCTCGATCCACCGTCTGACATCCTAAAATAAGAGGCTCTAACTTAGTCTCTACCGAGGAGTGAGCACCTACCAGCTATACTTCAAATAAAATTAAGCGTAGAAGAGGAGTGACCAGAATTACATACCTGAATTTCAAGTGTGGAAGCTACGATGTTTAAATTCGAGCAAGGTATCAGATGTCACCTCTTGGCACTCCTACAAAAATGCCAACATAAAGTAAATTTGGTGAGAAGCTACTCGGTTCAAGTATCTCAGCCCAACACCGAGCAGATTAAATATTTTTGCAAGGAAATGAATTATTTCTACTCACTTTGGGGGCAGGGGAATGATCAAGTGGATCGTTCAAGCAACGCGCCTGAGACAACAAAAATGAGTTCAATTAATTCATTGAAAAAAAAAAAAAAAAAAAAAAAAAAAAAAACTGAAAAGTCGACCAGTGGTTTCAGAGTTAAGAGTGGAAAAATTGGACAAATTTACCTGCTCGTTGATCTTCCCTCACGCCTCAGTCTCCTACGCTGAAGATCGGAGCTACAAGCAATTTATACCGACCTAAATCACCTCACGTCTCAGTCTAAGGGAACTCATAATTCAGCAGCAATGAAGACACAAATGACCATAGAAAACGAACTCACCTCAGTTCTTGTTGGTCTTGTTCAACGAAGACAAAAACTCCGGCCCACCGCTTCGTTGTTGAGTTCAAGCAACAATGACAAATGAACTTGTCAATATTTAACTAAAAACATGAGGTTGCAGCAGATTAGTGAAGTTAAAATTCAATGAAAAAGTTACGCTCACTCCTCTAGCCTCGGTTCAGGGATATTTCTGAAGCAACACCACTACACTGGCTGTTGTGGAGTCAAAGACAGGAAATTAGAATGGTGAATTCTTTACTTTTAAAAGAAGTGACAAACTCTAGCAAGCTGGTGGAACTCAAATCCAATAAAAGTTGGTTAAGTAATTCACCTCTAGCCTCTTGCCTTTTCCTTGCACCGAGCAATGAGCACGAAAATTCTCCACAAGTGTTCAAGAGAGTTAGACAATGGAGTGAAGAAAGAACAAGCCACTACTTATAGTGGGACATTGTTGCTCCCCAACCATTGGATTAAAAATGAAATCAATGGCTTGAAATTTTGAAGGGACCTCACACTTACAAGATTCTTCAAGGAGTTGACATAAAGTCTTTATGGAAGAGACAAGACAATGGCAAGATTCTTTTAGAATCTCCAAGTACAAGCTACTTAAGAAGAGAAATGACTAGTCATCCAATGCTTAGTCAAACAAGCTACTACTTAGTCAAATATGCAATAAATACTCCACCTACAAGATCACTCCCAAGCAGCCAGATGCTCTCCCTAAAACCCGAGAAGAGCAACCTTGCTCGGCTCGGGAGTGGGGGCCCCGTTATGGGTGGATTTTCAGGATAACTATACGACCACGTGGCACCCCTCCTGGAGGCCCACGTGGGGTGACCAAAGACCTCCACAACACACCGGTGAAGTGGGTAGGATGAACACCCACCAGGCCCAATGGGTGGGTGTCCATCCTGGATGATCACTTCAAGAGACTGCGGAAAGGGCTCGGCCTCAGGAAGAGGACCGAGCACCAAGCACCAAGCACCAAGTCGATGAACTTAGCAAAATGAGCACGCGAGACCTGGCAAGGTGTGTGCTCATCCCTGAAGACCAACTCACCTGAGCTCGAGAGCGGTGGCCATTCATATAGAAGATGGATAAAGATGGGCTCATAGGCCAGGAAGAGGCATGAGCCCACCTGGTGTGGAATCATTTAAACACTAAGGCAAAAAGCCTGGCCGCTTCTTCCAAAGGAAGAGCACCGACCACCGAGGCCCTCTCTCATACATGATATGCGATCATCCAATCGAGAGCCAAGACGTGGCCTAGGGCCTACGCCCGACACCTACACCGGTAGGGTCATCATTACACCCCTCTTATAAATACCGAAGGAGACCCACTGTTGAGGCACGTGACTTCTACTCCTACTCGCTCGGCACCACCTGCGGTCCGACTTAGGCATCGGAGTGGACGGTGCCAAGACCACACCGGTGCTCGGTTGTTTCCTTGTCGAGTCACCTCGTGCTAGGTTCCAAGTCGCTCCGCTCACTTCTCACTCCTCATCTCATTCTTTAAAGTTAGTTGCACAGTCACGGTCCGGGAGACACCCGACCCACAGGTCAGTTCCCGGTCCTCCCATTTTCACGCAACAACAAAGATTAATGAAACCGAAACCAAAAGGAGAGAGAGAGAGAACTGGATCTTGGAAAATAGGCTTGGTGTCATCTTTAGCGAGTCTGAAAGGGGGTTTGTGTTTAGGGTTCTTGCATTCAGTTGGATTTGATGGCTCGGAAGCTTTCATTTTCACTAACTCTCTCAAACTTTTGAAGAAAAAAAACGATGCTTGATTTTGATCTGAAACTTAACCCCTTTCTTCCTCTAGAGAAATTTGCCTATATGACCGGTACTAATGAAACTTGACCTATCTTCTCAATTTTCATAAATAAAACTTTACGCTATGTCACTTAGGTGTGAAAATACCAAAAACTTTTTTTTTTTTATTATAGAACTCTTCTTGACTCCACTATATATTTTTCTCTCTCTAAACTTCAAATTCTAAATCATTAACCAAAAACTCACGACTCTCTCTCTATAAATTCTAAACTTGCCATGAATTTAAATTCAATGGATATATATCGAAAAAAAATGAATGATATCGATATCTTACTTGCACAAAACAAAGTTCGGATGAAGAAGTTAACACCAAAGTATTAAAGTTTTGATGAAATAAAAATTTGGAATATATATATATATATATTATGTTTGAATATCAGATTATAAATTAAGAAAAGAACATAATCAGATTTGGTTTTTGTGCTAGCTAAAGAAAAAATCACACAGCTTCAATTGAAAGTAAAGGATTGACCCTTTAAAATAGAACAAATGTAGATCGGTATAAAATATATAAATAAATTCATTTTTACTTTTTATCGATTGCATTTAAAGAGAATACATATTCCAATTTTCTTTCAATCACAACGAGCAATTTCTATAGAGATTTGATGAGGAACGATGCCGTGGAGAAATGAGGAACGATGCATTTAGAGATTTGGTTTAGTTTTGAAAAGAAGAAAATTCACAATGTAGTCTTATGGGTTATACCGTTTTCCTCTCTTCCCCTCTTCTCTTCTTCTCTCTATTCTTTTTATTCCGTATTACTTTAATTTTATCATGGTATCAGAGCAGGTTTTCGATTAGATTTGAAACCTTATACCCTTCATATTCCCGTATTATTTTATTCCGGCTTATAAACGTTTTGGCCGCAACCATGGTTTCCCTCAATATTCACAGAAGTGGCTTACCGCTAGCGTCCTCAAGTGTGGCAGAGGCAAGGTCTTGGTCGTCCCCATGAAGTCAATGGATTGGTTGAAAATTGACAATCTGGTTTAATGTCTGTGAGATGAGGTTGATATTTGCCATTTATTTATTCCTTAGCATATGGAAGTAATTGGTTTAAAAAAAAAAAAAAAAAAAAAAAAAAAGAAGGGGAGGTCTTTGCGACCACGTAGGGATTGTTGAAGAAGGGGAGTGAGTTGTTTGGGTTTTTTTTTTTTTTTTTTTCGCGACGCTTCAAATGATTACAGAGGTAAATCATGATGCAAATTTGTTATTTTGACATATGATAATGGATGATAATGTTTCCAATCAGGAAACGATGATGATAAATGTTCAATGCACAACAATATTTGTGCAAAGAATAAATTGGGTTTCGGAACCATAATCGAATGATGACAAGAACTCATGAAGAGTTTCTTATGAAGATGTTTCAATATTTGAAACAATGAATGACGGCGTTTCTAGATTGGACACGACCGTGGAGATGTTGCTTATGCCACATCAACTTGAAAACCGACCATGAAAGGAACTCAAGAAGAGTCTTTTCGGTCAATGAAGAAAACAATCATGGAAGAAACTCAAGAAGAGTCCATGATGATGAAGACGTTTCAATTTTTGAAACGATGAATGACGGCGTTTCTAGATTGGAAACGACCGTGTGGATGCTGCAGATATCGCAACAACCACGATGACCGCGATGATTGACGTTGATACAGCGACGACCATTGCACTTGATGATAGATTATGGCGTTTCTCGATTAGAAACGACATTTTTTTTACAGGACCCTTCTTTTTCGATCATATTTCGCAAGTTGGGCATTTCGTGATCTCCATGCTCCAATTTGAGGGAGGGTATAGAGATTTGATGAGGAACGATGCCGTGGAAACGAGGGTTCGTGGCAGCGGCGACAGTTCGGCAGAAAAGCTGCCAAAATTAGTTGATTCTATTTTGATATATTTTCTTTATTTATCTTTATTTCCTTTGATAATTATCATATTCATTATGATAATTATCTTTTCCTATTTAGTTTATCTTTTCCTTAATTATCTAGGGTTAGGTTTTTCTATATAATGAATGTAATAGGTTTAGGTTTGAACAAGAAGAAATTCACAATGTAGTCTTCCGGCTTTTACCGGTTTTTCTATTCTCCCCCTCTTCTCTTCTTCTCTATATTCTTTTTATTCCGCATTACTTTAATTTTATCAATTTCTCCCTTTGCAGACTTAGACGTCACCATCATCATCCGACTCACAACCTAAATGCCGAGCTTGTTTGAGGGCCGACTCAGCTCGACTCGTTAAATGTTTAGATTGAATATGAATCTTTTTTTTTTAAAGAGCCGGCTCATGGGGCGGCTCGTTTGAACCTCCATAGGGCCGATCTAACGAGCCGCCTCAAGCTCGGCCCAAATAAAGCTCGTCATATTTATTTATTGTTTAAATATAATTTTATATTATTACCAATTTAAAAATTTAAGATAAAAAATAATAATATACCTCCTTTATTTTTATATTATAACTTAACACTAGAGGAAAAATTTGTTTAACTTCTCATACGTGGACTTTTACTCAACGACTAGACTTTCTTTGTTTGACTGCTCATTACATTAATACAGATTGAAAAATAGGTAAACAAATAATTTCTTTTAAAATGGTTGATTGTCCTCATACTGGTTATGCCATTAAGAAATATGTAAACAAATACTAGTTATGAACCATTGATTTTTGAAAAAAATGTAATTAAAAAATGAACTTATATGATAAGCCAAGTTTGGCTCGGTACAACGAGTCAAGTCTAAGCTCGGCTCGATGAACCTAGCCCATGATCCAAGCCGCGAGCCTTAAAATTTTAGATTGGGCCAAGCGGCCGACTAGACTAAAAGTATAGGTTTGCTGGGCTCGAGCCCGAGCCTTCTAATATTTGAGCCGAGTCGGCTCGGCTCGGCCATTGATGATGGTGACTTAGAGGATACGCACGTGTACACTCTTAATGAAAACAATAAATAAATAAAATGTGTAATTAATCACCTCTACAAACGACAATTAAAAATAAAAATTTCCATTAACACATAAAATTGACCAGTGCCCATATCAAAATAGATATCAAGACAGTTACAAACAAACATAATAATACTAAAATTATACATAGATTTAAGTTAACAAATAGAAATCAATAATATCCAAAAGGAAACCAACGTTGTTGATAATGAGACTGGCGAGAGATCATATAAAGAAGAAAAATGAGAAGAATAGCAATGCCCCAAGGAGATCCTCCAGCTTGGTGAAGATAATCCGGATGATTAGGAAGAGGAATAATAAACGGAAGCCCATGAGACAAGCAGTGAACGAGAAGGAGGAGAAGTAAAGGCACGATTAGAAGGAAGAGTTTAATTTGAAAGATTATATCTTCTATTTTGGATTCATAGAAAACGAAGCGAGAAAATATTAAAACAAACAAAAGGATGAGACCAAAGATGAATAATTGAGGAGGGAAAGCGAACAAGTATTGTAAATAATCATAATAGGTTTTGTTGGGTCTAGCCATTTTCTAAGCCACAAAGCAACTATGCAACAATATAGCTACTTAAATAAATATATTTGAAATCTTTCTTTCTTGAAGGAACCAGGTTCTCGTCTTTGTGGAAAAAAGTAAGTGTCTTTTTGCCTTTTGTTTTATTACCTCCTTTTCTATCTTAGCTTTATTCCATATTAACTTTGACATGGAAAAAGCTTAAGTTCATAACAAGGTAATAGTATATCCCATATTCCTAAACTTTAAATTAGCATCAATATGCCCAACCACATGTCACAAATTATTTTATTTTTTTTCAATTTACTTTTGAACCTCCACTCTCTTAATTATAGTGAGTTTTTATCATTTCATAAAATACATTTTAAACATCACGTGTCACAATTCAGTTTACCTCATTTGATTAATAGTTTGAGGAGCAACAAAATTGAATGTTCAATGTTTTAAGAAAAAGTACTGAATATAGTTTAACCAATATAAGACATTTTACTTCCCATGATTGAAAGTTCAAGTTTTGCTTCCATAATTTGATGTGATATAAAAAATATATATAATATAAAATCGTATCTTATAAGTTATAACTATGTTATAAATGAGACACGTTGTACTTAATTAATTAGTTCAATTTTAAATTTGTAGTATAGTAATTTTATAGACAATAGTCTTCCCGTTATGGCTGCTTGAGCCCGGTGAATTTTGGCCACATGAACAACCAGCACATGGACTAATCCACACCATTTTTATGATTAATTATTGCAAGGTTTGAAAGGTGAAATTATTGGAGATTGATTAGACATGCAGAAGGAACTAAAAAAAACTACTTTTAGATGATAATAATGGGATTTGAGGCGTAAGAAATCAATCATTCACATATATATGACCAAAATTAACGAGTACATTTATTGGACCCACTACAACAATCAATTATACAAAGTGACACTAATTAAAAAAAAATAACCCTTTCATTTTTTTCATGATCACAATAAATCTACGTAGATCATGAAAATGACTCATGTTTTTAGTAAGGTAATTACTGAAATGTCAGAACTTTTAAAAAATTACTCAAATAACATAATTATAGTTCAATAATTTATTGAACTAAAAAAATTAATTTTTTAACAAATTCATTGAAAATAATAATAAAAAATGATCAAATAGTTCAATAAATTATTGACCTTCAACTTAAAAAACCAAAAAATAAACAAATTCGCTAAAAATATCTATGAAAAATAGTTCAATAATTAATTGAATTAAAGTTCAATAATTTATTGAACTATAATTATGCTATTTAAGTAATTTTTAAAAAGTTATGATATTTTAGTAATTAGTATGCAAATTTATGCTATTTGAGATAAATTTTTTTTTTTTAGTTTTAATGCTTTGAAAATATCACTTTCCTTTGTTAGGAAACACTTAACTTTTATAGAATTGGTTTCAAATAACATAATTCTGAATATTAATTACTAAAATGTCAGAATTTTTAAAAAATTATTCAAATGGCATAATAATAATTAATTATAATTTATTAAATTATTGAACTATATAGTTCAATAAATTATTGAACTATTTTTTATGGGTATTTAATGATTTTTTATGTTTTTTTTACCTTTTTAAGTACAAATTCAATAATTTATCGAGCTATCTGATTATCTTTCATTATTAGTTTCAATGAATTTGTTAATTTTTTTTAGTTGTTTAGTTCAATAAATTATTGAATTATAATTAATTAAATTATTGAACTATAATTATGTTATTTTAGTAATTTTTGAAAAGTTCTAACATTTCAGTAATTAATGTGTAAAAATATGATATTTCAGTTATTGCCACCAATTTTTATTCATATGATAGATCTAGATTGCTTAACTACATTTATCAATATACTTTTTAGGGATATAAAAATTCAACTTAATATAAATGATTTAAGTATTAAATTTGTCTATATTTCAAACTCCCTTAAAAAGAATTGATAAAAAAATAAAATAAAAATCACTCACACATTAAACAAAATCAACAATGCCATTTATAATATATATGAAAATTACAAAACTAAGTATACGAAATCAAAAATATGTGTCCATTAAAACATTATTCAAACGTATATAATATTAAAGAAACAGCCAAAATCAATTAATACAGAAGAAGGAAAAACCATAAAAGGCTATATGGCTCTATATATCAATAATGCAAAACGTAAATATTGTACTCGACAATGGCATCCAAGGAAGTAGCATTGAAAAAGTGAGTTCTAGCAAGAGCATAACCTCTAGCAAACCGGAATCGGCCGCTTCCTCCGATCACCATCATTTCGCGCACGGTTTCGAAAACGGGATTCCTTCCGAACACCGTTATAGTACTCCCATTATACCTCCCAGAAGTGAAAGCAAAATTCATAGCCATCAACAAACCAACTTCACCTTGTGAAGCTGATCCATAGAAGCCTTGAGACTTACCCACCAATTTTGATGTTTTCAAATCAGGCCCTACGCTCAATGGATTATCAATCATATTCACCAAACCAAACGTTGAAGCATTGGTTATGGGAGCCACGATTTGGACGCTCGTAGGCTTATTCCCACCAATAATATCATGCCAAAATAGACGAAGGTGGGTTAGTTTTTCTTTCTTCAAACCTAAAATTCTTGGGTTTAGGTTTCTTGCAAATGCTTCATTTTCTGGCCTTGCCGATGAAAGAATCAATGAAGAGAAAATAAGAGACAAAATGAAGAACATTGGATGAATTCTAGCCATGGCTTGTGCAAAATAATTAGCCGGTTTTAGACGAGATCAGACGATGGTCGGCGCTGTTGCAACGTGTGTTCACGTTTAGAATTTCTATAGAGATTTTTCAAAAGATTTAAAAAACACAAGTAAATTTGATATCAATGAATGGAGTATCTGGCTTAATATTTATATGTAAATATTTGTGTTTGACGTGGAAATTGTGGTAACATGGTCAACGTTATGAGTTGGTTAAGTTTGACTGATTTATACAAAGTTTTAACCAATCATATTTCTTGGAACGTGCATGGTTTGATTATTATTATTAAACTGTTTGACGGATTCTATGTTTTTGGAAATGACTAAAAGAAAGTTGAACAATATACAGTTTCTAGATGGATTGTATTACTCGGTTCGGTTTTAGAAAATTGTTTAGATTTAGAAAAGAAAAATCGTCCTTCTTAAGACAAAAGTGGTTACGCTAATATTGTTACGAGCCGACGGCGGCTCGACTTTGATTAAGTAATAAAAAAGGGATTTTTTTAATAATTGATTAAGTAAATAGCCATATTTTTTAGCCAACAACTCTATTTTTATCATTTTATAGCTAGTAGGGTATTTCTATTTTTCTTTAATTCCAGATATGCTCATTTATCTAATTTAATGTATTTTATTTTCACGTAATTAAAATTTTGTATATATAATTTATTTTTCCTTTTCTATTTATTTCCATGATTTTCTCCTGTTTTTTTTTTCCAGATTTCCTTTCATTCCATCTTTAAATTCTTTTTGTTATTTTCTTTTTCAAATCTTTCTTAAAATTTCTTATCTCTGTATTTCCAAGTTTTCATCTCTTGACGTCATTGTCATCAATGATACTGTAATGTCATTCCCCCGTCTCTCGCTCAATTTCCTCCAACTTCCAGATTTATAAAAGGATGTGAGTTGAAGCGAAAGAGACCACTTGGACCGCTTTAATACCACGCAATTTTAGTAAGCACCTCTCATGCATCGGGTTCAAAACCATGTAAATTCTTCCATTCGTCGCAAGACTTCTAAAGCTTCCGTCATTTCAGTCGATGGAAAGAAAATTAAGGTAGTCTCAAGTCTTAATCCTATCAATCTTCTTTTGGTACATTTTAAAACCTATTCATAATTGATGGTAATTGTGTACATTACGTACATCATGTGTATAATGTTCAAACAATTTATACATTACATCATTTGTATAATGTACTACACACAACACATAGTATACACAATATTATGCCATGTGTTGTTCAAACATTTTAGTACAGTACATTAATATTGTGTATAGTACTAATATACAATACATTGTGTAGTCTTTTAGAACGAAGAAGCTCGTGAATTGAAGAAGAGGAAGAAGCATAGGCTATTGAAGATTAAGGAGAAAAAGAGGGGGGAAATGAAAAAAGGAAGGAGAAATGAGTTTTTATTTAGTTTACTCTCAAACGAGAGAGTGTGTGTTTTGGGGGAAATTTGTTAGGTATCCATTATCTCCATGATTTGTGGGATTCTTTTGTTTTCTTTTTTCTTTCTTTAGATGGTTAAGAGTTTTATTGTCAATCCAATCAATTTCTCTTTCTTAAAGTGTTTATATTTTAAAATAAATCTTTTTTACTCAAATTTGTGGCTATATAATTAAATAGCCCTTTTTTTAATTGCATTTTATTGAATAATTATTATTTTTTAATTACAAAAGTTTTAAATTTTTTTGAGAATATTTTTTTTCCAGTATGGATCAAAGCAAGTGTGAAACACAACTCGCACGCCTCTAATTTTGACATTAGAGGTTATACATTATTATAGGGAAATTTTATTGGGTAAGAGATTTTGATGCAATATTTGTAAAAATAGCAACTCAAAAAAATATTTATAACTATAGCAATTTTTATTATGTTAATAAGTGATTAATGTCGCCAACATGAGCATAACTCAATGGATTAGATATATACTCTATTCCCTTGAGGTGGAAGGTTTAAGTCCCCACTCCCCCATTTTTGATGTAATCTAAAAAAAAAACATTTGATTAATGTCTGTATCCGTGACAAACTTAGTATAAAAATATGTAATATTTCTATATTTACAAATATTTTTTGGACTTCTATTTTTACAAATATTACTAAAATAAATCGTTAGATTTGCAAATGTCCCTACATTATATTTATATAATTTTTTGGAAATAATATAAATTTATATGGCTTTTTAAAAAGAATAAAATTCTATATATATATATATATATATATTTATATTTAAAATATTTATAACTCTAGTATATTTAAGTGTATCCATTAGCGATTAATATTAATTTACGTATTTTTAAGGGGGGTTTCAAAAATAATATTTTAAGAATTAATATTTTATAAAATAGTAAAAAAATTGAAAATTGTCAGGAAAAACACTTTTTTCCCATTGACTCAGAGGAAGCATGAACTCAATCCACACATGACTTTAAAATATATAAATTTTGAAAATTTTAAAATATTTTACTATTTTTTAACATACAGATAAATTTCAACCGATTTTTTTGAGTAATTTAAAAAATTGAAAAATTTTAAAAATGGCATTTCCACCATCTCATTTTTGAGATTCGACCAATCTTACTAAGAAATATCATTTTTGAAAGGAAAAAAAAAACTCAATTATAAAACATGATACAAACATAAAATGAAAAAATGGCATTAAATGGAAAACTCGGTAGCAACGATCATTTGATTGAAAAATCCAAATTATTTCTTTTGTAAACAAGTTTTAAGGCTTCCAACTACATGTAAAATAGGCTTCCCAATGAATCGATAGAATCAAGTACTATAACCTCAATAATATATTATATATATAACACAAATTCGATTCAATTCATATAAAAAGAGTACAAAATTCCTGTTGCCAGTTATTAATAACGTGGGCATCCATCTCAGAACCAATTGGTAATGAGAGGAGGGGCCCTTATATTTATAAACCATGTGAGTTCCTTACATCTTTCCGATGTGGGGTTTTCAACATGTCCCCTCAAGATGGTGCCTCTTTTGGGCTCACCAATCTTGAGCCGAATCCTATTTTTGGACCGAATGCTCGTTTGAGCTTTGTTGGGCTCTGATACCATATTAATAATGTGGTCATCCATCTTAAAACCAATTGGTTATGAGAGGAGGGGCCCTTATATTTATAAACCATGTGAGTTCCCTGCATCTTTCCGATGTAGGATTCTCAACACCAGCAAAGCATCATTATTCAAATAAACAAAATACAAGGAACATATGTATACCACGGATATAGAAGAAATGGCCAAATTATCAACTTATTACACACACATACATCAACAATGCAAGACGTAAATATTATACTCAACAATGGCATCCAAGGAAGTGAGATTTAAAAAGTCAGTTCTAGCTTGACCATAACCTCTAGCGAACCGGAAACGACCACTTCCTCCTATCACCGGCATCTCCCGGACGGTTTCGAAGATCGGGTTCCTTCCAAACACTGTGATACTACTCCCATTATAGTTACCATAAGTGAAGGCAAAGTTCATAGCCATTAGTAGCTACATAGCCATTAGTAGCTAACTTCTTCTTGTGAAGCTGATGCATAGAAGCCTTGAGCCTTACCGACCAGTTTTGATGTTTTCAAATCAGGGCCATCAGTCAATGGATTATCGATCATATTCACCAAACCAAACATGGTACTAATATTGGTTGGTGGTGTCACGATTTCGACACTCGTAGGTTTATTACCACCGATGATATCGTGCCAATATATATGAAAATGAGTTAGCTTTTCCTTCTTCAAACCTAAAACTTTTGGGTCAAGGTTTCTTGCAAATGATTCATTTTTTGGTCTTGCCATGGCAAGAGCCAATGAAGAGAAGATGAGAGAAAAAATTATGAAAATGGGATGGGTGATTCTAGCCATGGCTGCCCCAAAAGATTTCAGAGGAACTGATTAATGAATGAATGAATCTAGCTGGTTTTCCTCTACTATATATAATATATATTTTCGTGTGTTTGTTTTGAGGCATGAATTTTCTAATGAATTTGGTTATTACGTGGAAATAGACGTAATTATCTTATCAACTTTTACTTTCTTTTTCTTCTTGATAAATGTGAGTGTTTAGGTGCTTATATACACCTGAAGTAATCTTATGTTTCAACTGTTAAAAGTAATTTGAAATTTTCAAATACTAAAGAGAAGATTCTAGAAACATACAAAAGGAACTAGTAGCTTCCATAGGGAAAGTTTCTCTAGAAAGTTCTAGTTACTTGTAGACATGTAATATTGAAAGAAAGGTTTCTAGAATTCTCTTTAGAAATATAGAAGACCTTAGTTCTAAGATTATATTTTCTAGATGCTTCTAGGATAATGTTGATATATGTAATGTTATAGAATTGTCTAGAACTTTTGTAAAGCACCTATAAATAGAGGTGTTCCCTCCCTCATTTGTAATCAAGCTCCAAATGAGCAAAGTAAAATATCATCAATACAACCAAGTTCTTCTCTAAAACTCTCTAACCTCTTAAGATCCTTGCCTACTAACTTCCGTTGCCTCCAACAAATTTGGTATCAGAGCCTTCCTAAAAACTATCTCATTTTTCCATCCTAAACCAAAATTAATCCATCTTGCCATAAACCAAAAATGACAACCAATAGTATCCCAAACTTATTTTCTTATTCAACAAACCAAATCCCAATATTCGAAGGAGAAAATTATGAATATTGGCAAAGCCAAATGGAGACCATTTTCATTTCTCAAGATCTTTGGGAAGTGATTGAAGAAGACTATTCCGAGCCTCCTAAAGGTAATGGCGAAGGCACTTCATCTTGGACTGCAGATCAAGAGAAGGAATTTAAAAAGAACAAAAAGCGAAATGCTTTAGCTCTTCGACTTATTCAACAAGGAGTAAGTAAGTCAATTTTCCCTCGTATTTTTGGTATTAAAAAGGCTAAAGATGCTTGGGAAATTTTGCAAAAAGAGTTTCAAGGATGTGAAAAAATTATCTCCATTAAGTTGCAAACCTTATGGAGAGATTTTGATAATTTGGCAATGAAAGAAAGTGAAAATATTCGAGAATTCTTTTCTCGAGTTGCAGAGATTATCAATCAAATGAAGAGCTATGGGGAGAACATTCCAGAAAAGAGAGTTAATGAAAAAGTTCTTCGGAGTCTTCTTCCAAAATTCAATCACGTCGTTGCAGCAATAGAAGAATCCAAAGATTTGTCTAAGTTGACAATCTTTGAACTAATGGGATCTCTTCAAGCCCATGAAGAGAGAATAAATCGGTTTTCAAGCCAACCGATGGAGCAAGCTTTTCATTCTAAAGTTCATATTTCAGAAAAGAAGAATGAAAAGTCAGACCAACAGAAACGTTGGAATTCATGGCAAAGGAAAGAAAAAGGCCATCAGGGTAAAAGTTCAAATTTTCAACAAAAATCAGGTAATTCTCAATCCTCTTGCATCATTTGCAAAAAATCAAACCATAAGCCTGAAGATTGCTACTTTAGATGTAACAAATGCCGGATTCCTAACCATTCTAAAAGAGATTGTTGGTTTCAAAATAAGAAGAAATCAAATGAAGCCAACTTTACTAAAGAAGATGAAGGGGATCGACTATTTTCCTGCATGGATAATCTACCAAATGAATCTCAAAGTATTTGGTATGTGGATAGCAGATGCAGTAACCACATGACAGGAAATAAAGATTTCTTTGTAAAGTTGGATGATAACTTTAGCTCTCAGGTAAAGCTTGGTGATGGAAAGCTAAAAAAAGCTGAAGGAAAAGGTGAAATTATTGTTCACACCAAAAAAGGAAATGAGCGCCATATTTCTGACGTTCTCTACGTCCCTGGTATAACACAAAATCTTCTAAGTGTTGGCCAGTTGCTTCAAAAAGGTTATTCGGTTAACTTTGATGATAACAAATGCATAATTCTGGACAAGAAAAGTAATCTCATGGTTGCTAAAATTGATATGACCAAAAGCAAAGTTTTGCCTCTTCATTTGCCACTCGAGGAAAATGTTGCTTTCAAAAGCGAAAGTCCAAATATTTCTCATTTATGGCATTTGCGGTATGGTCATCTTTATCGCAAGGGCTTGCATCTTTTGAAGCAGAAGAATATGGTCATTGGACTACCTAAGATCGAAAGTGATGAAAAAGTTTGTGAAGGCAGCATATATGGTAAGATCCATAGACTTCCTTTTCCAAAAGCTCCACTGGAGTTAGTACATGTTGATATATGTGGCCCCACAAGGACTCCCTCGCTCACCAACAAGAGATACTTTATTCTTTTTGTTGATGATTATACGAGGATGATGTGGATCTATTTTCTCAATGAAAAATCAGAAGCCTTTCCAACTTTTCTTCAGTTTAAAGCGCTCGCAGAAAATCAAAGTGGTAGTAAGATCAAAACTTTGAGAACAGATCGTGGAGGTGAATTCATCTACAAGCCATTCATGGACTATTGTAAAGAGAATGGCATAATGAGGTAGCTTACTTTTCGACACAGTCCCCAACAAAATGGTGTGGCTGAGAGAAAGAATCGCACGATCGTTGAAATGGCCAGAAGTATGTTGAAAGGTAAAAATCTTCCAAATTATCTCTCGGGGCGTTCGCCAACAAATTGTTTATATCCTTAATCGATGCCTACCAAGGCAGTTCTAAATAAAACACCTTATGAAGCATGGAATAAGAGAAAGCCACTTGTTGATCACTTCAGAATCTTTGGCTATCCGGCTTATTCTCTTGTTCCTTCTCGAGAAAGAGAGAAGTTTGATGAAAAAGGAGCTAAGTATCTATTTATCGGCTCTGATGATGAGTCGAAGGGATATCGCTTATTAAATCCAGAGACAAAGAAATTGTTGATTTCAAGAGATGTGATCTTCGATGAAATGGCCATTTGGGATTGGAGTAATGATTCATCTCAATCATTCCAACAATATGAAATCATGCAAGAAAAAAGAGAGTGAAAATGGGAGCTCTAGTCCTCCTTCTACTCCCCGCTAGATCTCCAGTTGAAACTCTTTCAAATCCTGATAATTGGGAATCTCCTCCAAGACGAATGCGTTCCTTGCAAGATATTTATGCCTCATGCGATATTGCATTATTTGCTTGCGAACCACAAAATTTTGATGAGGCAAAAAAAGAAGAAATATGGGTTGAAGCTATGAATGATGAAATAGCGACCATTGAAAGAAACAAAACATGGGAACTTCAAGACCTTCCCCGGAAAAGAAGCCATTGGTTTGAAATGGATTTACAAGACTAAATACCAGGAAGATGGTTCTATTCAAAAGCATAAAGCTCGATTGGTAGCAAAAGGATATTCCCAATGACCTGGTGTAGACTTCAATGAGACTTTTGCACCGGTTGCTCGGATGGAGACAATTAGAACCGTTCTTTCCTTAAGCGGCTTCACTAGAGTTGAATGTTTTTCAACTCGATGTCAAATCTGCCTTCTTAAATGGTGAATTGGAATAAGAAGTATATGTGGAACAACCACAAGGTTATACTATGAAGGGAAACGAAGAAAAAGTATGTCGTCTTCACAAGGCTTTATATGGCTTCAAGCAAGCACCTCGTGCATGGAACAATGAAATTGACGGATACTTCTTGCCTTAATGGCTTCCAAAAATGCCGGAGTGAACCATCACTTTATGTGAAGAAAAAAGGTACGAACTTCCTTGTTGTTTGCCTATATGTTGACGATCTTATTTATTGTGGCACCGATATGAAGATGCTAGAAGAATTCAAGAAAAGCATGATGGAGAAGTTTGAAATGACAGATTTGGGTCTTATGAAATATTTTCTTGGAATTCAAGTCAAGCAGCAACAAGATGAGATTTTTCTCTCTCAAGAAAAATATGTTGATGATATACTGAAAAAATTCCATATGAGTAAGTGCAAACCCGTAGCTACTCCTATGGCTTTAAATGAAAAGTTGTGCCGTGAAGATAATGTTGAAAAAACAGATGCCAAGACTTTTCGAAGTTTGGTTGGTTCTTTGATTTACCTCACTAACACTAGACCAGATATTATGCATGCTGTTAGTATCGTCTCAAGATACATGAATGAGCCGAGTAAATTACACTATGCAGCAGCAAAAAGAATTTTGAGATATCTGCATGGTACAAAGAAGCATGGGCTGAGATATATAAAAGGGAGAGATTGTAAGCTGGTTGGCTATACTGATAGTGATTGGGCAGGTTCCCTTGATGATCGAAAAAGCACTTCGGGATATGTGTTTTGCTTAGGTTCAAACCTTATATCTTGGGCTTCGAAAAAGCAACAAACTGTTGCATTATCTTCAGCTGAAGCAGAATATATAGCTGCGACTGAAGCTGCTTGTGAAGCAGTATGGCTAAGGAGAATACTTAAAGATCTTCAGATGGAGCATATGGAGCCGACACAAATATTATGCGATAACATGTCTGCAATTGCAATGACCAAGAATCCTGTCTTTCATGCCCGGTCAAAGCATATTGAATTACGACATCATTTTATCAGAGATCTGGTTAACAAAGGAGAAATTTGCTTGGAGTTTATCAGCACCGATGATCAACCAGCTGACATGTTCACTAAAACCGTTACAACGGAGAAGTTCGAGAAGTTCAAGAAGTTTTTGAAAATTACAAATTAAGAGGGGGTGTTAAAAGTAATTTGAAATTTTCAAATACTAAAGAGAAGATTCTAGAAACATACAAAAGGAACTAGTAGCTTCCATAGGGAAAGTTTCTCTAGAAAGTTCTAGTTACTTGTAGACATGTAATATTGAAAGAGGGTTTTAGAATTCTCTTTAGAAATATAGAAGACCTTAGTTCTAGGATTATATTTTCTAGATGCTTCTAGGATAATGTTGATATATGTAATGTTATACAATTGTCTAGAACTTTTGTAAAGCACCTATAAATAGAGGTGCTCCCTCCCTCATTTGTAATCAAGCTCCAAATGAGCAAAGTAAAATATCATCAATACAACCAAGTTCTTCTCTAAAACTCTCTAACCTCTTAAGATCCTTGCCTACTAACTTCCGTTGCCTCCAACATCAACCACACCAACCGTACAATAATATTGCAATAATACCAATTGGTATCGGGATCTCGTATGATAATTAAGTGACCACACATGGTTTAAATCCATAAAAAAAAAGTCTTGACCATCAGACAAACCTAACTGATAAACGTGTATTAAAAAATGTGGTCAACGTTATAATTGAGATGGTTATGTTCAACTACTTTATAAACAAATGACCAAATAATCATATATTTAATTCCCAATCCCTGCAACATGTGGTTGATTATTTAATTAACCGTTGACTAATTGCATGTTTAGTTTTTGGAAACGACCTAAGGTTTTCAGAATCAACATGTGAATAGGAAGCCTGGGATGTCAACTATTCAACTATAGGATTAGCACGCATTGCCGGAATCATAGATATGCTTGTCTTTAGAGTACACAATAATGGATTTGAGATACCTAGGCATGTATCACAGTGGTTGAGATCAGACCGGAATGAAATTTATAGAATATGGTTTAAAATTTATTTATTAACAAACTTTTAATAATATTTTTTCTTAGATATAATGTTCCCTAAATTAAAAGTGGATAACGATGAACTCTTTAACTTAAAAGTTTGGATTATTCAAACAAATTAGCTGTTGAAACACGAATTGAATTCATATAAAGGGGTCAAAAGTCCAAATATAACGGCCAAGCATTATTATTCGAAACAAAACAAAAGGAACTAATACAATACAAAATCATGTGTGAAAAGCATAGGCTCAATACATCAATAATGCAAGACATAAATATCATACTCAACAACGGCATCCAATGAAGTAGCATTGAAAAAGTGAGTTTTAGCTTGAGCATAACCTCTAGCGAACCGGAATCGACCGGTTCCGCCGATCACGGGCATCTCCCGGATGGTTTCGAAGATGGGATTCCTTCCAAAAACAGTGATGGTACTACCATTATATTTACCAGAAGTGAAGGCAAAGTTCATAGCCATTAAAAAAACAATTTGATCTTGTGAAGTTCCAGCATAGAAACCTTGAGCCTTACCGACAAGTTTCGATGTTTTCAAATCAGGGCCAACAGTCAATGGATTATCAATCATATTCACCAAACCAAACAAGGTACTGGTATTGGTTGGTTTCACAACTGCGACGCTCGTAGGTTTGTTGCCACCGATGGTATCGTGCCAATATAGATGAAAATGGGTTAGCTTTTCCTTCTTCAAACCTAAAACTTTTGGGTCAAGGTTTCTTGTAAATGATTCATTTTCTTGTTTTGACATGGCAAGAGCCAATGAAGAGAAAATAAGAGAAAAAATGATGAAAATGGGATGGATGATTCTAGCCATGGCTGCCCCAGAAGATTGATTGTGAATGAATGAATGTAGTTGTTTTTTTCCTACTATATATAACATACATATTTCATATTTGCGTGTGTGTATGAACTTTCTAGTGAATTTTTTTATTGAATAACGTGGAAATGGACGTAATTTCATAAGCTGTGCTGTATGTGTTTGACTTCTTCAACAAAGCACCCACCAATCATATATTTTCTTTCCCTGCAACGTGCATTGGTTTGATTATATATATATATATATATATATATATTGCAAATGGATTATTTTAATGCTGTCATTTTTTTGAAAAAGTAAAAACAGTTAATTTTTTTTTATTTTAAGAAAAGAAAAGTAAAAACAGTTGAATTATTCCAAACTTACTTCTATGTGGGAAGGTAAAGAACCCTTACCTTTTTAAAAAAAATATATTTCTATTATATTTTAATAAATGTATAAGTCTTATTAATTTTTTTAATTTAATGGAAATTAACCACACCAATTAGAATGTATGAGTTCATGTTTTATTTAGGGTGGATGTATAATTTTTTAGACATAAAATTATACTTTTGTTTAACGTGATACAAAACCGGGGTAGAATAATTACTAGGTGATTTAAAAACAAAACAAAACAAAAATTATTTGATATTTTGTAAACGAAACATTAAATATGGAGTACGTACGGGTACGTGTGGTGTGATGTGATGATGAAAAGTCTATTTTTCCTCCCTTTTCCGGCCAAAGTATGAAAAGTCTTGTTTGGTTTGCTTGACAATTTTGCCTTCGAGATCCTTTATCACAGAGATTTGACCCACCGGCATTTGCTCATTCATGTAAATATATTCGTTATTATATATATATAATTATAAAAGGTGTTTCATTCACTCGATCATTAGTTCCGTGTGATTATTTTTCTCCTTCTTATTATAACGGGGTAGGGAGCGAGCCTTCACTACCCCGTAACTTCCCTTCTTTCATCCGTCCACGAGGCTGTAAAAAGAGAGAAAGGGGTTTTATACCTTTTTCAAGGTCTATCAAGATAGTGATAGATGAACCAAGACATCAACTTTCACGTTCAATAATTTCTCTTCTTTATCGTCCTCTCTTCTCAATTCTCATCACATGTCTAATCTTGTTAATCACGAACGGATACAACCTCTCTATATAGTAATTTTAACAAATTTTATTAATCTATATGGTCTTTTTTTTCATGCTTATAATTTAAACATACGACACAATTATGATATGTAGACTTCATAATCTCTTACATCACTGTGGGATAAGATAAAATAATTATATTAATATATAAAATTCTAGCTATAAAAAGTATATAAAGTTATCATTTCTTCCATAAATTGTATTATATATGTTAAGAAACTCCGTGCATAGTAATGGATTTTATTAAGCCTCATCATCCGGGGGCCAAGTCCGATCCGACCCGGCTTCCTAAATTTTTTTGGTTAGATATGCATCACGTATTTGAGTCCAAATCCAACCCACGAGCTTTATCTATAGGGCCCCCATTAGGCCCAACCTGAGGTCCGACCTAAAACCCGGCTCGAGGCCCAAATAAATTGTTTTATATATATATAATATTAATATCTATAATTAGAAAATATAATGTAAATATTTATTTTATTTTTGATATTTTAATATCATCTTATAATTATTTATTATAAAATATAATCTTATAAAATTATAAAATATAATATATAATATATAATATATTATAATTTAAAAAAAAAAGGTTAAGACAATGAAAACTTTAATTTAATATAATCAAACTAACCTACAAGAATGATAAATAAAGTAAGTTTAAAAAATAAAAAATAAGTTTTAAAAAGGGCTAACTAAGTATATAGCCACTAAAATGGCAAATTTTCAGTTTTTAGCCAGTTGAATATTTTCTTCAGTAAATGGCCACTAAGAGAGAGAATTATATTATAAAATACTAAAAAGACCCTCAAGTATTAAGAGAAAAAAAACAATATGAGTAAATAATAGAAGATTACACTTAATTAAAATATAAATACAAAAAAATCGGAATATATTACACAAAATCACCAAAATTTAACAACATACTCTAAAACCGGTTAAAGCTTTTCCACCATTTTTTCCGGCGAATCAGCAACTTTAAGTGTACATTGTGTATCGTTCATCAACGTACTAATGTATTGCACAACCCCTCCATTGCCGTATTGTACAGTACTAAACATTATATTGTACAAAGCTTCATTTCTATTGTCGTATTGCACTATACATTCCTCTCCATCGTCTTATTGTACTGTACAAAGCTTCCTCTCCATTGTTGTATTGTGTTGTACATTCCTCTCCATCATCGTATTGTACGGTTCAAAATAATATATTGTACAAAGATTCAACAAGACATTTAGCCCACCACCCAAAGTAGCCTAAGTACACAATTTGTAAATTGACAAAACATACTCTAACCCTATGAAGCTCCACCATTTTTTTCGATGAATCAACAACATTACTCGTACACATTTTGTACCTCGTACATACTGTACAAACAAGATCTACATTGTACTATACAATACAATACCGTTTCTTATTCGTTTTCCAGCTCATCAACATATTGTACATAAAACGTACCGTACAATGTACTGTACAATACCGGCTCAAATCAGTTCATCTCCATCACTTGAAACCCGAAAATCGCAAATCCTACCAGAACCTCTTTTTCACCGTCGCAAAGCGTTTCAGCCAATCGTCAAGTTCGTTTTGTTCCAGATCTGTTCGATACCTAGATTCATCATGTGTTCGTGTGTTCGCAAACCTTAGCATCCACTTCTCGTGATTTCAATCGTCACGCATCTGTTCGTCGAAGCCTCACGATTCAGGCACTCAAAACCCCACCATCGTTCGTCCTCCGTTCGTAGAAGCCTTGATTTGAAGCCATTCGACCAAAACCTAGCGGCGTTGAGCTCCGTTCGATTCCACCAACGTTTTTTCATTATCGCCATCTCGAGGGATTTGAGCTTCAAATATCTTCGTTATGAACAATTTCGTCAAGGACAAGTTTTGAAACAAAACAAAAAATTTAAATTTGTTTTCTCCTGTTATGGTTTCGAAAGAAGGAGAGAGATGATGGGAAGAAAATCTGGAAACATTATTAAATTAAAAAAAATGAAAGCAAACGGCCAAGAAAATCAAAACATTATCAAAAAATTTAAAAAAAATAATGGAAATCGGCAAATCAAATCAAAACATTATTAAAAATTAAAAATAAATAAAAAGGAAATCTGGAATAAAAAAGAAAAAAATATATATAAATAAATATTAAATATAATCAAAGGGCGTAGTTGGTATATTGGAAATAAAGAATCTTAAAATGGCTAAAAAATGAAATTATAGATTGAGTGGCTAAATAATAAACTAACTCTTAAAAACTGGCTATTTACTTAATTAATTCTTTTAAAAATGCAATTAAATAGTTAAAAACTTGAACGGACCGCGTCAAGCCCGTAAAGTGGGTTCGGCCCGATCCGACCTGTATTTTATCACAGGTCCAAGCCCGTGGACTGAACTTGGGCTTACCATTTTAGTCAGGTTCGGGTCTAGGTCCAGCTCGTTCATTAACCAGGTCTTGTAAGCCCAATCCTGGCCCGCTAATTTAAGGGTCGGGCCGTCCCAACCCGGCCATTGATGAGGCTTAGATTTTATTAGACTTTAATTAGGCACTGTTTTCAAAAGTTGTTTTTTTTATCATTTTTTTAAATGGTTTTTAAAATAATTTATAATATTTATAATTTGATTCACAGTTTAAAGTTATCATTTTTTCAACAGTTTTATCTTTAAAAAACAGATTGTCTATAAGAAAAATTAAAAGAAAATATCTTTTATAAGATGATCATCCAAATAATTTTTTATTGATTTTTTTCCCTAAAAAATATAGTCACTTTTGAAAACAATATTCAAACAAACATTTAATCTTGTCAAATGATAAATTCTACTTGACTATAAAAACAGAGTATGGATTCGAACGTCGCTCCCCTCCACACTCAATTCTCTTCCTAGTTTATATTCCTCCTATATTAAAACAAACATTATTTATAAAGTAGAAAATAGTTTTTCAATTTGATAATACCTTAAAAAAAATTATGGGACCAATTGGTCTTAGTTTTTTTTCCCCTCAATTTGTAAAACTCTTATAGTTATTGTTAGTAGATATGCTACATTGTATTAAAATATGTTATTGTACATAAATACAACACTGAAATCTGTCAACATGAGCATAGCTCAACTGGTTAGGCATATACTCCCTTTTCCCTCGAGTAAACTAAATACAAATCAGCATAATTCTAACAATAATATATTCTAACAGCTACCAAAGTAGAAAAATGATAGGTTATGACAAATATTTGGGTGCTGATTGACACTGTTTTTTTCTCTCTTTTACCTGATGTGGTGATTTTTTATTAGGTTGTAAGTGGAAGCACCCAAATATTATTCCTGAACAAATTTACAAAGAAAAAGGAGCCTTAAACACCAGAAAATTAATTATTTTTTCTTAAGGGAAGTAAAGGGAAAAACAACAGAAATATTATCATTATCGTGGCCACGAGCGTGTAGAGAGAGGGAGACCCAGTGGGTTTTTTTCTTCATTCTTTTCAAAAGTGGGGTTTGTTTCGAAATAGGGATAATAAGGAAGGACCAAAACGTGAACGACGGTGAAGAAATGAAGACTCGACAGCCTTACATCACATCACACGCCAAACATCTCATCATATCATCCACTAGTTTTTTTTTTTTTATTATTTATTTATTTATATGTTGTACTCGTTTAATTTTGAATCCTTATTCATAAACAATTTTAGTTTTTTAAAGAAACTACATTAACTTAGGAGAGAAACGATATCAAAATAAACCAGTAGTTATTTAACCACTAAAACTATACTCGTGTGTTGCATGTTGACTTAATTGAATTGTTTTTAAAATGGAATTAGAGTATAAATAAATGAAATGTAGAATTCAAATGGTGAAAATTCACATTAACTTCATGCCTTGCCAACATTATTTTTGTAGGAAAGGATGACTGTAATAATTGTTTCTTGAAGCAAAAAAATTTCCACCCAAATTCACCGCATAAAAAAGGGGTTGTTCTGATTTTGCTAAGATAAAATTTAGATTAGAAGTAAAGAATGTATAGAATTATTGGAAAGATAATACAATTGTATTTCATTCATTGTATTCTTCTTATAGACTTTACAATTGAGGAAGGATTAAAATATCTGAATACCTATTTAACCGTCGGTGGATAAATAATAATACTCGCTCCCGTAAATTTGAAGTTTCGAATTCGATCCACCCACTTCATACCGTTTGATAATGATATTTTAAAATAAAGCAAGACCTCTCTCCTTCATACCTTAATCTTGATTGGCAAAATATGTCTTTCTTTGATTTATTTAATTGTTTTTCTCTTCCCATTAGAGAGTAGATTATTAGTAGATCAGGTAAGAAAGAGAACAACAAAATTGAAGAAGATAAAATGATATATAATCAAGTAAAGACATAGCAAGAGGAGAGGCTTCCTCCATTCTTGAAAAGAAAAAAAAAAGGTACAAACCAAAACCAACCACTTTAACAACATTAAAATCAAAAGTAAAACTAAATATAAATTATTAAAAAGGACAGACAGCAATAGGACTAACCCTAAAGAAAATTAAAAAGAAAAAAAAAACAAAAATCAATAATGGAGAACATAGAGGTTATATTCAATAACAGCATCCCCAGTATATACATCAAGCTTAGTAGTTCTAGCTTCAGCATAACCTCTAGCAAATCTGAAAAGCCCACTTCCTCCAATCACAGGCATTTCCCTCACTTTCTTCAGTACTGAATTTCTTCCCAAAATCGTTAGCGTACTTCCATTATATTTCCCACTTACAAAAGCAAAATTCATAGCCATCAGTAAATCAAATTCACCAGGTGTTTGTGAAGCAGAGGCATAGAATCCTTGAGCTTTTCCCCACAATTTTGACCTCAAATCTGGGCCTTCTGTTAATGGGTTATCGATCATTCGAACCATACCGAATGCTGTCGTTGATGTGTTTGAAACCGGCGCTATTATTTGAACTGCTGTCGGGTTTTTCCCACCAACCACATCATGCCAGTAGAATCGAAAATGGCTTAGCTTCTCTTTTTTCAGACCAAAAAGCTTCCTGTCTAGGGTTCTTGCAAAGGAATCATCTTTTTCTGCAGTGATTGAGACTATGAGAAAGAAGATGATGAACTTGGTTGATAAAATTGAAGCGATTTTAGCCATGGATTTTGGAATTGGAAGATGGAGAATGGAGGATCTGGTTCTTTACCTCTGCTTTAATAGAGAGTGAATGGGCAATGACCTAATAATGATGATACAATGTTCTGTTGTAATTTGGACTTTTTTGTTTATTATTATTATTATTATTTTGAAACATTGTTTATAATTTATAATAGAACCTTCTTTTTTTATACTTTCATCTTTTGTTATTGTTCTTAATTATTATTGCTTTTAGATTATCAATTGAGATAGGTATTGTTCCAATTACTAATCAGATTAGTGTATTTATGATTTAAAAATTTTATTTTAATTTCATTCATTTTTATATACTAATGAAGGTTCTCACATTGATTAATAATACACGATGTATTTATTACCAATAATACATTAATAGTGAGGTTTATCTAGTATCTACTATTTATTATCAGAAGTTATATCTACAACGGAAATACTTAAAAAAATTGAACTCTTTTTTTAGTCTTATAGTTTTTAAAATTAAATAAATAAAAATGAGGATAGTTTAAAAAAAAAACACTTACCTTCTCAATCATCAAAAGGAACTCTTCTTAGGTGGGTGGTAAATCAAATAAATAAGTGGGCCTCATGAAGTTTAATTAAAAATTATATTTTTTTTTATCTTTAATATATTTTATCAAATATAAATTGAACACAGAAAAATTAGGAGGGTGATAAATCTTATTGGGAAAAAAAAAGTGTTTTATTATTAAGTTAAAAACTAAGTTTTTTTTTAATGACGTCATGAATCTCTCATGATCTCATCCCATTCCATTACTAAAGTGGGTCACACCACCATTGTTTTTGAGGTTTGAATTGTGTTTATAGAAAATATTTTGTCCTTTTTAAAGAACTATACTAAAAAAAATTGGTAGAATAAACCTAACAAACAACCCTATAGCAAGGACTTTTTTGCAACTTAGCCTTATTTTTTGAAGTATTAAAGTATATGTCCAAACGTTTGAAGTAATTAGGGAAATGTCCTTTTTTTTTAAAGTCGGGGTTCAAAACCCGACTTCATCTTACTGGCAACTTGAAATCCGGTGTTCAAGTCCCGAGTATGATGTGGCAGCCACGTAAATAGGAAAAAAGTGAAATTAAAGAAGAAGTCGGGTCTTGAAGTCCCGACTTCAGGTTTCTTTTTTTTGCAAATTTTTTTTACTTGAAGTCGGGTCTTGAAGTCCCGACTTTAGTTGGTTTTTTTTTTTTTTTAATATAAATTTTAAAAAATGACTTTAGAAACATGTTTCGTTTGTTTTTTTTACCCTGTTCGTGTTTTGTTTTCTTTTAAAATTATAAAATGACTTTAGAAAAATTGTTTCGTTTGATTTTTTTTTAAAATATATAAACTCAAATGATGGACGGTTAAATAAAATGTTAATAAGTACAAAACTCATTTTAAACAGTACATGAAATAGTAATGACTAAAGATGGTGTCATTTGAGTTTATATATTTTTTTAAAAAATCAATATTAAAGTATATAAACTGCTTGAAATGAGTATTTGAGTTTAATACTTCAAAAATAGTAAACTTCAAAAAAACTAGTAAACTCAAATATTTGAGTTTATATAAACTCATTTCATCGTTAGTTTAGTATTTGAGTTTAAAAAATCAGTATTAAGATATATAAACTTAAAATCAATATTTAAATTTATTCATTAGTATCATTTATATATTTGAGTTTATTTATACCATCGTTAGTCATTACTATTTCATGTACGGCTTGAAATGAGTTTTGTACTTATTAACATTTTATTTAACCGTCCATTATTTGAGTTTATATATTTTTTTTAAAAAAATCAAATGAAACAATTTTTCTAAAGTCATTTTATAATTTTAAAAGAAAACAAAACATAGACAGGTTAAAAAAAACAAACGAAACATGTTTCTAAAGTCATTTTTTAAAATTAAAAAAAAAAAAAAAATCAACTGAAGTCGGGACTTCAAGACCCGACTTTAGGTAAAAAAAAAATTGCCAAAAAAAGAAACCTGAAGTCGGGACTTCAAGACCCGACTTCTTCTTTAATTTCACTTTTTTCCGATTTACGTGGCTGCCACATCATACTCGGGACTTGAACACCGGATTTCAAGTTGCCAGCAAGATGAAGTCGGGTTTTGAACCCCCGACTTTAAAAAAAAAGGACATTTCCCTAATTACTTCAAACGTTTGGACATATACTTTAATACTTCAAAAAATAAGGCTAAGTTGCAAAAAAGTCCCTATAGCAACCAATAGAAAGGGGAGGCTAAAACGCAAATTTAAATTATTGTTTGAATTGTTTAAAATTCATGCTAAATGCAAGAAAATTCATGCTAAATAATTTTTTTTTAAATTTTTAAAACAGAACATTTCACATACTAAGACTATTTTGTATTTGATATTTTAAAAGAATGAACTAATTAATTCCATTTTTTTACATGAAACTTTTTAAGTTTTCATTAATTTTTTTTATATAAATGTTGGAGTGATGATTAAACCACTCTCTTAATTTTTTTCATTGATTTAATATTAATCAATTTAATAAAACAAATCAAATTAAATCAATAAATTTATTAAAATAATAAAAACTAAATAAACTTGAAAAATAACATCGTTTTAATTCAAAATATCATAATAACCATCATACAATACAATAATGAGATTCGTCATTCTGCAATATAAGAAAAAAATTTATTAATTTAATGACAACAAAAGTATTATCTTTAAAAAAAAAAATCAGACATTTATTATATTTTAAATTAAGTTGAAAAATGGGTAATGAGTGTAATTTTTCTTCGTAGTTTATGGTAAATTTGAATTTAGTTATTTTTTTAAAATAGAAAATTTTCCACAATAGATGAATTAATGAGTCAGCGAGTTCTTATTCATTTTTTTTTTAAATATCTTTTTTGTTTCTTTTGCAGTCGTCCTTTCATCATTCGTGTGTTTTTCCCAAAGTTGGTTTGGTTTTTAATTAAATTTCCTCCCTTGTAATTCCATTATAGAAAAAGAGAGTCAAGAGCAATCAAAATCAGTTTTATTTTTTGAAAGGGAAGTGTTTTGAAATCCTTGAATTCATTTTTTTTAGAATTTAAAATTATATTTTTAAAAATAAAGTCAATAACTCCATCAACTTAAACACTTGGTGTCAATCATAACATAGCTCAAGTGGTAAGACACGTGCTCTATTTCCTCGAGATCAAAAGTTCGAGTCTCTTCTCCTTAATTTAATGTAATATTTAAATAAAACTAGACACTTGGTTGGCAAACTAAAAATAAAAATAAAACCCCTCGCATTTAAGGTAATATTTGTAAAATAATAAAAAATATGCAATATATTTTAGAAGAAAGACCCTTTAAGAAATTGAATTATTCTTGTTGTAGTGTAGGTAATGTTAGGTTGATGAATGTAAAAGTATATGTGTCCACATTAATACGTTAAATTCCCCAACTCCATATATAGGAATATCAACGTTAAATTCCCCAACTCCATATATAGGAATATCAACCAACCAATTTTCATCTTTCCGCCATTGAAATATTTTTAAAATATTTGCATGCTCCAAGTCCAAACACGACATTGATTAAAGTATTGTTAATTTCTCCGTATCTTCCTTAGTCATTAGTCAACAAATTAATCAAAGTCAACTGGTCAACGTTGAAAATTGATGGCAATTTGGTGAGTTTAACAACCCTTATATAATAAAATAAAGGTAAATTGTATTAAATATGTTAAATCACCAATTGAACCAAAGGCTTAAGCCAATGGTTTAAGGTAAATTTAATCATATATCTCAACACTCCCCCTCACATGTGGGTTTGGATATTTGCACAAGACCCAAACATGTGAAATATTTAATGGGAGGAAATTAGAGCAAATGACATAATGGAGGTTTGATCTCAGGACCTCCTGCTCTGATACCATATTAAATATGTTAAATCACCAATTGAACCAAAGGCTTAAGCCAATGGTTTAAGGTAAATTTAATCATATATCTCAACAAATTGTTTTTTAAATATTACATCAAATCAAGAAGATTTTTCTTTTTAACTTTCAATTTAATGAGAATAAAATACTGACCTGTTGAGTTAAATTCAGATTGGTGAAAACTCGTAATCATAATTGGAATATGTGTAAATGATGGAGTTATTTCTTAGTATTCATTGGAGGATTGCATCATTAACTATTATATGAATACTTGAACGAAATCGTATGTCAGGTTGATTTTTTTCTTTTTTCTCGAAAGAAAAGTTTGAATGAATTTTGCAAATAAAATTTCATGGGCCTTGGTAGTCCACTTATTCCCTCTTTAGCCCATTTCAACTAATTAAGATAAATAATCCAATATCTCTAACTATTACTTTAAATAAGTTGCTAGTTTTAAGTCAATTTTTTTGGTGTGTTCAGGATATTTTTTTAATATAGTACTTAAATGCTTTTTAAATTTTTCGAAGACATTTTAATAAAAAAATGTACTTTACTAATTTCGATCTTGGTTCAAAACTCTGTAATTAATAGTTTATCGTTTACCAAACACCCGTTTGATACAATGGTTTTAGATTCTTTTTATTTATTGGAAATTACGTTTATTTATTAATTTTTTTTTATTGAGAAATTCCACCTTTGAAATATTTTGAAAATAATAAATATTTTGAAATATTTTAAAAATGATATTTATCAACTTGAGAGAAATGTCATTTTTAAAAATATCATTAAAAAAAAACCTTCTTTATTTTGTAATTTACCTTGAAAACATTTTTAATTTTAAAAGAAACATAGCTTTAACGATAAACTAATTGTTCACTTCTAAACACACTGACAATAAAACAACTGAATAATTGGTATAAAAACTATTGAATAACAATTATAACCTTAATATTAGTATTGTTATATGCATTTCGTGATAATGATTGGAAAAAAAAGGTGAGCATAACAAATTTGTGATTCCCTAAAATAAAGGAATATTGTTTTTTTGTTTTGTTTTTTTTAATATAAATATTGAGGTGTAGATGGAACCACTTTAGTCTTAAAAAACTACTATCTTTCTTGATTTTATTTTAAGATATTACATCAAATTGAGGAGGGGAGACTCAAACTTAAACCTCGTGGGAAGAGAGCAGATGCCTAACCAGTTAACTTATGTTAATGTTTGATTGTTTTTCTTGATTTTGTTATAACTTAATTTTTTATGTTCCAAACACACATGATTGAATTGAAACCGACGCTCTTAAAGTCCAGGAATATTTTCAGTTAAATGGAAATGCAATAAATAATTGATTAGACCAATATAAACATATCTCAATTAGTTAGATGTATGTTTCTTTTCTTTGGGGTCGAAAGTTCGAGTCTCCCCGATCTTAATTTGATGTAATATGTAAAAATATAAAATTGTGATTAATTAGTAGACTGTAACGCCCGTCACGAGAAAGTTAAAAATGAATATTATTTTTAAAATAATATTAATCAGGCTTGATCGATTAATTAGAGCAGAAATACCGTGTTATTTCAAAAAGGGTATTATGGTAATTTTTCCCAAAGAACCTCAAAATTTGAACCTTGTGATTTGAAAAATATTTTGACATGAAATTGATCGTCTCGATGTGAAGATTCCAACGCAACTGACGGTTTGTCATTCTGAGAACCGATGATCAAGTTATAAACGTTTTAAGATGAGTGGCATCTTCGTAAATATGATAACTCGGGATTTTAACCTAAAAGAGGACTTCTCATTATCAATTTTCAGAATTCATTCTCTCCTTCTCTTCCTCTCACGCCGCCGCCGCCCCCATTGGAGACTCCCGGAAGGTTTGCTCGATTTCCTTCATCAATTGGACGTTAATATGTGATCCGATCTCGGATTCGAAGTGGTTGGGGACTACCTTTGTAATTAAAAGAGGTAATTTTTCTCCCCTTGGTTTCCCCTAGTGCCACCACCCCTCTTAGGGTTTTTAGGAGTTGATTTCTTCATCAATTCTTGTTAATAGGTATTCGTTTTGATCGTGGGAATTCGTTAGTCAAGGTTCGTAGTCCGAATCCGTGATTTCCTATCATTGAGTGAGTATTTAGATTGGTTTTTCATTCTTTTCAAATCTGGAATTTTGTTTTATTTATCAAATTTTAATGTTCTTGAACCTTGCCCAAAAATCCATTCTATATTGCCTTTTGTTAATTAATAATACGCCTAAAACTTAATCGGTGTTGATCCCCTTTGCCTAAAACCAAAACCTATCAATATCGATCATCCGGAACCCGAAACCAAGACCATACCGTGACCCGAAGGCCACCGTTCAGCCACGGCAAGAGACAGCAACGTCGTAGCCGCTGTCTCCTTCAAACGGTGACCGTTAATCGTTTGTCTTTTTCTCGATCTTCAAGCCGTTGACCCCAATCTTTTTAACCCCTTTTGGTAGTTTTTTAGCATGTAAATTAAATGTTTAGGACCCTTGTTTCAGGTCTGATTGGTGGTGGAAACTAGCTTGGAAATTGGAAATTTAGCAAAGATTAGGTGAGTTAACGGTTTAGTCAACGGTGGGGTTTTAAAGAAATCTAAGGCTCTTACCGTAGTTTATTCATTTCATTATATTTAATCATGATATTCTGGAACATTTGGATGAGTTTGGACCATCGAAGATATCGTTTTTAATTTGGGAGAAATTAGATTTTCGGTTAGAGCTAAAATAGTCAATTTTCGGTAAAAGTGAGTTTTCTTTACATTGAATTGATTCTGATTGAGATGAATGTTAATTTTGGAAATTATGGAGTTTTAAGATGAGTTTTGATTTTGGGAGAATTAATTTTCTCGGTTAGAACTAGTTTAGGCTTTTTCGACGAAAATTAAAGTTTTTAGATTCGAATTGCCTATGATTGATTATAAGTTTACATCTAGAATTATTTGGAGATATTTAATGTTAAATTCCTTGATTTTTGAGTCAGGGAGCATAAAATTGCATTTTCCATGTTTCGGCAATTTTCGGCAGTTTTGTGAAATTTATATATTGAGTTGGGGCTGCTGTGTTTTCATGCTTGTAATTGAATTTTAGCAATCATTATCTTGTGTATGATGATGTTTGGATTGATATTGATGGCCGACTTGAATTTGTTTATTAGTGTTGAGGCTACGAGCTCAACACTAAGCCATGTTAGTTATGGAAAAGTCCATAACCGAGTACTAATGTTTATTGCTCGTATGAATGAAACATTAGGGGAATATCAGTTATAGTTGAGGCTATAACCAAGTACTAAGAAGTGGTAGTAGTTCCGAGGAACCGCCTTCTTAGTGGATTTTGTGAATTATATTGTTTGTTAAGTTAAAACATGTTAGTGGTTCGGGAAATTGATAAAGATTGTGAGAGTGTATGTTTGGGATGTCTTGGGTAAGAAACTAGTGAAAGTTGTCTACCCATGTAAAGTAAGTTTTATTGAGAAACCTTGAATATGGAACCCGGTAGTGTTGCCTATTCATGTAAGAAGTTATTATGTATTGCCTTGAATATGGAATTAGTGAGAATTGCCTATTCATGTAAGCAAGTGAGACTTGAAGTTTTAAGTGATTTTGTGCCTTAGATGTTATTGGAGAGTGCTTGAGTGCTTTGGACTCGGTTTGAATTGTTAGAGACTATTTAAGACTTCATCTTTGATTAAGTCGTTTTTTCACTGGCTTTAGCCTCACACAGTGCTCTCTGTTGTTTTTTTTCAGGTAACAATGGACCAAGAGGTGGCGGTTGATGATGTGGAAGAGATGAGGGTTCATGTCGTGGTGGCCACATATCACTTTTACATATCTATTTATTCATTCTTGTTGATGAATAAATTATTGAGTTTTCATCGTTTTAACTGAATTATGGGATTTTGAGATTTTGTTTAGTCTTTAAAGTTTTCTTTGTTTGAGGACAAGTTATTGCCTCATTGATATTTGTTTTCAATTTTGTAACTCCGGAGTTATTATTTAAATAAATGTTCATTTGATTTAAGTGAATTTTTGTATTTTCAATAAATGCTATTTATTGAGTCTTCTGCTGCTTTTAAATATGTTTGTTTTATACTCTGAAAAGTTTGGTCTTTACATAGACATTACTGCTAATCTTATTACATTCAAAAGACCTTTTATTTTTGAAAGAGATTACATTTAAAAGATTTAAAAAAATCCTAATAAAAGGTTCTTTCTTATCTGTTTTTTTGATAAAGATGTTTATGAATTTTGTTTAATTAGGTATAAAATAGATAATTGCTTGCTTGGGTATCACGGTTCTCATTATTTTTTCTTCATTTCATTATCAATCATGATTACCCCTTTCTTTCATCCTCACTCAGTGGCGAGGCTAGAGAATTTATTTTAGGGGGGCAAAATTTTATTAAGTAGCGAGTCGAAAAAAATGTCAATTCAACACCCGTTTTTATATATTCTTTTAGTGAATCTAGTTTTTTTATTATCATAATTGATTCAATAGTTAGATTTTTAGATATGATATTTTAATAATATATATTATAAAACAAACCAATTTTTTTGTGTTAAAATTTATGTTAGTTATTTTTTTATAGAAAAATTTATGTTAGTTATAAAATATATATATCTGCACAACATAAAATTAAAAAACTCATTTTTTTTACAATTCGTCCTCTTTTTTTTATATATTTTTAAGTTAATTAGAACAAATTAAACTTTTTATAAACATTGAGCATAAAATTATCACCACATCATTGCAATAGTAAAAAAAAAATCATTTGATTAATACTCAATAATGAATTACAACGTATGGTGCAATAAAATTTATAAAAATAAAATCAACATTTGTCTTATCTACCTTAAAAATCTATTTAAAACAATAAAAACTCACGTTAATAAAAAAATAAACTCCTAATTTGTATCCAAATGACTCATATGAAAAGAAATTGAAAGAGGAAATTCAAAAGTCATCAAGTGGAGAAAAAAATGGAAACAAGAAGTTGAGTAAAAAAGAGAGATGAGGGTCTATATGAGTTTTGCAAAAAATAAAATAAAAGAATAATAAATAATAGAGAAAATCTTATTGAGGAAGTTGAAAAAGTTTGTTAAAGAGATAGGGCTCGATTTTTTGGACGGCACAAAAAATTTGTTTTTTGAAAATACTAAAATGCTTCTCAATAATCTCAATAAGAACTAAGCATAATATTTTTAGGGGGGCAAAATAGAAAATTCAAATTATTTTATATTTACAAAATGAAAGTTTCAACAAATTTATAATCTTTTACCCATGTGATATATTTTTTTTTAGCTTGTTAACTTTAAACATAATTGTGTCTTTGTGCTTACATGTAAGTACCTTAAATATTTTTCGGGTGAAAAAAGCAGAGACATAGAAGTAATTGAAAAAACCATTAATAGATAGTAGATTCAATAAAATAAGTAAAATAAATTTTAGGGTTGCTTCTTTGACAAATAATCAATTGCTATAAACCTATCACCCTAATCTCAGACGTAACTTAGTTAGTCAACCCTAAATCTCTCTTTGATAATATTATACCAAACAATTTTGAAAACATCTCCCCTTTAAGAAGCCTCTAGATCTCCCACATGACATATGTCATTACTTCATCTTTTTCATAACCCTCTTCCCTTATAACCCTCTCTTGAGCTTAAAAAATTCTCCCAAAATACATCTGGAAAAAAAAAAGAAAAAAAGCCCAAAGTTATTATGGGCACTTTTGTTGGTCATGTAGCTCCAGGGTTTGGCTTCTTCATAATTGGGTTATGGCATCTCTTCAACAACATCAAGATTTACACTCTTAATCAATATCAAGATCATATCTTATTTTCTCTCATGGTTTCCCACTCCTAGATTCAAATATCTTGAGCCTTTATTCATCATGGCTGGCTCCACTGCTTCCATAGCCATGGAGCTCTTCATCGGCCCCCGAAGACACCAACCTTTCGACATCAACGTCACCATTCCTTCTTACCACCTCCAAAACTTTGAGCACTCAACATCTCCCTCACTTTCTTTCTCTTCGCTTCTTTCTCGATTCTCCTCGATCGTCTTCGTCCCAAAGCTTATTTTGAGCTAACCCAATTCCTTGGAGGCATAGCTTTTGGCCAAGAGCTCCTTCTCTTCCATCTCCATTCAGCTGATCACATGGGCCCTGAAGGCCAATACCATTTCCTTCTTCAGCTTTTGGTGGTTGTTTCTTTTGCCACTACTCTATTAGGGATTGGTTTACCAAAGAGTTTCTTGGTTGCCTTTGTGAGATCTATAAGCATATTGTTTCAAGGTATTTAGCTTATGGTCATGGGTTTTGCGTTATGGACTCCTGCTTTGATTCCCAAAGGTTGTTTTATGAACTTGGAAGATGGTCATCAAGTTGTTAAATGTGTGGGGGATGAGGCTCTTCATCGAGCAAAATCCTTGATCAACATTCAGTTTAGCTGGTTATTAATTGTCATTACCGTTTTAGCCTTGTTTTTTTATTTGGTTTTGGTTAAAGTATATGAAGATCGGCCGAAGTCGGATGTCGTTCGATACTTTTCAGTAATGACTAAGGAGGAAGAAGAAGATCAATCAGACGTCTATGATTTGGAATCACAAAATAAGGATAAAGAGTCTCAAGGAGCTTTATTGAGATGGGCAACAAACTTACCCACATCGACAATGGAAAGGTAGGGAAAAAAAATACTCGAGTCCAGGCCGATTAGTAGGAACACCTCCTAATTTTATTAGTGTCTTAGTTCTATTGGATAAAACATTTCAGTAGCTCTAACTCTCATGTATTTATTAAAAACTCATTCGTCAAGACTTATACGTATCTTCCTTTCAAAATTAAATGTGCCGTGTGTATAATAGGCTTGGTAGGTTCCTTTATTTTGTTAATTTGTTTAAACTAAATTAGCAAGCCAAAATTAAGTTATCAATAATCGTACGTGATTGGGTATTTTAAATTTTGGCTCCACACGAACGGGTTTAGGAACTTCAACCATTTTTTTGGAGAATAATTTCTATAGTACTATTTTTTTATTATATGTAATCAATATGGATTTTGATGGAATTAAGTTAAGGTCATATCAAAGATTAAGTAGAGTCATTCCTAGCATTTCTTGTTATATAAATGTTTGAGGATATGTAACAATTTAATTTGCGTTTAGTAAATTTTTAATGAGCTCTTAGACATTTAAAAAAATTTATTTACGGCAACATTGTATTTGGTCAAATACTTAGCTTCAAATTTTGACCTTTATTCTTTCAATTTTTAGTCAAATTTAACCAAAAAGGTTGTTAAACAATAAATCATAATAGAGAAAGAGACGAGTAACTTGCTTAATAATTATAGCTTAGATTTGAATGTTATCAATATATCAACTCATACCAATTTTGATAATTAGAATCTCATCTTATTCACTATCTTCAAAAAAAAAAAAAAAAAAAAAAAAACTCTCTTCTTCACGGGAAGCCAATAGAACCAGAAGGCCAATTCTCATATTCTCTCCGAGGAATTTTTTTAAATTTATTTTGTGGATATTTTCTGCCACCTTTGCATGTCTTCAACGTTTCAAATTAACATAGTTTTCCCATCAATATATGTTTTCGTAGAAGCAACTCATGCCCTGGAAGTATTTTAAAACTACACAATTAATTTAATGTATAACATAACATGGATAATAAAACGTGGGTGTGATACAACTTTAATTTTCCGTAATTATATAATATACTCAACTAAATAGTTATAAGTAAATGAGTCATTATTAAAAATCACATACTAAACAATTTCTCTAATCTAACTTTGATGCGAGCGAGTTAGTGCGAGAATTAGACACATATCTAAAAATATTATAAAAAAATTACTTTTACGGTATTTACTACCTTTGCCAACCACCCCTAAAGGAAAAAGCATAAAATATTGAAACGGATTAAGATATGACTATAAAACTTAACATTGCCAAGCAAGATAATATTATAAACCTACACCTAATCTCATACGTAACTATTGAGCAATCCTAGTGTCTCTATGCTAATCCCATCTTCTTATAACATACCAAATAAATTTTAAAACCTTCCTTTGACATATGACATCATTATTTCAGTTTTATAACTTTTTTTTTCCGATTGAGAAATTATTAAATGTGACTCTTCAATACTAAACCATCAAATTTATGTAACCGTCTACCGCTCTCTTCTACTAAAATTTTCTAACCAGAAGCTGCTTCATTATAATCGATATCGATAACTTATTATATGTGATGAGCATCACAATGTGACTCTTGAATAATAAATCATCAACTAATGTAATTGTCTATCTCCCTTCTACTAAAAATGTATAAGTTGGGACCCGTTTCATTGTATAATTTGTCCACTTATCCTTATAAAATCTCTCAACTCAGCCAGAAAAAAACTCACCCTCTCCTCTAAAAAAAAAAAAACCAAAGCGATGGGCAGTTTAGTGGGTCATGTAGTTCCAGGGTTTGGCTTCTTCATAATTGGATTATGGCATCTCTTCAACAATATCATTATCCACATTCTTAATCATCACCCTTCAGATAATTATTCCAAATCCACCAACAGCTTATTTCTCTCATGGTTTCCCACTCCTAGATTCAAATATTTTGAACCTTTATTGATCATGGCTGGCTCTACTCTCTCTGTATCCATGGAGCTCATCATCGGCCCTCGAAAACACCAACCGTTCGACACCGATGGAACCATCCCTTCTTACCATCTCCAAAACTTTGAGCACTCAAACATCTCCCTCACTTTCTTCCTCTTCGCGTCCTTCTCGATTCTCCTAGACCGTCTTCGACCCAAAGCTTATTTCGAGCTCACACAATTACTCGGCGCCATCGCTTTCGGCCAAGAGCTTTTCGTCTTCCACCTTCACTCAGCCGATCACATCGGCCCAGAAGGCCAATATCATTTAATCCACCAACTTTTGGTGGTTGTTTGTTTTGCCACGACCCTATTAGGGATTGGTTTCCCAAAGAGTTTCTTGGTGGCTTTTGTGAGATCTATAAGCATATTGTTTCAAGGTGTTTGGTTTATAGTAATGGGATTTGCTCTATGGACTCCTTCTTTGATTGCTAAAGGTTGTTATATCTATTCGAAAGATGGTGATCATAAAGTGGTTAGATGTGTGGGGGATGAGGCTCTTCATCGAGCAAAGTCATTAATCAACATTCAGTTTAGCTGGCTATTGATTGTCATTACTAGTCTGGCCTTGTTTTTCTACTTGGTTTTGGTTAAAGTTTATGAAGATCACTCAAAGCTGGAGGTTGTTCAATACTTTTCAGTTTTGACTAAAGAAGAAGAAGAATTTGTGTATGATGTGGAATCACAAAATAAGGATAAACTCGGAGTCTCCGAGTAATTTTATTGACACAAAGTGCATCAGGTGGAGTGGTAAAAATCCGTAACAATAAATTAGGTTCGAACACCTTGACTCCTCCAAGCAGGCAGCCAATCCCCCCCTTCCCACACCAACAATAAGTGTGTAAAAAAAGTAAAATATAATAATAAAAAAGTTTGACCACATAGGTAAAAATCTAGCCACAAAAAATAGTAGGTTTCCCTTTAGGTATGAGGGAAAATAAGTAGGTATATTGAAATGGAAAAAGAAAACTTAAGAAAAAGAATTTTCTTGCTTTTCAGAATTAAATGTTGCGTGTATATTGATTATGTTTGTGTACGAATTTAAATATTAAGCTTGGTTTGGGTTTCTTTCATTATGTTATTTTGTAAATTTATTTAAGCTAAATAAGCATTAATTATGTGAGGGGAGTAAGGCTTAAGTAAAAGCCAAAAAAAAAAAACAATTAATATGTGGTTGGTATTTCAAAATTTGGCTCCACACGAACGGTAGGAACTTCTACCTATTTATTAAAGGAAGAAACTTTGGTTGCAATAACGATGATTTTTTTTTTCCTTTTTTTTGGAAAAATCCACGTGATTTCACTTCATTGATTAGGTGCAGCCAAGTTTCTTCCTTTTATAAATGTTGTCCATAATATTTGGTTTGATCGAATAAGAGATAAAGCGAAGAGTAAGTAGGTTTTCCTTCCTAAACCTTCCAAACCTTCAAATATTACATTTTCCTTCCTTTTATTGGATGTGGCTAAAGGAAATGCCAGTGGGTGCCTTCTTAAACCTTCCAAACCCACTGCTTTTAGATAAGAGAGAAAAAAAAACAAACAAACACATGGTCCCAAAATTTCAATTAAAAATTAAAAATAATAATAAAATTTTCTCCACCGTTAAAATGGATCGTTTTTTAATAGAAAATCGTCTTTTAATAGTGCAAAGGTGTTAAAAAAATGTAGGGGTTATCTTGAAATTAGGTGAAAGTACATGAATCAATCTTGCATTTTACCCTTGATTAATATGAGGATAAAAGAGTCATAAGATTATTCAGTGTACTGGGTCACATTGAATAATTTTTCCAATTTTACCTATACAAGCTAGCTAGTGTAAGAAAAAAAAAATACTAAGGAAGATATTTGAGTCCTGACTCAAAAGGAGTTTCTCCTGACTTTCTTACATATCAATTTTATTGTATATAAAATATAACAGTGGAACTTGTGTATTTATTGATAAATTTATATATTTATTAGGGTAAAATGCAAATGAGACCCCTGTGTTTTGTTTTAAATGCATGAACACCCCTTGTGGTTTGAAAATGGAAAATCACACCCCTGTAGTTCCAAAAAATTTCAATCAGACCCCCTCCCCTTCAATGCCAACAATTTTCTTGTAGCCATAACTTCTTCGTTTGAACTCTGATTTGGATGATTCAAGATGTTTTGGAATCATCATTTCAGGCTCTACATAATAGTCACTTTAAAACTTTGAAATGATTAATAAATAAAAGAGTTTATTAACATCAAAGTACTAGGTATGATTGGCACCGTTAACTCTTTTGATTATTGATGATTTAGAAGTTTTAAGTGACTGTAGCGTAGAGACTGAAATGGGGATTCCAAAACATCTTGAATCATCTAAATCAAAGTTCAAACGAAGAAGTTATGATTAAAAGAAAATTAATGATATTGAAAGGGAGGGATCTAATTGAAAAAATTTGGAACCAAAGGGGTGTGATTTGTCATTTTCAAACAACAGAGGGTGTTCATGCATTTAAAATAAGCCATAGGGGTCTCATTTGCATTTTACCCTATTTATTATACATTAATATATTTTATCAAATAAAACTAAGACACGTATAAAAGTTAAAATAAACTTCTTGTCAGGGTCTAAGGTGTCTTCTAAATACATCTCTTATTAGTAATTTAATTCAAATACATTTTTTTTAATGAAATCACCTGAATTTATAATAAGTTAGGTGATACCTGTGGAGTAACAGAGAAATGTGATGGAAATGATGAAGGCAGGTATACTGTGTGAGAGCTAGGTAAAAATTGAAGTCTAATGAAACTTCTAATGCAAAAATAGCATGTTAGATTAGATAGATAGATATAGTGATTTCATATTAATAATCTTGCTCCGTATTTTTTATTTTTTGGAATTTTCGGTAAATGTAAAATTCTCATTATTCCATAACGTAGTATCTCTTGTTGTGTTGTTTGTTTGTTAAATGTTAAAAATTACATGATCTCCTGTTAAGATGGAATTTTTTTCAAAATTCTTGTTTGGACATTGTTTTTTTTTTTTTAGATATTACATTAAATTAGAGGATGAAAGACTCAAGATAATGAAACTATAAAACTATAAGATAAAAAATTTGGAAGTTGAGAAGGGAAATTGATTATGATGACTTTTGTTTTGCATTTATATAAACTAAAATATTTAACAGTAAAGAATACAAGATATATGCAATTTTGCAAGTGGCAACATTTTTTATTGCATTTTTTTCAGAAGTACTTTTGAAAATTACTTCAAAGATATGTGATTGACTAGACTGAAAATATTAAAATTACCACACATACTTATTATTACTAGGCTTTTGCGTCTCTTGCATGACGGGAAGACGTGGTTTGTCTTTTAAATTTTATAATAAAAATGTCAATATTATTATGAAGTTATTTTCTTAACTAATATTTTGAAAATTCAAATTTTATAATGAAATGGAAGAAATTAACATAACTCATATTAAAAAATATCGTTAAGATGAAAAAACTTAAATTTCATGATTTTATATCATCTTGTTATTCATGGATGTAGATGACTAAAGATTAATAATGATTTTATATCATCTTGTTGCTCATACCTAATATTCATTTCCTTTCCATAACTCTATCCTCAAACATCTAGTTTTTTGTTTTTTAAATTGGTGTGTTAGTTCATCTCTATTTACATGTATACATAGTAAATTAAAAGTGAAAATTTCAATAAATTTTTAATTCAATTAGTGAGTTACAAAACTTTTCTACTACTCATTTATTTGGGTTGTTACAAGATGGTATGCTATGTCCTTTGGTTTTGATCTTTTAAAAAATAATCACACTAATGTAATTAGAGAGAGAATTGTTTTAGTGTGTGTTTTTCCCTGCTTGACCTAGTCTTAATATAATTAAAAAAAAATTAGGAACGGAAATGTTTGTTAGAGAAAATAGTAGACAACAAGTTATTAAAAATTAATTTGATTGTTGGGTTTGATTTTAAATTTAATAAGTCTATGAAATTATTTATTTTATAAATATGACCAATAAATTTTACTAAATTAATTTTTGAAATAAGCTCATGATAAAATATATTTGAAATATTTATTAAACGAAGACAATTTTAGTTTATTGTATTTAATTAATTTAATAATAAGAAAGTATATTTAGATAGTATAAAATTTGTTTATTGTATTTAATTAATTGGTAATAATATTCAATTATTAATAATAAGAAAGTATATTTAGAAAATTTTAGATAGTATAAAATTTGTTTATTGTATTTAATTAATTGGTATTGTATTTAATTAATTGGTAATAAAATGATTATTAATTTTGAATGATGACATTATAGAAATTTAAATGAATTATAAGGGTAAAAATGGAAATCAAAAGTTTTTCCTCTAAACCACTTTTTAGATAGTATAGATATAGATTTATAAGCACAAGACTTTTAAGAGAAAAATAGTAAAAAGAAATAAGAAACAAATTATAGTGAGTTCGAATTAAAAAAGTTAAATAAGAATGAAAACATCATTTTCAATTTATTCCTTTCGTGGTTGTTAGGTTTGGGTAGTAAGTTGGGAGCTACATAATTATAACTATTGTTTATTTCTTAATTTTGAAACTTAATATGATGAGTTTGTTAACCCTCTTAATAAACTTATTCATTTTTACAATTTCAACACATTTTACACTTAACAAATTCAATGTACAAACCAAATACGGTGTTAATAACTCCTACGTAACAACTCAAACGACCACGAAAGGAATAACTTGAAAATAATAAAATAAAACCGAATTATTGAACCAAAAGAAAGAAGAAGAAAAAGCGACGTGTCGGCCTGGAGTGGGATGGGATGGGAACGGACTCTTGTGTCGGAAAGGTGTAAAACGACGTCGCAAAAAAAATATCCCTCCGGTTGGTCCGTTCCCCAGAATTCAGGTACGTGATTTCTTCTGCGTCTGATTCTGATTAGGGTTCGACGAAGTATGGTAATCAATTTTTATGACTGAATTTCTTCTTCTCACAGTCTTCAATGGAAAACACCGATCCTGATGAACCTGATAAGAAGAGACCTCATTTCGACTCTTTCACTCCCGCCATGGCTCGCAATTCTACCACTTCTCAACCTGATAACAATAGCGTGAGCCCTAATATTTGTCTTTCTGGATTATCTGCTTCTCAATTTTTTTCAACTTTCTGTAATAAATTATTCTGTGTTTTACTACTGTTAGAGGTAGAAGATTGTTGTATTGTAGAGAGTATGAGTTTTGAACTGAAAGCATCGTCTTCCTTTTGTTTGAGATAGTTGATTATTATTATGATCAAGAAAACTATTTAAAAATGCATGATGATCTATTTGGCTGTTTTAAGATCTTTGACCATTTTTTCCAGGTTGATGCAGCTGTTCTCCATTTCCAGAATCAAAAGCTTGTCCAACAGATAGAGGCTCAAAAGAATGAATTGTATGACCTTGAAACCAAAATTAGGGAATTGAAGGACAAGCAGAGTTCTTATGATGACTCATTGATTGTCATCAACCAACTCTGGAATCAGGTAAATCCCAGTGCTTTGCTTGTTTTCAGTCTATGCTTCCCAATTTTTCCTCGATTCGATTAATTATTTTTCTCTCTATTAGTTGGTTGATGATTTAGTTTTTCTTGGACTACAAGCTGGAGGAGGTGAAGAAGTTTTACAAAATTTAGAACGTTCTGGCCATTCTCATGGTACTTTTAAGTTCTTGCAAATTTGTATAAACAATTTCTTACCTATGGTCCACTTTTCTTTGTTCTCTCTCTTTCTCAGTCTCTTGTTATGGTATAATTAAATTTTTTCCACGTCAAAGATTGATTTGAGCAATTTTTTAGGTTCAATTCCATCCTGTCCAGCGGAGGATATGTTTCTTTGTAGATTGCTACAAAAGGATTCTGTCGAAGTTAGAGGGGACGAACATATTGTGAAATATGTCCAAGAAGCCCTCTCATTGCGTCATGCATCTACCCTGGAGTTGTTTAAATTCTTGGAGGATTTTATTGGCACTCAAAAGGAAAAAACGGAGGACTTAATTTCTGCTTGGAATGGGAAGCAATCATCTGAAGGTCAGGATGATTATTCATTTGTTATAGTTACTGTGTGAGGATGCAGCCAGTTACTTCAATAGCCCTTTCTCAATTGAAGGAACATTTTCATAGGTTTTTTCTGCTGTGGCATCCTTACAAGTTACACCCCTGGCCCTCCAAACACACACACACACACATAGAGCAGGGATGGGGTGGTTGGAAAAAAATTGAAGAAAAAGTTAATTCTTCTTACTCAATAGATGTATTGTCTGATGGTTAGATCTAGGACATTCATTTTTACTTCAATGATAATTGTAGAAGCAGACATGTGACGGTGCATTGTTATATGATCACGGGGTTTTTAGATGCCATCATCCAGTTGTCGAGGATTGATGATATGATGAAAGAGGAGGCTAACAATCTGCAAGAAGTCATCAAAGTTCTACACCTGAAGCATAAAGAATATGCTGATGTGGTTCAAACGTATGTTAGCAGTCATTTGACGGATAAATCTGAGATTAAACGCCTTTCAGGTCTCTAAGGCATTTCTTTTCTTATATTTGTAATCTTTAGTGCATGTAATTGTTTTGTTTGAACACATATTAGACTTAAAGATGGTAAGATTTGGAATGCTTCTTATGAGCAATAAAAGAAAAGATTAAAATTGTTTGTCCGTGGTCATCTTGCATAATCAGTTATCTTGACTCTATCTCAAATTTGTTGATTATCTGTGTTATTTGTTGGTGAAAGATGAGCTAGACGAGAGTATGGCTGAACTTGAAGAATGTAGAAGAAAACTTGTCAATCTTTTGATGCAAAAGGATGTTACACTTGCATCGCATGCCCCCACTTCAGGTGTGACGAATGGAAATTTATCACCTGAAAAACCTGCAGAGAGGACAGTAGGATTGCGAGAATTGAAGGATTCCATTGAGGAAACTAAGGTATAGTTAGATGATTGGATCTCTCTCTCTCTCTCACTCTCACACACACACACCCTCCTCCTAAAAATAAAAAAATAAAAATTATACTCCTGATGGAATGAACAAAATACAGATACTGGCAGCTGATCGCCTTTCTGAGCTTCAAGATGCTTGGGAAGATAATGCAACCTTGTCGAATCAACTAAAAGATCTTGAGGTTTGTAACTCATGTCACTTGATCTCTAGTTTTTTATAGTTGTTTCTGGGACAACTCTTTTGTATTTTCTTTTCCATGGTCGCTTTTAAACATCGCCTGTTTGCTCTTGAAGAATGATATGAAGGATGATAAATATGTACATTCATCCCGATTGTATATTTTACTAAACGACCAACTCCAACATTTGACCGCTGAAGTGGAGCGTTACAGATCATTGACAGATTCTTTGCAGGTTTTGTCTCCTATACTTTCATATTATTTGATGCCCATGATGATGTGATATCTTCTAAATTTTATAATTCAGACTGACAGGTCTCATGTCATGAGAAGGGAGAAAGACTTGAATGTCAAACTGGAGTCTGTAGATGCTGCAAAGGGTTCCATTGTCAATAACGTTTCTCAGATTGAAGAGCTAGAGCATCAGCTGCAAAGACTAATCATGGAAAAAAATGATATGGAAATTGAAATGGAAGAGGCGATTCAGGATTCTGGTATAGTTCATATGATGTTATCTCTCTTTCTCTCTTGATACTGCAATATGTTATTGATTTCACAAGGTGCTTCCATCTGCAGCGAGAGAGGATATTAAAGCAGAATTTCAAGTTATGGCATCAGCTTTGTCTAAGGAAATGGAGATGATGGAAGCTCAGTTAAAGCGTTGGAAGGAGACAGCTCATGAAGCAGTTTCCATACGTGATAAAGTCCAGGAACTTAAGACTTTACTAAGTAGGAAGGTCTGGTCGCCCTTTGATTTTAATCATTCATGTTAGTTATTTGGTCGATATGGTATTAATTTGCACTAATTCTCCTTCCTCTCTGGTGGTAACAAATATGCATGTCCCCTGGGGGAGGGAGGTTTAGGAATGAGGAAGAAGAAATTTACTTGTCTGTGTGTTTTTTTTTCTTTTTTTGAGATAACTTGTCTGTGTTTTTTTGTCCATTTAATATACTAGTTAGTTTATTTTTCCTATATATGCATACAGATTTTGAAGAAGAGGAAATGATTTTCCCTATCAAAATAAAGGAGATGAAAGGATTTTAATTATTTTTATTCTTCTTTTTGGCCATTTGTTTCGGTACTGATGTGTCGAATGATTGTTTGTGGGGAAAGTTGTTCTGGCTGGTATAAATGTGTCTGTTGGCGTTAGTGCTTTTGGATGAAGGCATCAACATGCTTTTGGATGAACGAAGATATAATTTTATATTTTATCTTCTGTAAGTGTCCTAAATAATGTGTACTGTAAATGTGCTTATAATTAAGAATTTGATCATTATTAATTGCTGATACAGACAGATGAGAAAAAGAGCTTAGTTGATATTTGTGCTCAACAAATGGTGGAGATAAATTCTCTCAAGGCATTGGTAAAAATTCTCTTCTCCAAGCATTCTCATAACAATTTCTTCTAGTATTTTTGTTTGAGGGCTTTTTTATAGTATCAAATGTATAATAAAATTTGTCTCATAAAAATGATAAATTCTTGCATGAAGAATTGTATTTTACTTACATATTTTGTCATTATTCCCAGCATGTTCAATAATGTAGATATTTTCTCCTCGTGTATGATATTATGACCAAATATTGACCCTGTTTAGTGTTCACTTTACTTCTTTTCATCACATGACTGTTTAGATTGAATCACATATTGTTTATCTTGTTATTATTATTTTTCTCCTATCTCTATGTTATTGTGACGACTTTTGGTCATGACTGCAGAAAAATAGAATGAATTTGGATTTATAGTGATGGTAAGGTGAACTTTGGAAAACTAGGATTGGAGTGGTGCCTTTGATTCATCCAAGTTTTCACCCAATTAAAAGTCGTTGGCGCCGTTTGCATGAGTTATTTATTTATAAGTTTCAACAACCTAATATTGGAGAAGTAGCTATGGTTTCCAATTTTGAACTTTATTGAAGGCCAGGGGATATCTGCAGGTTTGACCCTGCAAGGTAGTGGATTGCTAATGAAAAAATTTTAGGCGTGAACCAAATATACTACTGTAAAATAGGCAAATATATATTTAACCTCTGATGAAAAATTGAAGTTCGGACGTGAAATTTTTTAGGATCTTTTATAGAGATTGTAGATTTTTTTGTTGTTGCATCTAATAGATATTTTCATTCCAACAGAGAGACATGAACTTAAAGTTTAGGACATTGAAAGTTCAGTGAACTCTCCTATCAAATTGCTTCAGAAGTTAATAATCTCTGACATAGAATTCATCCCCAACAAAATTACTGCTAGAGTAGTTTTTGTGGACCACCCTTCATAAAATCCACTATTTTGACAGGTGACAGTCCAGATTTCTTAAGAAATGCCTATCACCGTGACCTAATTGACATGCTTCGAGACTATTAAGAATTTGGATCACACATTTTCCCATTGTGCTTTTTCCAGACAATTAAGAATTTCTGGCACACCCTTGTGTTTACCTGGTGGCCTGATTGATTCACTCTTTCAATTAATGATTGGCTTTCTATTAATGATTAGCCAAAACTATATGTTTCAATACCATCAGAGTTTTTTTATATCCGTGAGTGTCCGTGTCAGCTTCCGCGCACCTCAACTAATCTCACGGGATAACCACACAACCCTACAACACTTGGTACATTGGGAATCTCGTAGGATAGTATCCTAGGTGGTGGCCGCACATGGTTTGAACCCATGACCTCAAGACTTTTAGGAAAGCCCCTTGGCCACCAGGCTAACCCATTGTTGGCTTGATGAAAAATGTAGTGTAAAGACGTGATTCCTTTAGCTTGAAAACAAGATTATTGTTGGAGCTACTTGTCCAGACGACTATTTAACCTCATTAGTGAGCATTTTTTAAACGCCTGTTGATATTAGGCTTAGGTGAATTTCTTATCCCCTCCCCTGTTTGATAAAGGGAAATTTCATTGGGTTGCAGATTTTTATGCAGTATTTGTACAAATATCAACTCAAAAAAGTATTTACAAATATAGCAATTTTTATCATGTTTATTAGTGATTAACAATGATTTATGTCTTTAACAGTGATAAACATAGTGTAAAAATATATAATTCAATGTTTCTTAGTGATAAATTCGATCAAAATTTGCTATATTTGCAAAAAAAAATTGAGCTTTTATTTTTACAAATATTACTAAAAAATAATTGCTAGATTTGCAAATGCCCCTTTGATAAACTGCCTGTATTATTTCATATATTAAAAAAGGAGAAGGTCATGATTCTCACTCATCGGTATTAGGCTGTGTTAGCAAGTGAAATTCATTGCTGACATGCTGGAATCATTTGTATTGCAGATTGAGAAGTTGCAGGAAGAGAAACTTGAGTTGGAATTATTTTTGGACATGTATGGACAGGAAACTTATGATGAAAGGTACTTCAATTTTTTGTTTTAGGGTGTTATCTGTGTGACTACAACGTACTGGTAGATATGTATTTATTCCCATTGCTTTCTTGAAACCTGAACTAGACATGTTATTTATAGATCGAACTTTGAATTTTGATATTAGAGGCTTGGGGGAAATCAAAGAATCAGAACGCCGTGCTTGCTCTCAGGGTGAAGTTTTAAGAAATGCTTTGGATGAGCATAGCCTAGAATTGAGAGTCAAAGCTGCAAATGAAGCTGAGGCTGCTTGTCAACTACGGCTTTCTGCTGCAGAAACTGAAATTGCAGAGTTGAGGTCTAACCTTGATTCTTCTGAAAGGTTTGTTCTCCTGATTATGTTTTGAAATTTACTTAGCTATGAAACTTCTAACTTATTATTCAACAGGTTACATGTATGAAAATGTTTATTTCGTCCCCTTGATTCCTTGAGCAAAGGAAATAGTTTTCAATATTTTTGTTCCTTCACTTTATCTGGAGCTGGGGGGATGAGGTTGAGATAAAGTTTGATGTACAAAACCTGAGCGTCTATCTTGTTTTTGCTGACTGGTAATGATTATGATTTACGATGGGGCTGTTTTTGTTGGTTTTGTAAAATACTGACTTTTGTTGTCTCAGCTATTTCAGATTTTGATCTTGTGAGGACTTGAAAACGATTTCTGTACTCGTATTTTTTCCCACCTTGGCCGATAGTGATGTGGCTGTTTCTTTCTGTTTTCCGGAAGTCTAATGCTTTTTGTCTCAGTTATTTGAGATAGTGATCTTGTGTGGACTTGAAAATGTCGTTGAAGTAAAATAATGTTTAATACTTGTATTTTTCCCACTTTTGGACATCTATGGCTTGAATCAATTACAAAATATATTTTCATTTGGATAAAATAGTGGTGTTACTAGTGTACTGGTGATGGGGCATGTAATGTTTTGATCTCGAATAATTTTTTCACTATCATTATGGAGACATTAGAAATTGTCTTTGAAGTGTTTTCTATAATTCTTTCAGGGATATCTTGGAGCTTACTGAGGCCATTAAAATTAAAGATGTGGAGGCAGATGCTTATATATCCGAAATAGAGGTCCCTTATTTTTTTTGCCACTTTGTTCTTTATTGATCTTTCTCTGTTTCTCCTAGCATGTGATTGTTCATTATTACATATGCTTATTTACCTTAAAACATTTCTTTTTGTTTGATTTGTTATAGACCATTGGTCAAGCATATGAAGATATGCAGACGCAGAATCAGCATCTCTTACAGCAGGTGACCGAGAGGGATGACTATAATATAAAGGTCTGTCTTTTTATCTGCTTACCCAAATTGTTCCTTGGATCTTGAATTATTTCTTCTTCATCTATTTTGGCATTTATTATTAACAATGTTGTTGATAACTTGGGCTGTAAATTCCAATTGATCGTGATTTATGCAGCTAGTTTCAGAAAGTGTGAAGACAAAGCAGGTTCAGAGCCTGTTACACTCTGAAAAACAGGCTTTGGCAAAGCAGCTTCAACAAATCAATGCATCTCTTGAATCTCTTAAAATAAAGACTACCCTTAGTGAAGATCAGGTTAGATTTGTTTTGCTCTCTGAATGATACTGCCTGATTCCTTTTACCAATCAGTATCTTTATTCTGCAGATGACAGTTAGTCTGACAGATGCCATTAAATCTTCCCAAGAAGTAAGACATCTTGCAATCAACCTTGAAATTGCGAAATGGGAGCTAGCTGATTCTGAGAGAGAATTGAAGTGGCTTAAGTCTGCTGTTTCTTCATCTGAGAAAGAGTATGAGCAAACACGGCAGCAGATAAGTGACATTGAAGTAGAATTGGAGAATGAAAGGTGCGTTTTAGGTGTATTTTTAGTTTTTAATTCAGTGTTTCTTATTTTACGTAAAAAATGGCATCAACTATCATTTCCATCTGTTTTATGTTGAACTCGGAAGCTAAATATCATATAATTATTATCTTACTGAGTATGATTTTGTATTGTTAATCTACTGTCACAAATGCAGTCAGTCTTCACAATTTATTTCATGCTGTTGAAAGCAGAAAACAAGTTTATTATCCCTATGGAAAATACCAGCAGATGCATATATAGTTCCTAGTTCTATCTTTTTGCCCGTCATTGGATGGCAAGATGAATGAGAGAAGACTGGTTGGAGTGCAATATCACGTGAATTTAGATGTCTTTGGTTGCAACTTAATTGATTTTCAATTCACGGATGGAAAAAAACAATACTACTAGCTGCCTGATCAATTTTAAAAAACTTCTCTGATCATTTTACACCTTATAGGTTGCAAATGCATCAAATATTTTTTGCTTTAATCAATAAGACTTCATCTGCTTCTGACTGCAATATTATTGTGAACAGAAGCTCTAGGGAGAAGCTTGAGGAAGAGTTACAGGAATTGAATGGTAAGGTGGCCAAGATGAATTCTGAAACTGGAGAGGCTGCAGTAAAGAAATTGCAGGATGAAATTCATGCCTGTAAGACTATTCTTAAGTGCAGTATTTGTAATGATCATCCAAAGGAGGTGAGATATCACATGTATTGATGCCAATACATATTTCTCGGTGTCTTTCCGGATTGTTGTGATAAATCAATGATATATTTATTGATGATTTGGCAGGTTGTGATTGTCAAGTGTTATCACCTGTTCTGCAGTTCATGCATTCAACAGAGAATCGAACGGAGGAATCGAAAGTGTCCTGCTTGTGGAACCGCATTTGGTCAAAATGATGTTCGAGGTGTTAAAATATAAACAAATTGTATCAATGTAGTTAGAGTTTTACTCGGTTTTCTTCTCATGATAATATTAACAATTTTGAACCCAAAGCCCTTGGTTCTCAATCTTTATAGATGACTTCAGAGCTCATGGTCTTGTGTAATTTATTGAACTTCTTTCCTCCAAAGCATAAAAAAGGATTGGGAAAATGCAGTAGATATGGTAGATAAAAACGTAGTTGCAGTGCATCGGTTTTGATTCGTTTGAGTTTCATTTTCTCATTAATCTAACATTGACATGCCGTGGTAGGACTTAATCTAAACAAGGGTTTTATGGGTCTTTAAAAAAAAAGGTTGGAGATTTAAGCATGCGACATGTATAGCCAGTTTCTTGAGTGTTAGATGCATAGATATAAAGATTCTACATCTGCCGTTGGTGATATGGCTTTACTCTTGCTTTTGGAAATATGTTGGAAACATAGACGCCTTCCCCAATTTCATTTTCCACGTAGATGTAATTGTTTCAATTGATCATTTCACATCAATCATAGATTGTCTTTTATTTTAGCGTAAAATGCAAGAATTACTTCAGCATATTCACCCAATTTCAAGTATCATCCATGCATTTTATTTTTTTCAAAATACACCCACTTCTCAAGAAGTCATCATCTATTAAAATATCATCCATTTTAACATTAAAATATTATGTCATACTTTTTTTTCAAAACATTTAATAGAATATTAATATTTCTTAACCTTTCTAACTAAACATGGGTAAATAAAAAGCCGAGTCCCACATTGTTTATATTAGCATTCAGTCAGCCTTTGCCTCAAAAAAATTATCATCTCATTTGAAAATAACAATCTCCTTATCAAGATTTTTACAATAGCATCCGGCCTATACATTTCATTTTGCTACAAATCGAACATGTAAGAATCGAACCACTAATCAGGCACAAATTTCAGTATGAAACTTTCAAAAATCGTAGGTCCCATTTTTTTTGACTCAATGTTAGTTGAAAAGGTTGAGAAATATTAATATTCTTTTAAAATGTTTAAAAAAAGAATAAATTATAACTCAATGTGAAAATAGACAGTTTTTTTAATAATGGTTTCTTGACAAGTACAAGGGTGTATTTAAAAAAAAATGAAGTGCAACGGTCATATTTAAAATTGGATAAAAGTGCAGGAGTCATTCTTGTATCTTACCTTTTATTTTAAGTTGTGATGCTGTTTCATTTTCCCCATATAGCATTCGAAGTGGTTATCGTTAATGTTTGGATGGACTCATGCTATTTCATTCACTTTGCAGCATCCGGTGAACAAAGACATTGTTGAATAGTTTTCCACGGGATTTGTAGGACTTTGAATCTCAATAGAAGATTTGAAATCTTTAGTGATTTTCAATATTGTTGTCACTTGTATAAATTTCATGTGAAAATGGTTGAATTTTACAGGAATCTTGAGTAATTTATAAATTACAACTTTTAACTTTACATTCATAAATTATGAACAAAAATCACTAATTAATTTTCATTTTCCGTTTATTTCCATTTAACTTCCGCATAAAAATTTGAAAATAGATTTATTTCAAATTTTACTCGATCCAAACAAAATGAAGGATTTAAAATCAATTCTAGGTAAAGTTAGAAAGATAATTATGAACATAAATAAAATTTGACATCTATATATCCTACACGGTCTATCATTAAGATCTGGAAGCATCGAAATCTAATTCATCGTACGGTACTTTTAAGTTTACAAACCCAACATACAGAAAATCGAGTCACTAAAAACCAAGCAGGGTTTATCTGAACTGGAAACTCAAATTCAAAAAATTTTAACCCCAAAAGCGGTTACTTGGTTCTCATTTAGCCAGATTACTCCATTGCTGCTGTGAGACAGACGCAGACGAGGGTGAGAATGGATCATAAATTTGTTGTCCTCCAGCACTTAAAGAAAGATTACTATTGAATTGCTGATTATGAGCAAGGCGGCTGTCAGGTCGGGTAGGGAAGCCTTGTTCAAATTGCATGGGATTCCTTGGCCTCTGTGGAAAATTTCCTTGCAAATTTGGCATTTGCATGGCCGGACCAAAGTTCCCTTGATGCATTTGTGTACGAGGAGCTGAATCCAGGAAAATGGGAAGTCTAGGTGGGACTGAAAACCCAGTGGGATTTGAAGCTGCACGCTCTTGAATTTGAGGATTACCCATCTGGTTGCCAGTTTGTGTCCCCAGAAACAGTTGACTACCATGTCTAGGAAAATTCGGAACGGCTAGACGGAAAGGTGGTGTCCCAGGGGCAGACTGTTGTAATGCTGAAACAGTTTGCAAATTTTGAACATGTGGATTGATAACTGTTTGCGCAGATGGATTTTGTGGACCACGAGGTTGGAATGTAAAACTTCCTGTACTTGTAGGTGGTTTTAGAGGAGTTGAAGCAGATCCTGCAAGAAAATTTGGATTAACTGCTGGTGAAGGTAGTAGTGTTGGAGCTGAAAATGGTAGGCGAGGCCCCATCTGATGTGATGGAATTGGAGTTCTAATAGGGCGATTGGTAGGTATACCCGTTGCTTGGGGGGTGGGTGGTCCAGGAGCTGCTCCAGATGTAAAACCCTGTTGTGGAACTGCAGAAGGTCCAAATGATGGGGGAAGTGATAGAGCCATATGTCCCATGTTATTTGGTGCTAGAGATGATGAACTGCCAACTGCCGCTCCAGACAATCCATGAGAGATCATGGTAGGTATCATCGAGCGTTCAGGTAGTGATCCTGATGTTAAGCTACTAGGCACAAGTTGAGGAAGAGGGGAAGGTACTGATGACCCTGGCATATTTGCGGGTAACCCTGAAGGTGATGGACCACTACCAATGAAGTTTGGAGTCGAAACATTAGACTGAACCAATGAAGACTGTTGAATAGGTAACGCATGAATTCTAGGTGGGCCGACATGACCCAGGCTAGCTTGAGCCATGAAAGGTTGCTGCAATCCTTGTGCCAGTAACTGTTGTCTAGGGGAATGAACAAGAGGATTCCGGAAAGCTGGGTTGAAAGCTATTGGAGGTGGACGTCCAAACATGGATGGCGCATTAGAAAAATTGGATGTTGGTGTTGACAAATGGATCGGATTGTTCAGAATTGTTGTTGAGGGATTTGGCTGGGAAATTAATCCAGCGCCAGGCGTTAAATTGTGAGAAGGGTCCGTTGGGAACCACATACTAGGATAATGAAACTGCCCTTGTATTGGAGTTGGCGCATGAATTTCCACTTGTCTCATAACTCCCTGATTTAGCGCAGTAGTAGTCAGCCCAATATTTGAGGTTGCGGTAACCTCACCATGACCGGAATTTTTTTTGTTATCCCCAGAAACTAAATCAGACGATGAATAAGTGGCTAAATTTCCCTGTGAGAAGTAATTAAAAAACTGTAAATAACAAGCGGAAATTATAAGATGGAAATTAGTCTATTTTCTATAAGTAATTAACTCACCGGTATTGACATGATTAGAAGTTCTATAACAGAAATGGCTGCATCAATTTTATCAAATGTATCAGCTGACATGTAAACAAACAGCTCTTCATAAGCATTCTGAGTCCCGTGTCCATCAGTTGGTTTGATTTCACACTGGAAAAGAAAAAATTGAAGCATAGAAAAAAAAGTTATAGGATACTCATGATCAGTGCTAGAAGCTTTGTCCTTAATAAGCAGTCATTTCCTTGTTTTTTGAAAAATAGTCATTAATAAGATGAAACATTTCACTCTGCATAATGAAATGAAAAATAAGATCACAACATGCCAGAATGTGTATAACTGGTGTGGACTATTTTATGCTTCAATGGGTCAAAGGGATCACCTTTTCACCCGTCTCTGCATTAATACCACAGATTCGTAATTTGACTCCAGTTTCCTAACATGTTTGGTGAATGAAAACAACTATTAGAATTCAGAAAGGGTAGCAAATAATTATGCAGAAAATCTCAGTCTAAGAGACTTTTCTTACTTTTTCTAATCGCTTTTGGTTTTCACCATCGGGACCATGTATTAAGCCAATAAAGTTGTAACCAGGATATTCTTTAACCTGCAATGTAAAAAAAAAAAACCCGCATGGGTATGGAAGATCAGAGCTGCAAGTGGTCTAGAAAAACTTACAAACATTGGTAACTCAAAAAATGGAATAGTGAGCGAAAATCTCATTCTCCTGTGTACAGTGTACTAGAAGTTATTGGTAGATCACTTCAAAGTTTCAAGTTAGAAAAGATGATTAGAAAAGTTAGAATTGAGGCAGTACACATGAAATAATGGGTTATTCATTCTTTCGCAAATCAACCAAGGGGGTTAAACTTTGGCATCATCAGACCTTTTTCTTATCAAAAGGCAAACTATAGCATCTACAAGTACTTTCGGTTTATGATTAATGAACCAGTTTTTTAAACAAAGAAAATATAAACACAACAAGTTACAGTAAGCTCAAAGAGGCATTAAATATAAACACAACTAGTTACAGTAAGTCTAAACTTACCGGGAGAAGAAATCTGTCCTCCTTCAACAATGGCCTATAATCAGGAGGGGCCTTAAAACTTGGATTCAGTTTTAGTATTTCACCTGTCCATCATCAAGAACAACATTTCAACAGATAGCAAGCAAAAAACAAATGAAGGATATAATGGAAATGGGTAATTAAGCATACCAATAACTTCTCGTTTTTCAAGTTCCAAAAGCTCAGTATTCTGCACCTGCAAATCATGAAGGAAGCATACATCAAAATCGCGAAAAATTATTAACCACTCCATTTTGAAGAAAGAAAAAATGGTCCATGGAAATAATATGAACTCTGAATTCACCTTATAATTCACTTGAGGTTCAGGGGATTTATCCACTAAATTCTCAGCTTCTAATGCTAAATTTTGTGCATCTGGAACCTCCAGAATTCCAGAGTTGAGAAGTTGTGTAATTTGTTCCAATCGAGTCTGCTCAAAATATGTATAACCACAGAGGCAGTTATGTCACTAAGTAGCACCTGGAATGGGAGTCTTCCATGCAAAACAGTCACACAGAAGACACTTGACATTTTAGCACCAGATAAGAAGGTTGAAATTCAATTGTAGCAAACTGAGAACATTCAACCATTCAGTAAAAATGGGGGAAGTTGCCTTTCAAAAGTACAACATTTTCAATTAAAAGTAAACAATACAAATTTGTGGCACTTCAGAAAAAATGAATAAGATGCCGGGATACACATGTTCTCATGATTGTGAGTTGTGCCTATAAACAAATGGCAATCTTATATGAGCGAGAAAGAAATAAGTAGAGGTTCGCAAATACCTGATAGGCTAAGACCCTTCCCTTTCTAACTACAGTATCCTGTGTTAAATCAGGTCCCCACTTTGTTTTCCTTTGTGTCTGCTTGTCATTTTCTTTTTCTCCATTAGCTGATTCACTCCCTCCCAACTTTTTGTTCCCCCGGAAGATGGGAACCATAGACCCCGAAAGTTTGTTTTTCGGTATAACAAATCCAGTTTTTGCTGCAAACTTGGAAACCTTTGGGATTTGGCTGCCCATTGATGCAGCAGACGAAACAGTTGTTCCAGACATTTTGACATCTCCAGGGTCAACATGAGATGTCTTGTCAACCTCTACACTCATATCGATTTCTCACCTTTACAAGATATGATATAGAAAATTCATAAGAAATGATGAATAAATGCAAATCCTAAAGCTTCAATTTTACACTACATTAGTTTTTTTTTCATTTTGATAGGAAACAGAACTTTGAATAAACCTTGACATTGATTGGAAACTTACAACGAATATTCAATAGCAATTGCAAAAAAATTCAATTGAGCTATGATCAAATAGAATTTTTATCTAGCCATTGCAATTCTTAGCTGGTGAATTCAAAAAACAAGGAAAAAACATAAATTATTACAAATTTTCACACTCCCACGGGAACAACATCTCTCAGTAAATAAAAACCTAGAACAAAAACAAGTTTGTTGCTTAGTGTGTGGTAACAATGGGGGAAAAAGAGAATTGAGAATTCAAACAATTACAGTCCATTTCTGTTTTTATACTAAAAACCTAGTTATATAAAAAAAGAGGCGATACAGAGATTAAGTAAAAATAAAAACCTGGCAATATCTTCTTCTTCTTCTTTCTTCTGCTTCTTCTTCTTCTTCTTCTTCTTTCTTTTGCTTCTTCTTCTTCTTTCTTCTTCTTCTTCTTCTTCTTCTTCTTCTTCAGAATTGCAGGAAACCAGTCCTCCGGGACGGGGCGGGACGGCTCAGACAGAAGACAAAATGAGGTTTGCTTTGTTTCCGGTCCGGGTTTCTTTTTTATTTGTTATCAAAAGAAATTCATTTGTAAAAAAAAAAAATTCATTTTCCTTTTTATTTGTTATCAAATCTGGATTTGACAAAAAAAAAATATATATATATATATATATATATTATGGGCTCAAACTAGGTCACAAACAAGCCCATTAGTTTATTTGTTATCATATGTGTCGTTATCCCCCCTTTTTTTCGATATTAATTAAATTGAGAAAAGTGTGACTCAAACCAATAATATCATAAGAAGGAAATGAATATGTAACAAATTGAGTTATGTTCATGTCGACAAAATGACTTTATTTTATTGTGTGGTATTTATAGATATGTTAAAATGAACTTTAATATTTTATACATTTGTTAACCTAAAAAAATGTTTATAAAAATGTCAAAATTCGAGTGACACATTTACAAATATATATCAGTAAGTCACTAGGTTACCGTATCCGTAATAATATATCAGTGATTGATTATCATTGATTTACCATGATATCCACTCATATACTATCAATAATTGACCATAACCGATTTTCCTTGATACACTATTATCGATTTTCCATCACTGAAATATTGAATCTCGAAATTGGAAGAGTAAAAATTTGAATTCTCATCAGAAATATGGGGAATACAAGTTGGAAGTTTCGGGTTTTATTAAATTTGAGAATGGGTATGAGTTTTGGCCAAAAAAACCAATAATTTTGGGATGGTTTTTGGGTTTTATTTAATTATCATAAGAAAATTTAGGGGCGGCAACGGTAGAAAATCTAAGAAAAAATAAGTTAGAAAGATACTTATGAAGAAAAGAAAGAAGAGGGCAATTTCGAAATTAAACCCGCTTTTAAAGTTATGATATATGTGTTTAAAAAATATAAATATATAAATATTTAATTAAATTTTAACACACGTGTCAAATCCCCTTTTATTGTTTGAAAAAAAATAAAAAAAATAGTAAAAGTTTTGTTTAAAAATGAGTTAATTTTTTTTTAAATAGTTAATCATCAATTTATGTGAGAGAGTAGTAATTTGATTAACTCTGGTAAATGATAATCACGTTATTTTAGATAGTAATTACCACACAAAGAAATATTTATCATTCTAAACTTAGAGTCCGTTTGAGATAGTTTTTAAAAGTGTTTTTTTAATGGTTATAAAAACATTTTTTTTTATTAAAAACATTTCTAAACACTTTTAAAAGTTATCACAAACGTATACTTAATCATACTTTCATTTACCACACAAAACAGATACCAAGCATGGCACGAATTGGATAACAATCACTTTCATTCTCAATCTCTCCATTTTTTATTATTTTTAAATTATGATTATGTAATAAAGCAAGAGTTTTAAAGATAGTATTTAGACCTAATATTTAAATTGTGCGAATATAGACAAAGCGGGTGCATTGATTCATCTTCTCAACTAATTCATTCAATTTTCTATACGTTTTTTTTCCTCCAAATAAACTTTCAATTAAAGTTTAGACAGTATAAAATGAGGTAGATAACTTAATTAAGCAAATAGTTATGAGATATGTTTGGTCACTTTTTTTTTTGATAAAAGATATGTTTAGCCACCTTAACATCTCTTTTTATTCAAAACTATTAGTGCTTAGCTAAAATTAATAAAATGGAATTTTCTTTGGGTAACAGATGTAGACACCCATTTTCGTTCGATCCTATTTAAAAATTAATCAATTTGTACAGATTTTTTTAAAAATAATAACTTTTGATTTAAATTGATTCTTAAAATTAAAATTGCTTTTGATAAATACTTTAATTACAAAAAAATAATATTTGACATAATTTTTTAAAAAAAAAAACTTGATTTGATTTGATTTAGGAATAATTTTGAAAAGAAATAATCTTAGTCATGAATTGTATATAGTTTACGAAAGCATGAATTTTGGGCCAAATTGTGACGAGGCATATCACTGATTGATTTGAATTTGGAATGAATTAATAATCAAAATTTTCATTTCCTTATTTACTCTCCCGATTAGCCTATAAAAGGATACATATTTGACCTAAAAAAAGACACCACGAAGACAATACATATTCTCTGAAAAAAGGGTCTTATTCTATCAGCCTTCATTCCTTTTCCCACAGCCAAGAAGCTTCGCTTTCGTCAATTGGGTATAGTATTAAGTTCTTCCAAAAAAAATTTATCATCTAGATAAATGTTATCATTGTATTTTCTTTACGCTTTAATATAATACATCTATTTTAGTAAAGAAAAAAGAAGTAAAATTTCCACGGTTTAATTGATCCATATTTTGTATTATATGAGTCAAATTGAAAACTTTATTTCATATATAAATATGTGTGCATTTCCTTTATTTTATTTTTTATTAATTTTTATTGTTTGTCTTATTACAGTGGCTTGCACTTGGCTATATGTTTTTATTATATCCTACGAATTTATTTTAAATTAATATATGTAATACTTTTCATATTAATTTAAAAATTAAAATTTCTTTTCATTTTAAATTGGTAAAAAATTTCGTCTCTTTCTCTGTGTACAATATCAGTGCAACTGTTATAAATTGTTTGTTATATATATATAATTTCATTGATTGCAAGTTTTATACCATAATTACGTCTGATCTATTTATTTATTAAAAATATGATTTAATTTGAATATCTCCTTTTAAAATTAGTTATTTTACAAGGTTTACGTTTGATTGATTAAATTTATCAAACTCAATTAAATATGACACTAATAAATAAATTTTCTCATGCTTTAAAACTATTGGAATTTTATTATTTTCAATCTTTTATCAATTAAGGACTTGTGATATATTTGTTGAAATCTCGATAAGTGCGTTGAAATCATCACGTTTGTGAAGACTGCGTAATGTGCTTATTGGGGTTCTCATATAAGTCTACGAAAACCCTAAAAAATATAGAATATGTATTTTTTTTTAAATAAATAACATTACGTATATTATTTCAAAAATAAAAGAAAAGTATTTTAAATATATTTCAAAAATAAAAAGAAAGTATTTTAAATAAAAATTAAAACGTTTTAAAAATATAAATACAATTCCTATGATGGGATTTTGGGACGTAAAAACTCTCAATTTCTTTAGGTGAGGAATTTTCTAATTCCAATATTGTTCAATTAATGGCCATAACCCCGCCTATTGTAATCTCAATTCTTACTTTATTCTTAAAGTCGGGAAATGATTAAATGAGATATTTGTTTTCATAAATTAAAATTAATATCTTTAAATTATTTAGATAAGGATCATTTACTAATTAGGATAATATAAAATAAAATATAGTAACCATTTTTTAACGGGTGTTGTAGGGTGCTAACACCTTCCCTACACATAAATGACTTCCGAACCTAATCTTGTTTTCGTAGACTTTTTATTTAAATCAATTTGGTGATCAATCACATCCAAATATGGTTGATGGCGACTTCCACTTCATTTTCATATAAGAGACCTAATACATATGGATGTCAGCCGCTCCGCGTCGGAACGACGTTGTGACAACAGATTTTAATGTAATATTTATAAACATAAAACTATTTCTAAATGTAGCAAATTTTATTGTGTTAATTAGTAATTAATATTGATTAGTATATGAATCAGTAATTCATTTATTACAGAAAATTATATAATTGAATACTAATCACTCATTATTGAAATCAAAATTTATTATATTAATAAATAGTTTAAACTATAATATTTTGATAAATATTACCGAAAAATGGATACATTTACAATTATCACTTCTTTGGCTTATATTGAAGGTAACTATGATAGCAAAGTTTCAAGAGAAATCTTGAAGTTGTTGTGAAGAGTCCAAATGGACATCTTGAAATTAATTAATGAAACATGAGTATGAATCCTGATATGGTCTACAGTTGCATAAATATATTATATTTATTATATATGTGATACAGCTGTCTTTGACCACGTCCATTATACTAAAATGGATCCACTGGCCCATCTATTGCCCGGATAAATTAACAATTCAAACATTATTTAATTATCGTTGCATATGCTTTTAATTAGGGTTTTGAAGATTTTGGCATATTAGGTTTAGATCCCTTTCATCATCTATATCTAATGAGGGTAGGTTCATAAGCCTCACTCATATTTATTACATATGTTTAATTATCTCTAATTTTTTTTTTCTTTATAAATATTCAGTTTTAAAAAATGTAAGGTTTATTAAACACTTCGAAATGATTTTAAAAACGCGAAATTTATATTGAAATTCATGTACTAAATACGGGCCACATAAATTTGGGTTTTAAAAATTAATATTCTAGCACATCTAAACATAGACTACACAATCTCATGTTTCATAATCTTAGACTACACAAATTTATACTCGACAATTTCTTCTACTAAACATCCTAATATATCTTAGGTTATTTTAGGTTTTAAATTATTTTAATTGACACAACTCGTCTTTATTAATAATAATAATAAAATATTACTCTAGTCTCACTCACACTTCAAATAGCCTTACTATTGAATTATTATTAGAATCAACATCTCAAAAAAATTTAGAAGTCCAAATTTAGAGACGATGGAAATTTAAATTTTAAACCCTTCAAAATATAAAAATATTCTTTATCATAGCTATAAATTACTTAAATACATAATTTTTTTCCATATTCAAACAACTCACTATGTAGCAATCAAAGAGATACCATACAACAAACCAATGAAGATTCATAATGTTGGCCAACTATATAACATTAATTATTTACCTAAAAGTGTTTTTTTTTTTTTTCAAATAAATAGAAGAGAGAGGACACATTATATGTTCTAGGGTAACTCATATAAATACTTGGGGTGGGTAAAAAGTGGAATTTTCGACTTTTTATGGGGCAGCTTTTCAAAAGAAAAAAAATTGTATGGGGGTAGTTTTTTTCCTTATTGTGACTACTATTCCTCCTCAAGCAGCTGTCTCCTAGACACATCGAGAAAGGTGTATAGTACTCTAGTACTTTCCTCCAATTATCATTAACTAATATTATGATAATTGTTAACTTTAGATTAAAGCTCAACCTATGACTTTATTATTTATACTACTCCAAAAGTTTTTATTCAATTGGGGATGTTGTTTGAATTTATAAACTCCACATTTTACTTGCATTTTTAATTGATATAGGAATTTTATCGCACCTAACAATCGAAGTGTAATTATTATCAATAAAAATTAGGGATAACTAAACGACAACATGTAGTTTGCTCTTGTTTTCAAATCACATGATTTTAAAATATTTATAAACACTATGTACATTTTAATAAAATTGAGACACGTGATTATTAAAAAAAAAAAAGAATAGAGTCGCTTTAAATGGATGTTTGGTATGAGAAAATATTGAGCCATGTGGTGGCTTGATGTTGTGAAAGTCTCGATATGTTTTGGATGTGTCAGGTATGAGTTTTAGACATCTGAGTTTATGTAACATGTGTTAGGTATATACGTTTTAATATATATTTTATATTGTTGAATTATTTTAACTGGGTTTAACAAATGGATTAAGTTTGAGTTGGTTAAAGCTCAAACTTAGTCCAATTGTTAAACCCGGACTCTTTCTACCAAACATAGAGGAGTTCTTCCTTTATCATATAACCTTCAAAAAAGAGGTTGAATTTCTAAATATTTATAGATGGAATTATAGAAAGTGAGATCAAATAATTTTACTACTAGATAAGAGAGAGAGTTGACAAAAGCTGTCAACGGAAGGTCCCAATAATGAAATCACAACGGTATAAGGACAACAATAACTCCTAAACCAATCACCACCCACTGCCTTAAATTCCTTACATCCTCATCTTAATATTTAATAAATAACCAAACTCAATGGCATAAAATCAGGAAAGAAAATCCAGCTGCCAAAGGCAAAAACAACTTCTCTAATTTCTCTCTATCTATCTATCTAGCAATGGGATTGAAATTGAAAAATGGAAATTTGGGATTTCCATACATATTTGGCTTTGGATTGGTTATTGTAATTGGAATGGTTAATTTAGTAAGTTGTAATAATATAGACCAAGACAGGGCTGAATGTGCAGATCAAGTGGTGGGGCTTGCTACTTGTTTACCATATGTGGGTGGTGATGCCAAAGCCCCAACTCAAGATTGTTGTGGTGGCCTTAAAACGGTTCTTCAAAAGAGCAAGAAATGCCTTTGTGTTTTGATCAAGGATCGTGATGACCAAAGTCTTGGACTCAAGATTAATCTCACTCTTGCTCTTTCTCTTCCTACTGCTTGCCATTCCCCTGCTAACATTACCCAATGTGTCGGTTAGTCGTTACAATTTCTCTTTTTCGTTTATATCTCTCTCTACATATATCGGTTTGAATTTTTAAAAGTTCCGTTTTTGTGCTCGAATCTTTTATAAGATCTTGTTTAATTCTTCTTTAACTATCTTCTTTTTTAACTTTTAACATAAAATTCATGTGACACGGTTTTAGAACAGATACATCAGGTTTTTTAGTTAGATAGCAACATATAGTTGAATAGAAATTGGAAAAACGGGTTGATTTTGTATAGTTGAAAGTGAGAGGCTATCATATACTCACAAATTAACATAAAAAATGACAGTTTTTTTTTTACTTTTATCTTTCCTTTCATTATTGCCTTTTTGTTTTTTTAGTAAATGATCCTATTCTTTAACTCTCTATGAAGATCTTTTGCATCTACCACCTAACTCCAAGGAAGCAAAGGAATTTGAGGGAACGATAGGCGTCAAGGGAGGGAACGGCACTTCTTCCGCTGCTATTGGTAAATATCGGTATTTCTATATATATTACATCAAATTAAGGGATTGGAGACTCAAAACCTTCCACATAAAGTAAAGAAATACAAGTGTCTAACCAATTGAGTTTAGTTCATATTGGCTTGATATATTATGTAAATATATATTACCTTTTTATTTCTTTATTTATTTTATTTTTGCTTGTAGTTAATGGGAATTCCGACAAAAATGGACAAAATCCAGAAAATCAAGGGAGTGGTGATGGAATGAAGAGGAAATCAAAGTTTGGGATAGAGATATTGATTTGGTTTTTCATATCTTCTTTGCTTTTATTCTCTCATATTTGATGGTGAAAAATTAAGTTAATATTTGTCGTACAAATAATAACAACGAAGAAAGGTATCTATCTCAACCAGCCCATGCACATTTTTTTTTCTCTCTTTAGTTATTTAAATTTCTCAACCATACTAGAATTGGAAGGACCCGTAAGAAGTTATGTAATGGATTGGAAATTGGTTGTTGTTTGTTTGACAGTTTGATTTTTAAATTTAGTTGCAGCTGTTATCTCAGTATTGTGTCAAACAAATTCATCATTGATTCCTTCCGGAAAACGAGTTTCAATTTTATTTTAGATATTACATCAAATAGAAAAAGAAGAATTCAAACTTTTGACCTCAACACGCGTGCCAATCACACAATTTCTCTCCTATATATACTTTTATTTCTTTTCCTTTTTATGTTTGCTTAAGTTAAATTGTTGTGTTTGGTATGTGGTTTTTGAAATATGTTTTAAAAATATTTTTAAATTGAAGCACTTATTTATGTTTTATATTTTTAATTGTTTTACATAAAATTATGACTATTAATATAAAGTAGAATCAAAAGATACCACTTTCTTCGTAAGTATAAATATAATGCATTGTATTTGGTCTTGTATAGATTTTGTTTACTTTCCACCTTTGGTCTCATTCGAATATTTTCCATGATCAAAACACACAAAAACACCTAATATTTTAATGATAATAAACTCTTTTATTTATTGATGATTATGAAGTGACCATAAAATAGAATTTCAAAACATCTTAAATCATTCAAATTGGAGTTCAAACGAAAAACTTATGACAAAAAAAAATCATCCGCATTAGATAATAACACTAAAAAAAAGTCAATTTACGACCATAAATTTACGACCAAAAGGTCATTTTTATTGTAGAATGCGACCAAAAAAGCGACCAACATGGTGGTGGCAAAAAAGTTGGTCGGTCCTAAATTTGTGCGATTGGATAGTCACAAAAATACGACCAAGCATGTTTGGTCGTAATTTAAGTTGAAGACAAGTGACAGTTGGTCACATGCAACAGTGACCACGTGGTCGTTTTTATAAGCGACCAAATGGTCACTTTTGGACTCACCCAAAATGTGACCAGATGGTCATTTTTTTAGGGATAAAATACGACCATCTGGTCGTAATGTAACTTGAAAAAAAGTGACCAGTTGGTCACATGAAGCAGTGACCACGTGGTCTTTTATAAGCGACCAAGTGGTCACTTTTGTACTCAGACAAAATGCGACCAGATGGTCGTTTATCTTAGCGACCATCTGGTCGTATTTAATAAATATTTTTTTTATTTATTTAAATTACAATAATTAAAATTTAATTAATATTAAAATTTAATAACAAAAAATTGGAATGAAAATAAAATATATATAAATCAAATATTCAAAAAATGTTTTATACATAAGAAAACATCCTAGAACTACTGCGGAGGGGCGGGGGTGGAGGAGGAGGCGTCGATGATGAATGGCAACCGTCTAGGGATCTGAAGTACGCGGCCAAAGATGTTGTGACCTAGGCCTCGACTCGTGCTTGCATATTTGCCTCAATCGCAGCGACTCGAGAAACGAAGTCGTCGCGCAGAGCGTCCATGTCCGTGTGAAGCTGCTAAACCTCCGCTCGCAGCTGCTGCTCAACCGGAGAAGGGCCGGATCTAGTGCTCGCTCCACTCCGCTAAGGCCAGGGCACATCAGCGTAAAGGCGTCGCCTGTATGAGCTGAGCCCAGGAATTAATCCATCAGGCCGAACCCCTCCAACAGCCTCCAAGAACGCCTCTCTACGGTCGTCCTGAGTCGGTTGCGAGTCTGGTGTGGGCAACTGCTGACTAAACGACTTCGTGAAACGTTCCTAAACATTTAAAATTTAGACAATAAAATAGTTAATATATAAGTTAGGAAAAATTTTAAAGAAAAAAAAAATAATTGAAAAAATTAGTAAATACCTAAACTTCTTTCGCCTTATCGTCGACGAACGTCCCGTCCTTCTTCGTGTGAAGAACGCAGTGCAGCTCATCGGGCGGGACAGGACGACCATGCTTCGCTTCCTAAAAATATTAGAGATTGAAGAAGAAAAAATAATAAATTAATAACTAATTGAAAAAAGAAAACAAGAAAAAAGTACGTAAAAAAAAAAAAAAAAAACTTACCAATCGACGATGGTGCTCGTCATGGGTCCGGGCCCCGGCTGTGTGTTTGGTGGGATTCTTTGCGCGGTTAGCCTTATTCCTCCTTGACACTGTCATGCCCTCGGGAGTGCTCAAGCTCACGATAAGCCGGGCGTGGTCCTCCGGGCTCATCCACACGGGGCGGTTTGCTGCTTGCTTTCTGCACGCCCGGTACATGAGGTCCTTCAATCGAACCCGGACGTGATTGTCCCATAGGGGGAACAATCTATCGTCCGTGATATCGGGATCGATAACAGGAAACTTGCCCTGAAAAAATTGAAATAAAAAATTGTTAAAGTAATAAAATAATAAATTTATTTCTATAAATTTCAAAATTAATTAATTATAAAAATAAATGATGTTTTTTACCTTCCAATTGTCGTACATCCGACGTTTCTCCGTCGTCGGAATCTTCTGCCAGCGAAGGTCGCTGGGCAGAGGCATGCTCTGGAGGAACTCGCGAAACCGTTTTGAAACGGTTGTATGCGGCTGTACTCTGCAAAAACATAAAATTATTTTGATATTAGAAACTATTAGGTAACAGGAAAAAAAAAAGCGCTTTTAAAAATGTTTAAAGATTTAAAAAATAAGTAATTAAAACAATAAACAAACTTACTTACGTATCCCCTTCAATCCGAAGGGTAGAATCTGTGGCCCGAGGAGGCTGCGTGCCTGAAGTGGAGGGTCCCGCTGGATGCAGACCCTAATGCTCCCCCAAGAGTCGTGGCCTGGGAGTCCTGCGCCAATCGTGGTGTCGCAGGCTGGGTCTCAGGGACTGCAACATCGAGAGGGCCAGCAAGTCCCGGCTCGTAACCGAAGAGGATGCTGTCCAACTCCTCTGTAGTCATGTCCGCATCAGGGGCAGCCGCAGTAGGCGTCTGCGGAGTCGCCTCGTCAATCATGTCATCAGGCTCGTCTGACTGGGGAGGACGTTGTCTGCCCGTCATAATCCTACAACTAAACTAAACTAATTTAATACTAATTAAGTAATTAAAATAATTAAATTAATTAATGAAATAATCTAAAGTAAAGTAATTAAATAATGTAAATTAAAATAACATAAATTAATTAACTAATTTAAAATAAAATAATTAATTAATTTGAATTAAAGTAAATTAAAATTAGATTAATTGAACTAAAATGAAGTAATTAAAGTAAACTAAGTACTGAAGAATTAAACTAAAATTAATTAAATTAAAGTAAATTAAGTAATGAAGAATTAAACTAAATTAGATTAATTGAACTAAAATTAATTAAATTAAACTAACATTAATTAATTAAAACTAAAATAAACTAAACTAATTAATTAAATTAAAGTAAACTAAAATTAGCTTAAGTGAACTAAGTAATTAATTAAAGTAAACTAAGTAATGAAGATTTCAACTATTAGATTAAATTAAACTAAAATTAATTAAATTTAACTAACATTAATTAATAAAAACTAAACTAATTAATTAAGTTAAACTAAATTAAAATTAGATTAATTGAACTAAAATTTATTAATTAATTAAAGTAAACGAAATTAGATTAATTAATCTTAAGTAAACTAAGTACTTAATTAAACTAAATTACATTAATTAAACTAAAATTAATTAAATTAACAACATTAAACTAAACTAATTAATTAATTAATTAATTAAAGTAAACTAAAATTAGATGAATTAAACTAAAGTAAACTAAGTAATTAATTACACTAAATTAGATTCAATAAACTACAATTAATGAAATTAAAAAAATTAAACTAAACTAATTAATTAAAACTAAGTAAACTAAATTTAAAGTTAAACTAAAACTAACTAAAAACTAAAACTAAAACTAAAACTAAAACTAACTAAAATCTAAAACTAAAACTAACTTAAAAACTTAAAATCTATACGAAAACTAACCTCGTAATAGAAACTGGGATTGGAGGTTTAGGGTTTTTAGGTTTAGAGTAGGAACGGGGAAAAAATAACGGGGGACGGAACGGGGGGAAAGAGAGAAAAGAAAGAAAAAAGAGAAAGAAAAAGAAAAGGGAAACGGGGGAAAGGAAAACTGTGGCGATTTTAAATCAGATTTTGTGACCAAATGGTCGCAAATATGTAATCATGATCATAAAAGAAAGGTCGCGCGTGCTGGGGAAATTACGACCATCTGGTCGCAGTTTTATACATATTTACGACCACCTGGTAGCATTTATTGAAAAAGCGACCATCTGGTCGCCACGTTGCCATTATCCAGAACAGGTGTCATATCACGAGTCTCATCAAAAATTGCGACCAGATGGTCACAATCGTGAAATTCACCACCAAAAATTGCGACCAGAAGGTCGGAATATTTAAATTCACCGCCATAAATTTCATGAAAATTTAAATTTACCGCTCAGATTTGCGACCATATGGTCGTAATTTCACTTATGTTTTTTGAAAAATATAATTCTACTTTTCCACAAATGCGACCAACTGGTCGCCTTTACCTTCTAAATTACTACCATGTGGTCACCGTTTGTGTTAAATTGCGACCACATGGTCGCAAATCTTAATATATTTTTTTTATCATTCATTAAATAAATAGTTTTAATAAATAAACACATACACAGTGAATAATAAAGTTATGAAATGTCTCATTCGTCATCCTCAGTTTCTTCGGTCGTCGTTTCTTCTTCTATTTCTTCATCAAATTCTTTATCTCAAAGAAGTCTGTCACATAAAGTCTTCTTCCTCTTCTTCTGTTTCTTCATCGGATTCATCGTCTCGAATAAATTCAGCATCAATGTCACGTGCGTGAGAAGTGGAAGTATTTGTATCATCATCATGCAATGTTATCGTTCCATCGTTCAAAGGACGAACAGTACTTGCATTCTGACCATCGTCGATTGCACGACATCTTATCTCATCTTCTTGAAAAGCAACAGCTCCCTCTGCACCGTCGTCTTTCTCGCAAGTTTTCTTCTACCTGTCGTGGTTTAACTTTACAAACAACTAACCAATCTGTCAGATCTCGTCTATTAATCGGATAGTTCAGGTAATAAGCTTGAATCGCCTGTGAAGCGAGGACAAACCTATCAGCGGTGCACATATGCTTAGACTTGTTTACCTCAACGAATTGTAAATAATCAAGCTTACGGACTCCACCTCGTCTGGTTGTTTCGAACCAAGTGCAATTGAACAGAACAATGCGTTTTAGCGTCGGACTTGCGTATTGAATCTCAAGAATCTCATCGATTACTCCGAAGTAATCGTCTTCGTTTGTGCCGAATACATGACATTTTATGCAAACACCACTATTGTTTGTTGCCTTTTTAACTGAATGTGCCTTCGTTTGAAATCTGTAACCGTTATCGACGTATCCAGTATACGACCTTGCAATCCGTCCAGGTCTCTTTGCCAAAGAAATTATGCGAGGATCATCTACCAGTAATGTAGGGGTGTTAACCGGTCATTGTTTACATACAGTAATGTTAGGAAGATAGTAATTTTTTCAACAAATTGCCACGGTTTTTTTGACAATTTAAAATAACTCACGTATGCACTGAACCAATAACGAAACTCTTTGTCGATTATTGACCCCTCCTGTAGAACGTAAGACCAACTCGTGTCATTCGAACGTATAAGTTTAGAAATAATTTGTATGTTACAAAAATAGTTAGCAAATAGTTTGTAATTGTTTATACGATGAAATAATGTTAACTTACGAACTCACTCTATGTAAGGCTCGATCTCTGCTGACTTGCATAACACGTATGTCCGCATTACGTGAAACCCAAGAATCGGTCAACGGCCTACGACCGATCTTCCAACCGCCATGCCAGGTTGGTAAAAATTGACAAGTCGTTTATGTCAACACCTTCAAGTAAATTTTTGACAATGTTTCGTTTCTGGGTCGAAATCGCTTCCGCAATGTGTTGGTCAAAGTAGTATGAACAAAATGTTCATTTCCTCTTCTACAACCCGTTCATCTTCGTCTACGTTTAAACTTTCACGGAAATTTTCATTGCCCCCATACCCCGCACCATCAAGTATCATTTGCTGCATCTGACTATAATGTTGTTCATCATTTCGTTCTTCGTCAACAACCTCTACATTCGAGCTGCTACCTTCGTATCGTCTCGATTCCTGTAATGCAGCATCGAACATTTCCTTGGTTTCCCCCTGAAACACCCAGTGATAATAATTCTACACAAATCCTCGACTATAAAGATGCACCTTCAAATCTGTAATCGGTATAATTCTCCTATTGTCGCATTTCCTGCACGGGCAACGTAACTTTCCACCATACTTTTCATAATAGACAGTTGTCATGCAAAACTCAACAAACTGTTCAACCCCGTCCACGAACTCATTGTTCAAATACCCATCTATCAAACGAACGTACATCCACTCTCTCATTTTCTTTTTTCTTAATGCTAACAAACAATGGGTGGAGGGGTTTTTATAATGGACTTTTTTGCTCATTTGCGACCAGATGGTAGTATTTTTGCTACCACCTGGTCGCATTTTCCAGCCAAAATTTCCCGCCATTTTCCTCACTGCCCCGGGTCACATCAAGTCAGAATTTACGACCACATGGTCACTTTTTTTGGTGACCACTTGGTAGCTTTTATCCCACCAAATTATTTATATATTACTGGTCACATAAAATCACAACATTTGAGACCAGTTGGTCACTTAATGCGCCAGCTTAATCGCCATCCCGGTTGGTCACTTCGCCATTTAGGTCACCAAATTCGACCATGACCACTGGTAGCTTACTTCCCAAATTTTTAAGCTACCATCGCTCATTTAGGTCACCAAAATTGTGACCATTTAGTCACTTTTAATTGTGACCACCTGGTAGCTTTCTTCCCTCCAATTTTAAGCTACCACTGCTCACTAAAGGTCACCATAATTGCGACCATTTAGTCACTTTTAATTGTGACCACTTGGTAGCTTTCTTCCCTCCAATTTTAAGCTACCACTGCTCACTAAAGGTCACCATAATTGCGACCATTTAGTCACTTTTAATTGTGACCACTTGGTAGCTTTCTTCCCTCCAAAATTACGCTTCATTTTTTGCTACCAAATCATATTTTTAGTCACAAACATGTGACCAGTTGGTCGTTTTTGTAGGTGACCAATTGGTCGCTTCTTTCGCGCCATAATTTCACGTCATTTTTTATTACTACTCGCTTTTGGTGCAAATCGTCGTCAAAAAAAGTGACCAGATGGTCACTTAGAGTCAACCTTCCAAAAAAGTGACCAGGTGGTCACCAAAAAACTACCACTTTTGTTTGGTCGCAAAGTTCTGGTCGCATTTTAACAGTTTTTTTTGTAGTGTAAATGTTTATTGGTATAATTTTAAAAATACGTGGATATAATTATCATTTTTAATTACAAATGTGAGGTTTTTATCTTTGATCAAAACCACTTGGGTTTTATTTATATTTTACCCTAATTTTTATCTTGAGGTGATTTTGAAATTTGTTCCAAATGTATTATGGTAAAAATATTTTTTATCCCTATATTTATTTTAGTGGGTTAATTTTAATTATAAACTTTTTACTTCATCTAATTGAACTCTAAACCTAAATAATGTATTGTAATTAATATCCTATACTAATTAAATACTATTATATTATGAAATTCTTTTTAACTGTGTGGCAGTTTTTATATTTAGATGAAGTTATTTTTGTGAATATTGATTTTTATGTGCCAAACATTTTTATTGCTGAATTCGAGATTCTTTTAGCGTCATATTTGAACTTTTTTTTAGTTGTTTGATATAGTGCCCATTTGAGATAATTTTGAATGTGTTTAAAAGTGTTTTTAAAAATATCCCAAACAAGTTCTAAATGACAAAAAATAAATTTGTTTGTTTTTTCCACTAATGGAGTGTTTTTTTGTAATTATTTATTTTATTTTATTAGGTGGTTACAAATCTAACATAAAAAAAATAGAAATATAATATTTTTATTAATAATTACAAATTCAGTAATAGTTTATAATATTAATAAATATATCTTTTTTATTGGACATATCAATTATTGATTTATTGATCATTATTATCTAGGTCGATCATTGAATTATATTAATCAATTATTGTTAACTAGAGTAATTATCATAAATTATCGTCGATCAATTATTTATTGAAGCCAATCACAAATGAATAATTACAATATATTTTTTTACTCATCAAAATTTTCCAATGATGTGTTGTCTTCAATTATATATTTATTATTTTCTTTTTGTGTGTTTTTAGCAGATTTAGAATTTTTAGTATTCATTAATTACTTGATTTATTGAAGCTTTCGTTAAAAAATAAAATAAAAATCTAACCACCAAATTAAGGATAAAAACGATTTTCACGTGATTATTATGGACATATTACATGAGGCCTAGATACGGAAGAGTTAAAATTCGATGTGGATGGAAATGTCAAAGGTGGTGATTTAATTTTCAGGTAAACATTTGACTTAATCATCTTCTTTATCTTGGTCAACCATACCATTAATCATCAAATCCAACGCTCGCCATTCTTGTTTCTAGTAGCATCTATTATTTTCAGGTTAATTTTATTGATAAGAAGCTTGATATTGACCAGTTTTCGACCATCCATTCTTGTAAGGGTAATAGTCTTGGGTCTTGCTTTGCCTCCTTGGAAGCAGATTCTTGAGGTATAAGTTCTTGTTATTTTCAGTTTTTTTTTTTTTTTAGCTTTCTATCTTTTACTTGTTAAATCTTGTGAGATTTTCTTGCTTACAATTCTTGATTATATTTTTTTGGGATCAATGCTGTAATTTTGAAATGTGTTGTGGATTTTTAGAGATTTGTAATTATCATTTCCTTGACTTAAATAGAATGAGTATCCTTGTCTACCATTCATGATTTTTCTTGATAATAATGAAGAATTGGATCTGAATAATTTCTCACCTTTGTAGATGACAAAATTGTTGTCTGCCTCGAAGATGACGGCGGATGAGATTTGTCTTTGACTGCCTTCATTTTCTTACCTCAACTTGTTTAACCGAAATACAAGTGTCTAATTAATTGATTTACGTTCATATTGACTTCATATATTATGTACATATAACCTTTTTATTTATTTATTTATTTATTTATTTTATTTTTGCATGTAATGATGGAATGAATAGGAAATCAAAGTTTGGGATAGAGATATTGATTTGGTTTTTCATATCTTCTTTGCTTTTATTCTCTCATATTTGATGGTGAAAAATTAAGTTTAATATTTGTCGTAAAAATAATAACCAAAAACAAAGGTATCTATCTCAACCAGCCCATGCACATTTTTTCTCTCTCTCTCTCTCTTTAGTTATTTAAATTTCTCAACCATACTGGAATTGAAAGGGCCCGTAAGAAGTTATGTAATGGATTGGTAATTGGTGGTTGTTTGTTTGACAGTTTGATTCTTAAATTTAGTTGCAGCTCTTATCTCAGTATTGTGTCAAACAAATTCATCATTGATTCCTTTCGTCAAACGAGTCTCGATTTTATTTTAGATATTACATTAAATAGAGAGGGGAATTTCAAACTTTCGACTTCAACACAACTTGCCAATGACACAATTTCTCTCTCTATATATACTTTTATTTCTCTTCTTTTCTTTTCTTTTTTATGTTTGCTTCAGTTAAATTGTGGTGTGTTTGGTATGTGGTTTTCGAAATATGTTTTTAAAATATTTTACAACAATAATTTATCAGTAATGTAAATTCTAGTATTAAATTTATATCAATAATATAAATTTACAAAAATAATATATCAATTATAATCAAATTTTCATAAAAAAATTATGGGTTAATTATGTGTTGGGTAATTTTGATATTTTTCAATGTTTGTGGTTTTTTTAAAACTGAGACTCGATATTGGGTATATGTGATAATAGTCCTAAATATAATGCATTGTATTTGGTCTTGTATAGGTTTTGTTTACTTTCCACCTTTGGTCTAATTCGAATATTTTCCATTATCAAAACACACAATCATATCTAATATTTAATTATAATAAACTCTTTTATTTATGGATGATTATGAAATGATCATAAAATATAATTCAAATCAAGAATTCCAAAATATCTTAAATTATCTAAATTGAAGTTCAAACAAAAAAATTATGACTAAAAAAAAATTAACCGTGTTGGAGAGAAAATATCTTATTGGCATAATTTTAAAATTATATGGGTATAATTATATTTTTTAATTACAATAATGTTTTTGCATTTGATCAAGAGAAGATAACATAGATCTTATTTATATTTTACCCATTGTGGTGATTTCAAATTTTCTTCGAAATGTATTATGGTAAAAAAAAAATACCTCTATATTTATTTTAGTGGGTTATTTTTAATTATAAACTTTTTACTTCATCTAAAACTGAACTCTAAACTTAAATAATGTATTGCAATTAATCTCCTATACTAGTTAAATACTATTATATTAGGAGATTCTTTTTAGCTATGTGCGGGAATTTTTATAATTAGATTAAGTTATTTTCATGAATATTGATTTTTTTTTTTGTTAAATTCGAGAATTTTAACGTCATATTTAAAAAAAATAGTTGTTTGATTTAAGTACCCGTTTGAGATAACGTCTAAAAGTTTTTAAAAACTATCTTTAACGGGCTCTAAATGATAAAAATTAAGTTTTGTGTGTTTTCTCTCTTTGAGATTGAGCATTTTCTCGTAATTATATATTTTTAATGCTTTTGGGTGATTACAAATCTAACATTAAAAAAAATTAGAAATATAACATTTTTATTAGACACATCAATTATTGATTTATTAATCATTATCTATGTTAATTATTGAATTATATTAATCAATTATTATGGTTTGAAGTGATTATCATAAATTACCTTCCATCAATTATTTATGGAAGCCAATCACTTACTGACTTTTTTTCATTAAAAAGAAAATATTACTAGAAATTTTTTTTACTCATCCAAATTTTTCAATTATGTGTTGACTTCAATTATATATTTTCTTTTTGAGTGTGTTTGGGTTTTTAGCAAATTTATAATTTTTCTCACGAGAGTATTCATTAATTACTTTATTTATTGAAGTTTTCGTTAAAAAAATCTAACCACCAAGTTAAGGATAAAAACGATTTTAACGTAATTATTAGTACATGGCCTAGAGATACGGAAGAGATAAAATGGGATGTGGATGGAAATATCAAAGATGATGATTTAATTTTCAGCTAAACATTTGTCTTAATCATCTTCTTAATCTTGATCAACCAAACCATTAATTATCAAATCCAACGCTCCAAATTTCTCCAACCCCACGCCGCCATTCTTGTTTCTGTAGCAGATAAAAAAGCTTTCTTGAAAGAAGAAAATAAAAAATTCAACACCATTTCTCATATCTTCTTCTCTTGGAAAAACAAAAAACCATTATCTCTTTCAATTCATCCATGGCCATGGCTCTAATCCCAAAATCCCATCTGGGTTTCATCTTCCTCATCATCTGCTCCACAATTCCTTCTTTTGCTGTTTCAAAAGAATCAGATTCTCCCACTGTTTACGATATTCTCCCAAAATTCGGGCTTCCGAGTGGCCTTTTACCTGACTCAGTTACTAACTATACCCTTTCTTCCGATGGTCGATTCGTGGTTTCTTTGGAAAAGCCGTGTTACGTTCAATTCGAGTACTATGTTTACTATGATAAGACAATTACGGGGAAGCTTTCATATGGGTCCATCTCTGATTTAGATGGAATTGAAGTTCAGAAATTCTTTTTGTGGTTTGATGTGAAGGAGATTAGGGTTGATTTGCCCCCTTCTAGTAGCATCTATTTTCAGGTTGGGTTTATTAATAAGAAGCTTGATGTTGACCAGTTTTCGACCATCCATTCTTGTCAGGATAATAGTCTTGGATCTTGCTTTGCCTCCTTGAAGCAGATTCTTGAGGTATAAGTTCTTTTGTTTGGTTCTTGTTAGTTCCAATTTTATATCTTTTGCTTTCTATCTTTACTTGTTAAATCTTCTGATTTTGTTCTTTCTTGCTTACAATTCTTGATTTTTTTTTGGGGGGGTCAATGCTGTAATTTTAATTGTGTGGTGGTTTTGAAATTTGTTTGAAATGTGTTGTGGATTTTTGTTGAGTTGATGAGTTTAAGAGAATGTTTATAGATTTGTAATGAGCTCCTCATCCTTCATTTCCTTGATTTTTGGAGGTGATTCTTGGATGACTTATATAGAATGAGTATCATGTTATTTCTGTGATATGAGGGCTAGTTGGGGATCCTTGTCTACCATTCATGATTTTTGGACTTTCATTTGATAATAATGAAGAATTGGATCTGAATAATGTCAGAACTGGATTCGCTTTCCGTTTGATTCAATTAAAGTTTTGGTGTGATGGGTAATCAGTTATTCAGACAATATTTATGTGTGTAGCTTGTAATTTCACACCTTTGTAGAGATTTAGATGACAAAATTGCTGTCTGCCTCGAAGATGCATCACAAACGACTTTAGTCACGGCGGATGAGATTTGTCTTGACTGCCTTCATTTTCTTACCTCAACTTGTTTAACTTTTAAGACAAAGATCAAAATTTTATCAGGTGTGAAGTTGAGTCTATATACGATTTGGAATACCAATGTTAGTGTTTGTAACTTACACATGAAGTGCTTAATAACATGGAAACTTTTCAAACATGTGGGAGTAGTTGTTATCCTTACTTCTTGGGTTATTGGTTACTCTCACATGAAAAAATTGTTGTTCAAAATATAGCCTCCCCTGTTGCAGTTATGTTAAAAGAAGAACTAGTTATGTTGTTTGAAGAAAGTGATTCTATGATACTGACTTATTTTTCATTGGTCTTTACAGCTCCCACCGCCTGTGGATGAAATTCAGATGCTAATTACCGAGTAGTAGCCGTTCGTCAGTCGACATGGGGCAGAAGAAGGTTAAAAGCTGTGTAGTTTTTAGGGATCTAGTCTCAGTTTAGACGTGAAAAATTATGTCTATCCTTGTAGACCTACGATAATATGTTAATACTGGATGGAACACGTTTACTATCTTCAGTTTTACTTGAAGGTATCACTCTTCTCCTCAAAAAAATGCACAAAACCTTGGCATTTGAGGAAATATTCCTTAGATGTGAAATATTATGATGTAACGTAATAGAATGAATTGCCTTCATATGATTTGCTTCTTCTGTGGTTATGATTTTGTGTTTTCTCAAGTTAGGTGGTGTTTGGTTGTGGAGACAGGAATGAGAAGAAAGGAAATGCATGATTTTCTGTGGTTACAATCATCTAAAGAAACAATCCATATGATTTTAAAAGTTTCAATTTTACTTTTATGATTTGAGTAAAAAAACTCACAAAATATCTCTAATATTTTTACATGTTAACATCACATCGTAATCTGTATTTGTCACATGACGCTCATGTTCATATAAAACAAATACACAAGTAATTTGCTAGCTTTTTAGTGCTGACAGGAGTGTTTTGTGAATTTTTATTAAACCATCATAATTAAATTGAAATTTTTAAAATTCAATGATGTACTTAACATATGGACTAAATGGGGAGTTGAACCAAGAGATCTACATAACCTCTCATTTCTTCCTATCAACCAAATATAGATTTCTCATAATTTAATGAATAAAAAAATACTTTTATAGATCTAAAAGTCATTTCAAATTCAAACTCATCATTATATTATTTTCATTTTTCTTTTTCTGATAGAACCAAGCAAATAATTTAATATAATTGAACTCGAGCACATGGACTGATTAATCAATGTAATCATATAAAAATAACCAAGGGGGTTAATCACATCCCAGACCACACGTGGGAATCAAAATATTTTATTGAAAATGAAAGACAGCAAATTTCCATTAACCAAGTAAAGTTGAAAATAAAATATAACATAATTTAGTTAGAAACTGTTGGCGTTTCTTTTCAGCTTAGTTCTCCTTTTAATTGCTTTTCATAAAAATATGCATTTGAGACTCTGTTTCTTTAAACTCACACAAAACTCGTGCTCATAACTTTGCCTATAAAAACAAGTTCTAAAAATGACCATTCCATCCCCAAGCAACAAAAATTCAAGTTCACATTTCTCTCTGAAAATCAAGTCCCAAAAGATAGCTGCAATGGAACAATACAGGGATATCTTCATCCAAGTTCAGAGTAAGAACAAGAAGAAGGAAAATGATTTTGCCAAAAGGAAAGAAATGGTGATTGTGAAGGATGAGAAAAAAGACATAAATGAAAGAGCTGATGCTTTTATAAGCAACTTTCATAAGCAGCTAAAGATTCAGAGAGAGGTCCAGTACACAATGACCCCAGGATTCTGAAATATATCAATCTCCCCAATTGCAATAAGTTATCTCAATTTTATTATACTCATTGTAATCTCTAGTATTTGTAATTGATTGTGCAGTCTTAAGGGATTTTATTTTCATATTTCATCTTAACTACTAAAATAAAATCCGGTTTCTAAATAAATCTTCATTTTCCACGCCCCGTTAATCAACGTCAGATGTATATCTTGTGTTGTTTATATTCTAATGAAATGGTATATTCACAAGGCATCTCCATGATTACATAGTACTGAGTTACTAACACAAGATACCCAACAAAATAAGAAGACTAAGTCTGAGATCTAACAAGATTTACTTACAAGTATTAGCTTTCTGTTCAAGAATGTGATTGAATCATCCAAAAGCAAATTCTAGTACTAAGCCCTCTCTTGTAACTAATCCAACAGCCTTATTGGTAAGGCATGTTGAAGGCAACCAAAAGAGGTCAGAACTGATTGTATTAGATTTGTGATTTCCTGTGACACTCCAAAAATATTGATTTTCTCTATCATTCAGTTTCTTCAAACCCTTCAGTGTCTCCTGACTACTCAAGCCTGAAGCACCTGACAATGCACGATGTGACTCTTCAATCCACTCCGGCCAGCTATACTGGACAATAAATTTGTAACTAAAGTCCTCAAATGACCTTTCCCAGCAATGTTTTCCCAAATCTGAGGATTGCTCTCAACCGGTTTATCTGGTCTTGAAACATCGACAAGACTGATACTCATGTTGTTGCGGATGATGCAAAGCTTGCCATTAAGTGGAACAAGTGCAGCAGCCTCGAGAGCACGTGAGCCTCCAAGATGCAGTTTGCTATCAATGAATTTGTTCCATGAATCTGTTGCTCTATCATAAACCCTGAGCTTGCATCCGTCCCGGCAATCCAAGGCATAAAGCTGTCCATTCAAAGAAATACTTGGGTTTCTCCAGCCAGTAACCATCCCATCACTAACTGGTGTCCACGTATTAGTTTCTGGAGAATAGGCTTCACTCATGACCTCTCTACGAGTTCCAAGTCCTTTCAGGAACCACAAATCATCATGAACTACACCAATGAATGGCACCATGGCTGAGCTCATGTCTGAAATAAAGCTCCATCGATTCTTATTTGGATCATAAACTTCAGCCGAACGAAGAGTTCTCTGGATGCCCTCACATTCACCACCGGCAACATAAAGGCAGTTATTTATAACGCAAGAACCAAAACAATGACGTTTCCGAAGCATATCAGGTGCTCTGTGCCATTTGTTTGTACGGGCACTGTAGAAAATCACCCGCCTCATTGATCCCTTTATTGGATCTTTCCCTCCAAATAAGTAAAGATGGCAACCACTTAGAACAGCACAGCCAAAACCAAGGGCCTCAGAATACTCCACAGGAACAGGTGGAAGTGACTGCCAGAGCTGGTAGGTGGGATCAAAGGCATGCCATGAGATCCTCCGATCACGGTCTCTTTTGATGACATAGACCCACTCATCTGCCATGCCAAGACTTCTCCTGAGAGAATAATAGAAGTTTCCCATCAGAAGTCGGTACCATCTCTTGCAAACAAGGCGGAGTTTCCTGTGTTCAACTCGAGGGACTCGAATCAAACAAGCAATAGCAAGATCATCAGGAAGGCCAGGTAGGAGTGGGGGTTGAACACGAGTCCTTTCTTTCCGTGAAGTTTTACTTCTATGTGCATTTGGATTGATATCAGGCTGGATACATATTTTTGAACCAGGAACAAATTTTCTAGCTCCAACAACTGTTTTCAAGCCTGAATCTACTTTGCAATAGCATGACACGGAATCAACCTACAACATATTTTTGGTTAGATGCAATAAAATTTAGATACCAACTTGCTAAAGATCAAGTATGAAATTCAACACACAATAGCATAAATTTTTGCCATCAGATTTGGATCCTTAGCCTCAACTCCACGAGTATACAAGAAAAGACAATAGTCCATTGGGGGATGACCCCAAATGTCTATCTCCTTTTGCAAAAAAAATGTCTATCTCAGGTTCAATAAAATCAAAGAGCACAGCTCCTACAGTGCAATAGGAAAACCTTACCATGACCATGATAATAGTAATGAGATTTTGTACGTTGTTTAGGCTCAAGGGTAAAAAATGGGAGCAGGAGCACATAACACCACTTCTACATAGTAGAAATTTAATATGACTCACAAAAGTGCAGATCAACTATGAGTGATTATAATTAAGCATAACCGGCAAATCTGAAGTCAATTCATTTAGAAGGAATGAATAGAATAGAGGTACATGATAAATTATAAAAAGCCTGATTGAAAAAATCACCTACAAGAATTACAATATTCCATTTATATTTTGAGGTCCCAATTGCATATTTTTCATATTGCAATTGAATCTGTTTACTTATCAACAGATTTACATGGATTTCACACTCCATCTGATTGGCATCTACTACTGCACTTTTCAATATTCTTATCATCACAATTCTCCTGAAGTTAAATTCTTCACATGTTGAGCTTCCAAAGAAGTAGCAGAATAACAGGAATCAAACCATGCCGTTGCCCTTCAACAACTTGGCACTTCGACACACACAGTTAATAAAAGCCAAGCTCAAAAATGAAAGCCAAACTTACAAAATCATGGAATGCAATCTAAGCATTGGTACATGGATCCAAGGTACCAAAGAATTGCTGAAGTAGCAAATAAGTACCAAAAGTCAACTAATATAATGGTGAACTAAAATTGAAAAAGAAAACAAAGACACAATCGTTATGGAACTAGCTAGAGTTTACTCCAAAACATGCCCTATCCAACTTGATTTCTCGTGATTACAAACTAAGCATCTATACATAAAATACTTGGAATCAATTCCCAGAAAATATTGAAAACAAAATCCAGCATTCCAAACGCATTACAGTAGACATCAAAAGACTAAATAGAATATTAAAAAGAATGCAGCAAAAGAAGACATTGATTGAAAAGATGTGGACGTAAAATGTAAATTCTCCTCAGCTGAGGCACAATTTAGAATATAACCAAGTACCATTTTTTATTTATATATGTGTGTCCGGGTCAATTTCCGTGCAGCTCGACTATTCTCACGGGACAACCAAGGCCCCTTGAAAACACCTTCCTTGGAAAACTCCAGTAATAGAAGCAAGAAGCCAAAAACGAAACATCCTAAGCTCATGAAACTCTAAATGTTCTCAAATTACAGTTCAATCAGATAAAACCCACAACCGTTTCCCCCAGAAAATCATGAAACAAAAATCTTATAAAAGAAATGCAAGAAGTGGGAGGCTAAGGAAAAGCAAAACCACACGAGGTAAAACATCCAAATTTTCATGAAATCTTATTTGAGCACAGCATGGAAGCCACTACCTAGAAGAAAATTAGCTCATGAAATGGAAAAAACAATTGCACAAGAAAAGCTAAAAATTTGAATTGAACTAACCAGTGGAGCTTGAATACGGATTCCCCTTTGAGCATTTGAAGAGTGATGAAGAGATTCGTCCATTACAGATCCAAAGAATCATATACTTGAATTTCAGACAAAACCCAAATCCAAATCAGCCAAGTGGACTTAGATCACAAGCTTTTTTTCTTCTCTTTGGGGTCAAAAATTCCGACCCGACCCTTGAATAATCTGATCTAACAGTAGCAATTTAACCAAACAAGTTTGTCTTTTGACCTTTGAAACCAAAGGTCTGACGACAAATATCGAGGACAACCCATGAAAAAAAACGTGAGGGGAGGGAGGGACTACCCTTTGTCTCAAATTTCAAAAAAGAAAAAAAAAAACCTTCCCTTTGTCTCTCTCTCTCTCTCTCTCTCTCTCTGTCGAGTCGTAGCTAGAAGCAAAGAACACAGCTGGGTTTTGGCCAAAATGTGATTTTTTTAAAGTGGATTTAAACTAATTCAATGGCATTACTTGAACCATGTTGTCTTAATTAAGGGATTAAAGATTTCTGTGTGAATTTTTTTGAAAGCTGACAAAAGGACAAGAAACTCTAATTGAGAAGGGTCCTCTTTGTCTTTGTTTTGTTGTTACCATTAATGGGTCAAACCCAATTTTTAGGGGCAGGAAGAGAGAGACTTCTCAGTCTGATATATATACTCTTTTTTAAATAAAAAAAATAATAATAGGTAAAGTATTCTTGGGTAAAGTAAAGCACATCCTACCTCCGTCTTATATATTTTATCCAATAAAAATATGAACGTAAATATTTTTCTATAATAATACTCATATAAAGAAGAAAGATGGTGAGATTTGAACACAAATATGGATTGATAAACCCTATTATTTTAGGGATTGTTTATTTTATGAGAATCCGGATATCTAAAAATAAAAAATAAAAATATTTTTAATATAGATTATTAATTAATTTGATTGAGTGGTAAAAATAGATAAATTTATCAAAATCAAATGTCTGAAAAGTGAGAATCTCCCACATTAGCTTCTATGAATATCATATGACCCGTTTGGTAACTTTCTTGTTTCGCGTTCCTATTTCTCATTCTATTTTTAAAAAAAAAATATGTTTGATAATCATTCCTTGATTCTTATTTTTTTTAAATAATTAGAAATGCGTTTAGTAAATATTTTATGTTTCTCGTTTTCTAAAATTTTAAAAAAAAAACATATTTTTATAAGAAAATTCAAATTTTAAAAGAAATTATTTTTTTTTAAAAAAAGTATCAATTTAATATTTGTATATTTATAATATATATTACTAGTCAAGACGAAATAAAATAAAAATTTATTTATCTAATAAAAAACAAGAAACTATAATTTATTGTTTCGAAAATTTCAACACAGCTTTGAGAATGTTTCTAAAATATAAGAAACAAGAAAGATGAAAAGGGTTTTTTTAAAAATTGAGAAAAAAAACAAACAAAAAAATAAAAATTGTAAAGGTTACCAAACGACCCAACGTCCTAACCTTACCATGGGCATCATTGGCTTCTACTCTATATCTATGAACTAAGGAGAGGAAATCCAAATATCTCTGGAAAAGGCATCCTAAATTTCCATGAACAAACATTACCTTTTTAACCTTTTCAATTATTTTTCCCCTCCCATCATAAAGAAAGAGGCTAAAAAGTAAAACCATTACAAAAAAAATAATAACCTTATCAACGAATATCATTACTATAATGATTAGAGTTTTGTGCATTTTCCGGTGCTATAATGCGAGCTTAGCTTGTATCATTTTAGTCTGAATATAAGCAATCTTTAAATCAATGTAGAAACGTGTTCATAAGTTGAATCGGGTAGTTTCCAAGGCATGTAGCCTAGCCCATGCAATTTCTTTACTTGTGTGATTGTGTAATTGTTTCAAAATTTGCAATTTCAAGTAAATTAAGAAACTTGCTTCTAAACTTTATGAAATTCACTTAAAAAAATACATCACAACAAAATAATATATACTTTTACTCTATTTACTAGACACTCAAATTATCAATTATACGCATATTTTTTTTTACAAAATGGACACTAAGTTATCAATTTCTCTAAATCAATAAAAAAGAGAGATCACGGACAATGAGTTTATATTGATATGTCTAATTAAACATGTATCATAAATGTTGTATCGGCCTCTCACCCTAATTTAGTTCATTTTACCCTTTATAATCAAATGAACTATTAAGATGGAAATTGCCTAGTTTTCTAGAGTATGAACCTATAGAAGGATAAATTAAATATTTTACTATTTACTATTTATGATTATTATAGAGAGATGGAGAGAATTAATTGCTTTTTCCTTCTAGAGAAATCAATTAAATAAAATAAACTTTAGAAGAGATGGATAGTCAATATTGGAAGTTGGGAATTGATTGAAGCAAGTAATCCGCTGCTAATCTAAATATAATTAAAACAGTAGAAAGTATTATTAGTGGAATGAAAATATATTACTCTCTACTGTTACAAGGGTGGAGGTTTGAACCTCATCTTAAAAAAAGCCTTCTCATTAATCGATTAGCATATGAATTACATCCATGTTACTGATTTTATTCTTTTAATTAAAATTGTTTCTATTGATTATGAGTGGATGAGTCACGGCGTGATGAATACACCAAATGATATTTTGTTTGCCTGCAATTATCAAATAGAGCTGCAAAATTAAAAACAGACCCATAAAAATCGATGTAGCTATTTATTTCTCTGTACAACTGCCCAACTACTACCCATCAATATTTTATTTAGAAGACAAAAGGGAAAAACAATCGTATCGCTTTCACTTTGCATATTAAACCCTCCTTTTTCAATTGCCTCGCATCACTTGCCTTCTTTATGCATTAAAAGGCAACAGCTTTTCAATTGCTCAATTAATGCAAGAAACCTTCAATAAGTATAATAGATAGCCTGCGAAGACCCTCCTATTACGAATTTCCTATCAGATCTTTCAAGTTATAAAAATTAAACTTGTTTATTACTTCTTTTTTCAAAAACGTTTTCAAAATCCTGATTAATTTTATTTATTTATTCAAGTTTTCAGTGTTTGATCTTCGTTGTGAAATTTTGACTTAAATTTCGGAAACCAGTTGAACAACAAACGATCCCCAAAAATACTATTTAATAACAATTTTGATTCTCTTTTCATTTTTAAAAATTAAGCATATTTTCCTTGACAATTTATTTCGTGTGTAACCAAGTTCTGTAATATTTCACAAACCTCGCTAAAATTTTAAAACTACCGAAAAAAATTCAAAGTCTTTTAAAAAGGTCTTGAAAAGTGAAACCAAACAAAGAAATCGTTAAATAAAACAACTGTTCAAGAAATGCAGATGTTAAAATAGAATAAACCAACATGATAATGGAGAACTAATGATAATATTGGGAACAATCAGAACAAAAAAAAAAGTATCTAGTAACTTCATTCTTTAGAGTTTCATGAACCCAAGTTACCTGGCTTTCGATGTTCCGAAATCATATCGCCTTAACAAAAGGCTGTCACTATTTATTTATCACCGCGAAAATATTACAATAACTATGAAATTCATAGAAAGGGGGAATGAAGACAGCTGCAGAAGCTCACAAACTGTGGGTTGAAAAGAACTTGTGGCCTAAGAGATGGAAAAACACAAAAAGCAGTGACTCTACTGACCCAACATCCACCAGATTACCCAACCAATAAAGAGATGAGTAAAAGAAAAACAAAGTAATCCTACTACTTTGTTAGTTACCAATTTTAACCAGCACCTAAGAAACACTGCACACAAAGTCTACATTCCTAATGGCCCCAAATGGAACGGAGAACATTTTCTCCTTTCCCCCCAATAATAACAATTAAGTCTTTATAATAATCAGTTTTTAACACCAATAGTCAAAGAAAAACAGAAATAACTCTATTTAGGCAGAAAACAGGTTCCTCTACCCATCACCTGAACCTTTGTAAATAATTTAAAAACATACAATGTTAGTCCCATGCACTAGCCACCCCGGAACCACCACCATATCCACCACCTCCTCCATATCCACTGGACACACCATACCCTCCACTGCTGTTGCCGCCTCCACTATAATAATCAGAACCACCTCTATTGAAAGATGAATCCCCCCCTCTATTGAAAGATGATGATGAATCCCTTCGATAATCACGGCTACCGAATCTGCCTCCCCCCGAACGACGGTTTCTCCCTCCACTGTACGCGGATCGGGCAGCAAAGCGTGATAGCCATTCAGGAACTTCTTGATTAGATTCTTGCATCAGATCAGCCAAGGCCCTTGCCATTGATGAATTGTTCTCGTTGAAGAAGGCAGTTGCTAAACCAGACTTCCCAGCTCTCCCCGTCCGTCCAATTCGATGAACATAATCGTCAATGTCATTTGGGAGATCAAAGTTGACTACATGTGCAACATGAGGAATATCAAGACCTCGGGCTGCCACATCAGTTGCCACCAAAATTGGTGTATTGCCACTTCTAAATGACCTCAATGCGTGTTCCCTTTCCTGCACACACACACAAATACTTGAAACAAAACCATAGAAAATAGAGATATCCCACAAAGAGAAACTGACAGGCATCCTCTTACCAAAAAAATTATTGAACACAATTAGAAACATAACATGAGTAATAAATTAATAATAACACTCCTTGCAAATGAAAAACAAAATAGAGGACAGAGAAACAACTCAGATATCAAGATCAAATTCAGCTGTCACCGCCTGAAACACTGCATTCATCTGAAGCTGATACTCAGATCCTCACGCAAAAACTGTTAGAGCTCAATTATATTGCATAGAGTAAATCTCTAGTCCAAGGGGAAATTTGAAAGTCACCACAGCTCTCCCTCACTAAGGCTCAACTTCATACTTATGAGCTAATCTTCCACCTTTCCCCTCATAGTACATTTATAACCATAAACAACTATCTTTATTTATTAACCAACCTGCCCTTTCAACTCATAACCGTCTCAGCTTCCTTACCTTTTCTAAAGAAAAATTTTTTTATTTATTTTTTTTTTAAAAAAAGAAACAATGTCATTGATAATATGAAATGTACAAAAGGGCCCTTACCTTTTCTAAAGAAATTTAAAGTAGCACGACTAGAAATGAAGTAATTTGCAACTATGAATGTAATTTCAATCAAGAACTACTTTTAAAAATATTTCAAATAGAAAGACTAAAAATATAATGACATGCAACTATAAATGTTATTTGATTTCAGAATATTGGTATCAGAGTAATTTCGGTCCTTAACCCAATTAACTTGGACCAAATTGGTTGGCAGCTGGTTTGTATTAACTGTCCGGTTGGTTTCTTTTAAATGAATAAAAAAATTAGGTTTTAGTGGCCACTCCAACCGTCAGTGTCGATCCGACTTTCACCCCTAGAGAAGTGAAATGAAAAAAAATATGTATTCTAGATAAAGAATCCTACTTTTCATAAGAAATAACTAGAGAACTAAAAGACCACATGCGCTAATGAGTAACATGATGGTGTGAATCAAATTCAAGCTAGAGAAGTAATACCAAAAGGATTGTCCAAGGTGAAATTATCCTAGGTCAAATTAGAGAATGTCCTAAATAAATCATTCCTCTCAAGTCAAAACTACCACTCTCTCCACCTTCTTCTTGATTCTCTTTTTTTTTTTTTTTTCTAATTTTTTAATTTCACGAGTGCAAAAAGGAGAAACTGGTAGTCTCCAAATTTGGTGGCGAGATAGGAGTGAACTGAGCAGTTTTCTAGAGTGAGCATATTTTATTCAAATAAAAAATATAAAGCACTTGACTTCAAAACTATAGTGAACTACCAGAATAACAATGTTAAGCTTAATAATGTCCTAAACATAGGATTTAGCCCACTGATTAATAATTAACTAAGTTAATGGGACAAAACAAATGTAATTTCTCTACCAATATATTATGGCAGGCAGTAACGAACTTGCCTGTTGTGTTCTATCACCATGAATAGTAGTGGCGGGAAAGCCATTAAGACACAGCCAATGTTCCAGAGAATCGGCTCCTTTCTTTGTCTCCACAAACACCAAAGTAAGAGATTGCTGCAAATTCAGAAACTATATAAGAACCCTAAATACAGTAGCAAATTTAGAAAATAAAGAGTATATGATTTATGTGTAACATTCTATATTTTTCCATGGGAGTGTGATAAGATCCAAACTAAATTAATATGAAAATAGAACAATTAACAAGGCTGCTAGGCATTCAAGAGGCATAGCTCTCACCACCTCAATAGTCTAAAGACTACAAATCACATAATATACATAGCCCAACCCCCCTCTCACTTACTCCATTTATAACTCCATTCCCCTAACAACCTCTCTCACTTATTTACTAAAATGTAATATGCCCTTAACACCTTTCAAACAGAATGTTCACGGTTCAATAGAAGTGGAAGTCAAAGAGATCTTTTAGCAAGAATTTAATTCTAAAAAAAAACTCTTAAATACTTCCCAGCATGTGCTCAAATGAGAAAAATATGAAATTTTAATACCTTGACCTGCACACCATTTGCCCTCTGTGCATGGAGAAGGTCCAATAAGTGACTTCTCTTGTCAGCTTCGTGAACAAACTCAACTCTTTGAGCAATTAGATCAGTACTTGAACCCACTCTTCCAACAGTCAGAAATATATAACTTGAGAGAAAATCGGAGGCTAAGCTCTGCAAGAAACCAAAGCGATCAGAACTATCAAACAGAAAAATTGCAAAACTTCTATGATGTAATATTATTAACCCATAAAAGACAGACTGCATTTCCACAAAAGCTATAAGCATTAAAATATACATTTACATATATATATATATATTCAATGTTTGGTGAGGTTCGTCTAATACATGACTGAGGATGTGGAAACTCTCTAGTTCTTCAAAAACCACAGATTAACATGCTCCTACAGTTTTACATTTGATAGATATCATAACTTCACACAATACAGTGGAAAAGGAAAATTAAAACAGGAATGGAATCATCAAGACATGAACTTTTACATACCTGTATTTCCCTTGGAAAAGTTGCACTGAACAACAAAGTCTGCCTAACACCAGGTGGAGGCATGTCCATCTGTTGAACTATTTTCCTAATTTGTGGTTCAAACCCCATATCCAGCATGCGATCTGCCTCATCAAGGGCTAAGTACTTTATCATCTGCAATGAAACCTTAGCTCTTTCAAGCAAATCTACCAATCTTCCAGGAGTCGCAACAAGAATGTCAACACCTCTTTCTAGATCCCGTAGCTGACCAAAAAATAAGTATCAATATCTCTAGCTAGATCACAAATTATGAACAAGCACAATCATGGGATGTACAGGCGAGTGACTGAAAGTGGCATGAAGGATTAAAATATATAGAAGAGCATAAAAATAGGATATGTTGGCATCCAAAATAAACCCTACGTGAGGGAAACAAGGAAAAAGAATCCACGTACAATAAATTTTTCTAGTTACTTATCTTGAGGATATTTATTAGATCAATGTTTGTATGTTTTACAATTACAAAGATTCATAGCTTAAAGATGAATACATCTACCACCTAGAATTTATGGCTTGGCATCTCAATCAATAGGATGGAGCACATATAAGGAAAAAAAGATCCAACCAACATTATCTTGAACAAACTGACCATCAAATTATCTATCCAAAAGATACGTGAATACTAACAAATGTTTATATTAATGCTCCAACCATTATAAGCAAATATCTCATTTCATTGATAATTTTGTAATAGCTTGATTAAGAGAAGGATACAGTCTTTCCAAGTACACCCTCTCAACATACTGCTATACAAGTATGCCAAGGGAATGTAACATCAGCAGCAACTTGCTCAAAGTTAAGAATGTCTGGCTGATTAAACCATCGACATTCTTCCCCCTCTCTACCAAATAAACTGAATAGAGATGAATAACTTCCGAAGCACAAGACTACACTAAGTAATACTAATAGTTATCCAGATTACCCTAATGAAATATTTCAAAATGTTATTAAGCACCACAGAGAAGAGAAGAAGAAAAAAACCACTGGAATAATAATAGTGCAAGCAGTCAAAAAATATAGAAAGGGGCATTACGATATTCCAACAAAAATAAACCTGAAAAATACATCCTTCAAAATATACTATTTTTATAAAGACAGCTCACAAGCCCATTTCATTGATATAATGAAACAAGATCAATCTTCAAAATATACTGAAAGGCTCAGTATCACATTTGCGATTGGAAAGGTATATAACATATCAAGATAACAAGAAAATGGTTTAAGAAAAATACAGGTGACTCAGACAAAATTTAAACCCCATGTTTTTTTATTTTTTGGATAAGAACTTTAAACCCCTTGTTACAAATAGTTCATTAAAAAATAAAAATTTAAGCTTTTGACACCTAGATGAGAACTTCGACGCTATCATCGTCATTCATTACTAGTTGGTAGTCAATGCAAGTCACCATTACCCCTGGCCATTTCCTTCAGGGAGAAACTATTTTTAACAACACCTTAATCATTATTTTTTATAACAAGGTGGAAAAAATCCACTGTTTTCTACAGTAACTGTATGTTTATAGAAATCAATAAGGTTTACACAAGTAGTACTTCCTTATTGCAGTAATATGAGATCGTATCAATAATGCCACAAAGTTTAAATGAACTGATGGTAACAAAAGCTCTAAAATGTCATCAACATACTGTCTCATGTGAGCTCATATACGTTTAATTTTAAACAAGTGAAAAATAATGGGAGAGAGAGATAAAAAGGAACACAAAACCTGTTGGTTGATCGGTGCACCCCCATAAGCAACCACCACTCTCACACCCGTTTGATAAGAGAACTTCCTAGCTTCTTCATGTATCTGAAACACAAGCATTCATCCTTAATTGTTCAATCAGAACAATGGGTAGAAAAAAACTTGTAATCAAGAAAATTTAAACTTAAAAATAAAAAGAACCCACTTGCATTGAAAGCTCTCTGGTTGGAGAGAGAATAAGTGCAAGCGGATACACCGTGCGTGCACCTCGGGCTGGTCTCTGCATACTTTGGCTTTTCATTATGCCACTGATTATTGGGAAACAAAAAGCAGCAGTCTTACCAGAGCCCGTCTGGGCACACGCCATCAAGTCCCGCCCTGCAAGGGAGATAGGAATGGCATGCCGCTGGACAGGCGTAGGTTTTACATACTTACACCGCCGAATGTTCTGATTGAGTGCTTCACCCAAATCAATTTCAGCAAATGTATTCACTGGGGGTGGCACATTTTCACCACTTGTTTCCACAGGAATATCTTCATAGGCATCAAAATTTATGCCGGTGTTTTCTTGCTCATCAAATGTTTGCTCTGTATCGTCATCATCTTCAAAAGGGTTCACTTCACGATCCGCCCTCCCACGATCCCACCCACCGCTTCTGCTTCCCCACCCACCTCCTCGACCGCCACCATAACCAGAACGATTAGGCTCATTCCTGGGACCACCCCAGCGGGGTCCTCCATTTCCAGGTCGATCATTTCCAATGACGGGCCCACTATTTGCCACGGCAGGTGGGTCTGAAGAGGTTGGTCTGTTCCGCAGATGTGGTGGAACATAGGCTGATCGGCCCAGTGCAGAAGTAGTTCCAACACTACCATTGTTAGCAGAAGAACCAGCAGCTACATTCTCGGCCCCGAGCTTGCAGCCAAATCTGCCCACGAAGTTCGCATAGTCAAACACCCTTTCACGCGTGCAATGGAAAAATCTCACCACTCCACTCCAAATTATAACAATTTCTGCATGGTTTTTCAATCAAATAAACAAATTCACGTTTCTGATCACAAAATACAAGGCAGAAACATTCATACACAGACATGAGAACAAGCATAGTCCAATTAACTTAGAAATTGGAACACGAAAAGCAATGCATCCTCTAATCAACAGTGATAAAAACACCAATAAAAAAACCTATCCGAACCCGAACTAAACAAAATCGCTCTCTAATCCGGGTTTTTTTCAACCATGGAAGCAACAAAATAGATAATCTTGATCTGCAATAACAGAAACTATAAAAAAAAAGCTTACAAAACCAAAAACCTAATAAAAATAAGAAAAAACAAAATCAAATAGAAGAAACGGTTCGAAATCAAAGCAATGCACGAAAAATATGCGGAGACGGAGAAGATGGAAGAACCTTAAGAACAGGCAGGTAAAAAAAAAAGACATGAATACCTGAAAAGTCGTAAAAATAGGGAAGATCCTGGAACCCTAATTTTCGTTTGTAGCAGACAACCGGGAGAGATAAAAAAGCGCTTTGCTTTGAAATAAAGAAAACAAAAATATCTACGTTTGCCTCTTAAATATATAATTATATATCCTTTTTTTTCCTTTTCTTTTTGCCTTTTTCCTCATTTCTCTCTTCTTTCATTTTTCTTCCCAATTTTATTCTCTCTCTGATCCAACACGTGGTTACTTTCTGTACAGTAAACTCCCATTTTTTTTTATTTAGAAAAAACAAATAACTCTCTTTTTTTTAATAAGAAATTAAATAAGTTTAATTATTAATTTAATTTCTATAGGTAGAGAACTAAGTTAATTTAGTCTGTGTGGTTTTAAAAGTTTCACCATAATCCATATGATTTAGATCTATGTAATTATAATTTTTATAAATTTCAATTTAATTCATATAATTTGTGTCTATTTAATTTTTAAAGTTTAAAATTTTCAATTCAATACGTATGATTCGATACAAATTTACAAAATGTCTTGAAGGGGGAGTAGGCCAACATGAGTATACCTCATGTGGTTAGGCATATACTCTCTCTCCATGAGGTCGAATGTTCGAGTCTCTCCTCTTTCAATTTGATGTAATATTTCAAAAAATATATTGAAGGACGAGTATACAAAAATTTTAAAACCATTTATAATAAGTAATGGGCTAAAATATATATTACAAATTTACCGAAATCAATTATTTATCTCAAAATTTTCAAATTTACATTGAAAGGTGGGGGTTCTTGCAAATATAGTAAAATTAGGTCTAAAATTTATAAAAATAACAGTAAAAAAAATTATTTACAAAAATAGCAAAATAATCAAATTCGCGCCTAGAATATTACAAAATTGCCACTAGTTTTGTATGAGTAGTCACTAATTTTACTGATATCCTGATGTTTTGTGCGTGAATCACTTATTACCTAATAGTTATCACTGATTATCTTATAAGTTATCACTGAGAGTTTTTAAAAAACTACTATATTTGCAAATACTTTTTAAAAATGTTATATTTATAAATATTGCAGAAAATTCTGCTACCCAATGAAATTTCCCTTAAAAAGTCTTCCTATGTGTATTGACCTTAGATTTCTTATATAACTATTCTCTGTCGTATAAAACAATTGTATTAACTCTTGGTAATGATATAGACATTTTTATCGAATTACATAGGCTAATCATAAATACTAAACTGACACACAACTAAAACCATATTGACTAACTTAAAACTATTTTTTAATTTATCAAAAGTTTTACAATTTATAAGATTAATATTTTGATAAATATGTAAATAAAATTTAAATTTATATATAACCAGAGATGTGATTTGGTTGATGTTATATCAATTTTTAAAATAATTATTGCATAATTTTATTTTATTTTGGCAAACCATACATGTGTAATATTAGATTGAGAAAGAGGAAATGCGAAGTTTACCTCGTGTCAAATAGAGTATTGATGTCCAACTCTTTGAGCTATACTCAAATCGGTATTTCACAAAATATTACAGGAAGGTTAGACTATTTATTTATAAATAATATGGTAGATGCTCCAACTCATACTGAAGATGTTTGCATCTCCTAGTCATGAGATAGAGCAATTATAAAAACTAATCTGGTGCAACGAGACTATTGACTGAAATAATAGAAGTTGATATGTGAAGTAGATTAATTTTGATTTGTCGGTTATATGACATATTTTTGTATGAGAATTCCATTTAAATGACTAGAAAATATGTCTAGGTTGGTTCCATGTTTGGTTTGAACCAATAAGATTTTTTTTTTTTTTTTACTATTTTTAAAAATATCAATTTATAAAATACTATTTTCTGATTTTTTTTATAGCAATAAAGCCATTTATGTTACAATATCTTAAAATTATTTTAAACCCAAACATGACTCTTTTAAAGATTACCAGGTTTTTCACACGTGTCATGCACGCGAGGCACGCGGCCTGTCCTCACATTTTAGTAAAAAACGTCAATATTATTATAAAGGTATTTTTGAAACTAATATTTTAAAATTTCAACTTTCATAATAAAATGGAAGAAATTAACTTAACTCATTGTAAAAAAGTATATAAAATAGGAAAATTGCATATTAAAAAAATAAAGGAGAGGGGCACTTTAAATGACCACAATAGTGAATATATGAGCCAATTTATTTTGATCATTTAAGATGAAAAAACATAAATTGCATGATTTTGTATTCTCTTATTACGCATGGATGATGGGTACATGTAGATGACTAAAGATTGATAAAACAAAAACTAAAAAATATATATTTATAATATTTATACACCTATCATTTTCTTTCTTTGAATTTATAAAACGTTTTGAATGTGTCGTGCTACACCTTTTTTCTGGCCTATTTCCAAAATTATTCAAAATCTTTAAAGTCGCCTCCAACCAAAACCACCTCCTAGTAAAAGTCAAGGTTTAGAAGATGTTTTTTATAATTTATACAAAGGAAGCATATGTTAAAAGAGAGAAAAATCAATAAGAATACTGAATAAGGAATTAAAGATGAATGTGAAGTTAGGAATATATGAAAAGTGAGAACATCATTAGGAAACTTTAATGAAATCCAAATTTCAAGCTTGGTAAGTTTCTGTTTCTATTTATATTTAGTTTCAAGTTTGGTAGGAACACTGAATATGAAATTAGGAATATGTGATTCCTCTTGCTCGTTTGCTTGGCTGGAAGATATCCCTAGTGGCTTTATTCGCCACTTGCTCAGGATGGTTGTCCCTAGCTTAATTTCCTTTCTTTTTGCTTTTGTTGTTTGGTGATTGGTGTTAAAAAAAAACAATATGTTTTTAGGAATACAAAATATATACAAAACTTACATATGATAAAACTAAAACGAAAGCTAACATAATTCAATTGAATTGAAAATAAAAAGAGCCAAAAGAATAGATTATTAAGAGAGAAAATATTGGGGTTGAGAAAGAGATGCTTGGAGGGTTGAAGGATTTGGGATGTCTTTATATGAATTTCGGTGATAATATAGACGGAGAAGTTGGCCTTTGGGATGTCTTTATATTTTCAGTTAAATTGGTCTCATTAATTTTTATTATTAATGATTATATTATTTTGTCCATAGGTTACAAATTTGATGAATACATTTATAGACATTTGGCTTTAATGTGTGGTGGTAACGTTTTTTATTCTTTTCAAATTATATTAACTGGTCATTTTTATATGGATCATTAATTGACATTATTGCAATATATTTTTTTCTTTTATGTACATTTGAAAATGAAAATCCATTACCGCCATTTTGACAATAATAAAATATTAAGTAACAAAATATATTACGTTGTACTTCTATTTAGTATTTATTTTATTTTTATAAGTTTATAACAATTGTTTTAATTTTGTATTCAAATGATTTAGACTCACACTTTTTAAGAAAAATGTAATCAAGAGACTACTCTTTTATTTTAACTTATTTGTTCATATTTTCAAATTTTAATTTAAAACTAATTATTTAAATTACATAACAACTATTTATGTTAGATTAATTATTGTTATTATAAATATTTTTTATAAGTTTATAACAATTGTTTTAATTTTGTATTTAAATGATTTAGACTCACGTTTTTAGGAAAAATGTAATCAAGAAACTACTCTTTTATTTTAATTTATCTGTTCATATTTTTAGATTTAAATTTAAAACTAGTTATTTAAATTATATAACAACTATTCATGTTAGATTAATTATTGTTATTAGGGGTGAACAAATCCAAACCAAACAAATTGTCCAAACTAAACCAAACCAAACCAAACCGGTTTGGTTCGGTTTTTAAACCTTCATTTTCCCAAACCAATCCAAACCAATTAATAATGGTTTGATAAAAAATTTCAGCGATCCAAACCAATACATAATATAAAATATATATGACATATTTGAATTTTTAAATATCAATAAAACCTAATAAAATGAAAAAAAATAGGAAGAACCTTTAATATTACATGTTTTATGGTTGTATACTTTTTTTTTTTGATAGGAAACATAGATATATATATTAAATAAAAAAGAGGAATTACAAAAAGGTGATTAGTAAATCACCAAAGCCAAATGATTACAAAAAATTCCTCCAATTGGCATTAATCATGAAACTATCATAATTACAAAAAAAATCTATTAAGGGAGCTCCATTGTGAGACTTTAAATTTCGAAATCTCCTGAACTTCCATGACTTTCCGAGCTTTGTTGTTAAAGATCCGTGAATTCCGTTCCATCCAAATTTCCCAAGCAATGCATTTAACTGCAAATTCCCACAAAATTTCCGTTCCATCCAAATCTCCCAAACTTACATGTGTTATGGTTGTATAATTATAACAATATTTTTTAAATTTGTTATGTTTGTATTCGTAATTAGTATTTTATCGAACTTTTAGATGAATTGAAATTAGTTTACAATTTTTGGAAGTTTTTTTTTTAAGATTTTGTTATACTTATCATGTTGCAAATTAAGTATTTATGAATAATTGAGAAAAACAAAAAATGTAAGAACCAAACTGATCCAAACCAAACCATTTTAGTTTGGTTTGGTTTGGTTTCTTCATGTTTAATGGTTTGGTTCGGTTCATATAATCTAAAAGGAAAATCCAATCGGATTTGAAAGTTTGACAAAATCCAAACCAAACCAATTCAATGTTCATCCCTAATTGTTATTATAAAGATTTTTTGAATGGAACATCTCTTTTATTTTAATTTATTTGTCAACATTATTTTATCTTAATAAATAAATAAATTAATCGTTTAAATTATTTTACAACCGTTCATGTTAGATTAATTATTATTATTGTAAAGACAAACTACTCATATAAGCCAAATCACAATGGAAATTAAGTAATAAAATGTTATAAACAAGAGTAGATAAATTTTTTATTATCACATTCATTTCCAAATTAAACAATTATATCGAATAAATTAAGTGGCATTTTAATAAGGGTTAAATGCACCGATGACCCCTGCACTTTTAAATTTTTTCAATTTACACACCTACACTATCAATTTAGTTTTTTTCACCCCTACATTTTATATTGTCCAATATCCGTAAAAAAAAACCATCCAATCTAATAGACTTTATTTTTTAAAATATTTTTTATATTCAAAGGTATGTGAAAATACATTTTTGCCCTCAGTTTCTTTCTGCTTCTCCTTCTCCTCTCTGCTATATCAATCTCGTTTGTAGCTCATATCATTTTAGCTGATTCCACCATTTTCGTTCCAATCAAAAGCACCACCAGTTATCAAATCGAACTGCTCACACAACCCAATCTCAAACAAATGGCTTCGATCTCCAACTCGTATCCTTATCTTATTCCTATAAAACGCTTAATACCATAATTAAGTTGCCCTACTCAGCCATCAACAAGAAGTAGAAGAATGATTTGAGTGCCGCCATTTTTTCACCCTTACTACTATTTCCTTCGTCTTTTTCCTCTCATACGTTAAATCCAACAATGATTATTTTCTTCTATTGTCGAAAATCGTTCTTTTCATCAATCATAATGGCCATAACCAATCCTATCGCCGGCGATTCACTTCCTGAATACGTCGCTGGGAAATGGTACTCCTTGACAGAGCTCCGGCTTCATGACCATTTTTTCACTATCCATCTTGATTATTCTCTAAATCGTGATGTCCTTCTAAGATTTCTGTTTTTTTCTCATGAAGTTGTTTCTGATAATCAAATAATCATTAATTTAAATCATGATTTCACTTTAAATTTGAGTTACAGTAGATTACGGTGTAAAGAAAATCTTGCACCTCTGATTGAAAAATTTGTACTAACATATGATACAGGATCTTGAATTTGATGAACAAATCCTGGACATCTCTTGACCTTTTTATTTGCAATATGTTTTGAAATTGGTAATATTTGGATTTGTGATTCAACATAGTATTTTATGCCATTGACGAACACGGCGATAGCGGAGGAGAAGGAAAAGCTAAAATAAACTGGTGGCAAAAATGTATTTTCATGTAACTTTGAATATAATAAATATTAGATTGTTATAAATTTTAACTTATTGGATTATTATAAATTTTGGATCTATAAGATAGATGACTTAATTAATTAAAATCACGTAACTCATTAAAGTCGAGCCAACACGAGTATGAATCAAATAGTTTGACATCAATATTTCATTCACATGAGATCCGGAGTCTCTCATCCCAATTCAATTTAATTAAAAAAAACCTTATCAATATTGCTCTATTAAACAATTATATATATATATATATAAATAATAATTTTGAAGAAGGTTTGCACAAATTCAAACTATAAATAGTAATACAAAATCCCTCCAAAAATTTCCACACTTTTAATATAAGCAACACAAGTATGAATCAAATAGTTTGACATCAATATTTTATTCACATGAAATCGAGAGTCGCTCGTCCCAATTCAATTTAATTGAAAAAAAACCTAATCAATATTGCTCTATTAAACAATTATATATATAATTTTGAAGAAGGTTTGCACAAATTCAAACTATAAACAGTAATACAAAATCCCTCAAATTTTTCCACACTTTTAATCTGGGCGATTACATATATTCAATCTTATTTAATTAATGAAATAGACCATTTTATAAGAAAATCAGTAATTTTATTATATCAATCAAACACAACAACAGTACACACATGTATGACTCATGATATAATGACTATTGTTTTTCTAATGAAAAAACATATGTTTTTTCATTTTTACAGATAAAATTTTGATTACCATCTATTAATTATGTCAACTGATGGATCTAACCTCTTGATCTATTAAAATTTAAAATAATATATACAAATATTTCATAATACTTAACTGTTTTTTAAAAACTATCTGAGTATAAGAGACGCGTTTAGTGATATGAAAATAACATAATTTATAATATTTAAAAGGATAAACTCAATTCTATCACCGAACTAAATATGTGAGTATGATAGTTCAATTTAACGATCTAATAATATAAATATAACAATTTAATAGTTAGACATAGTGATTTAAAGTAATTTTAAATAATTTTTATGAATGTTCATAGATATTTGCAAAATATAAGTTCAAACATAGCTCAATTGATCAGTATTAATAATCGTTTTTCACGTGAAGATTTGAATCCAATCTTACTCAATTTATCATAATACTTATAAAGTAAAAATATCTATAATATTATTTATATATATAAAAAAGGAGGGGGGCATGATGAGAAAAATATGGGAAACACAACACATGACATACGTTTGATTAAAGATATTTCTACTATCGAAATGAAATTAAAATCCGTCCATTAATTTACGTCTTACGTATATATATATATATATAGAACTATTTAATCTCTCTGCCCATATATGACTAAGCTCGCTTTAGATCACAATCAACCATTCACGTCCACAATCTCAATAAACTTCAAGCCTCGTCACGCGCTTTTACTTCCGGTGTTTTTCTCACTCCAATTACGTTACGACGCGTGTAATATCATTATAAGACAGCTGGCACGTTTACATCACGCGGTAAGTGAGAGAATGGGGAAATAATGATAAAACCAGGCTTCTAACAAAACCACAATAGAGTTTCATTATTCAATTTATTTTTTTTTTTAATTGAAAGAGAGAAAGAGAAAGAAAGAGGGGACATAGGAAAATGAACCTTGATTTTTCCACCTCTCTTTTTTAGTAACTAGAAGAGGACGGGAAGGGAAAAGGTGGGGAAGAAGACGAAGTCCTTTTCTAGGGTTTTCCGACGGATCTCTAGGGCTCACGAATTTCTATGATTTTGAGGACAGAGTCGGATCGTTTAGATCTTGATCTGTAATTTGAGAGAAGAATCACGAGAAAAGAAAAACAAGTAGAATTATGGATTCTGTATCTTCGAACTCGCATGGAAATCTGGACGAGCAGATTTCGCAGCTCATGCAGTGCAAGCCATTGAACGAGCAGGAGGTACGCTATTGATTTTAATTTTTCGCTCTTTATGTTTCGTTTTTTCTGTCAAATCTTTGAATCTTGAGGTTTTCTGCTTATTATCAAGAGTTTTCGGTTCGTTTCAAGGCAATGTGATGGATCAGACCTGATCCGTTAGGGTTTCAGGGGCAAGATTGCGGTAATCGCTTGTTTTTACCGTTTCTTGGCCCTGTATATTATGTGTGGGTTGAGAATGCATTATGACGATAGATCTAGCTGTTAGATTATTAGAAATGTCTACTTTGGCAAGATTTGTGGCTGATCCCTCATTATGGTGCTTTTTCAGTTGGCCTTTAGAATTTAATTTCCATTTTACCTCATTTCGAGATTATTTTCCATAGTTGGTGCTATTTGGCGTGGTAAGTTATGCTATGAGCGTGTCTGTCTTATTCTTGGTAACGAGGCTTGAGATAAGACACTATTTATCTTACGAGCGTTGATTGTAGCGTCTGAGTATGGAAATCATAATCAAGTGGCCTTTAGAATTTTTACTTTTTACAATATAATTCAGTTCAGTTTAGCAGGAGGGTAAGGTTATGCTCCAATTATTTTAATATTTATGTGTTATAATGAACTGTTGTCTCTCTTGTAGGTGAGGGTGTTGTGTGAGAAAGCTAAGGAGATATTAATGGACGAGAGCAATGTCCAGGTGTGCTTTGTTCTTACCTTGTTATTGATCTCTTTATGTATATTATTTGATGGCTGGGAAGAATTCATCAGCATGCTGGTGCTGCCTTTGTTCTATATGCTGCCGGGTGAAATCTTTTAGATGCACTTGCGGTTTTGTTGTGGCTGCTAGGTTGTATTAATCTTTTCTCATTTGTATGAGATTCATTCTTAGTTTGTGTTTGGATGCTTATAATACAATTTTCTCTGTCCCAGTTGCTAGTTTATCTGCTGTTCTTATAAAAAGTTATGTTTTCTTTCATCTGTAAACTTTATATTCCACTAAATTGGATTTACATATTTATTATATATTTTATTTGTCCTATAAAAAAATTATATATTTTATTTGGAGATGGTAACTTTTATATTTTGATGTGTACTGAACATGACATTTTATGGTATGAAAATGATTCTTCAACAAGTTCTGAAACACTTCTATTTCTTCTATACACAATCTTTTTCCTGACTTCCTTGGTTAACTTGCCAAGAAAGGTTGGGGAGAAGTTTATTCTATATGGTGATTTCCTCCCAAAATCAATATAATGTACTGTACTTTTAGTTTCTGTGCTTCTGCCTTCTCATCTATTGATGTATTTTCCTCTTCTCAATGATCTTTGTTTATTTAGCATCTGATACAGAAAATTTAGTTTAGTTTTGCGTTCTTTTTCTCAACCTTGGAAGTTAATTCTTTAGGTCTCAATAGAAATAACATCTGTGAAATAAAACCTGTTAACGTGTGACCTGGGATCTCACCGAATCTGAAACTTTATTTTTCACTCTTGGATGTGCATTGATTATTTTCTTGTAATTCAATGGTGGCGTTGTACTGGATGGTGTTTAATATCTCTGGTTTTTGCACCACAGCCTGTTAAAAGTCCAGTAACAATTTGCGGTGATATTCATGGACAATTTCATGATCTTGCAGAGCTCTTTCGCATTGGTGGAAAGGTATCTTATTTGACCATTGGCTAAATTATTTTGGTTATCTTTGCAAGATCAGTACATTGGAACAGAAAATATATATCTGAGTGGGATAAAACTGTCAAGTTTTTCAAATTTTTTTTTATTATTAGAATAAAAAAGCTCTTTGATGATATGCTGATGTTATAGGATATACTATAGCTGATGTTGATTCACCAGACTTCTCCAACTTGAATAATATTAACCCGGTAGTTAATGAAGTTGGTGATGGGTTGAGATCGATTTTTTAAAAAACAAATATTTTGTTGTGCTTTGGCCTTGCTGCACATTTGTCACATTTCCTATGAAATACACTCGCAAACTTATACATGACCTAAAACAATATGTACTCATAGTCAACAAATTAATATGTTCACTCGACACACGTTATTCACGTATGCTACTTCATTTCAAGTTTCTCCTGGAATTCTCTATCATTATTGCCATTGATAAATTTAGAGCTGCAACTTATTCCCTTTTACCTTATATCATAATCATTTGTTTGTTATCCTTAAAAATATTCTTTCTTGGGCAGTGTCCAGATACGAATTATTTGTTTATGGGGGATTATGTTGATCGTGGCTACTATTCAGTTGAAACTGTAACAGTAAGTATGTTTTTGTTAACGTTAAAATGCACTATTTACTTCATATTGTAATATGGCAGAAATTGTTTAACATTTATTTTCATCTGAACTGTAATCATCTTGATTTAAGCAAAATATTTAGCTTCAATTAACCAGAGTTGGACCTGGCCCCCCCCCCCCCCGCAGTGGGGTTGAACCTTGCACTGTTGTGCATTTATGATGTAGTGTCAAATGTGTGTATTTTGGAATGATGAGTTGCTGATGAATTTTACATAGCCACAGGGGAGGGGTGTCCGTGTCTAATTTTTTTGTCTACCTTTATTTCTTATCATTAAGATTCCCTTTAGTTGTAGCTTTTGTATTTATTACTCTTGTTGGCATGTTTACGGGCTCTGTGGCTCTTTTTGCATATTCCATTTTCTTGATGATGTTTGAGCTCTTGTGCCCCTCTTCTTAAAAAAAATCGAAATGGAATTCTTTTATTATTTAAGATTAAGTATCTTGTCAAGTTTTCTGAATAGTATTTCTTTCTGAGGGAACCTTGAAATTTTACTTGTAATGAACTGCATGCTTCAAGTTGTGTTACACTTGTGTGGGCTTGCCAGATAATGCAACAATGCACAACTTCCCCACTGTTGATTGTTGTGTTAGCATCAATTATTTATGCAATTATGCTTGTTTAGTAGCTGTTAACTTTTTTGGCCAGCAACTCTTATTGAAGCCCTGATATGAGTTTTTCTGCAGCTTTTGGTGGCTCTTAAAGTGCGCCATCCTCAGCGAATTACAATTCTTAGAGGAAATCATGAAAGTCGCCAGGTAAATTTTTATTATTTTTAACATTTCCGCTGCTTAGCTTGTGTGAAAATTACTATTAGAACAGTAATGAGAGTCTATATGGTGTTATGACTCGTTATTGGTTCCCTATTATTAAAGTTCTTGACATCCTTTTGTATTTCATGGTATCATCTGGTATATTCTAATTATGGTTTATGTTCCCATTTGCAGATTACACAAGTTTATGGGTTCTATGATGAATGTTTAAGAAAGTAAGTCTTTTTTAGCTTATTCTTGGTAGGATGTTTCATTTTAAAACATTATATATATTCTACATCCTATGGCTCCGCCCAATCTTTCTTGTCATCTTAGATATCCCCCCTCATTATAGCACCTTTTTTTGTGATGAGTATGGTATAAAGGCCTTGTTTGGCAACAACTTTATAATTTTGTTTTCAGCTAATATTTGGAAGAAAGCTTAAAAAAATTAAACTCTTGAGTGATCTGAAAATAATAAGATTACTCAGGGAAAAACACTATGGATAAATAATTCCTTAACATATTTTCTCAAAATTGTTGAAAAGAAATAAAACTGCTTTTGAAAACTGTGCCTATATTTGGTGATTTACTAATCACCTTTTTGTAATTCCTCTTCCTTATTAAAATATATATATATATATATATATATATCTATGTTTCCTATAAAAAAAAAAACGTGCCTATATTTGCTTTGAAATATCTTAATTTTCTCTTTTCAAATTTGAAGTTGAGTTCCTTATCATAAGAATTGGAAGTTACTATGTTTGATGGTGCACAAGGGAGGCATGATTGTTGCATATAAACTATTAAGACTATTTTGTAATATAAGCTTAGTCTGACCTGTATTTTTATTATGTTATTTCATTTGCAGGTATGGCAATGCTAATGTTTGGAAGACTTTTACTGACCTGTTTGACTATTTTCCGCTGACGGCCTTGGTCAGTATAATTAGCCCACCATAGATAGGATTTTTCTCCTGTACTAATTTGGAACTAAAAGACATATTTGGCAATATATTAACTTTGAGTTGAGTTGAGTTGTTATGGATGCTACCCTGAATGTTAGTACATTTGTATGATGGTATGACCTGCAAAGTTTTTTTTTTTGTTTGTTTTAGCCATTGATCTTGTTTATTTGAAGTGAAGTAGTGTATGCTGCTGCAGAAACATTGCGTCTGTTCTGTTAAAATTGTTCAACTCAATGAGAGTATTTTTGTTAATTGGGAAAAAAGGAAACTAACTTTTTAACAATCAATGAAAAGTTGTTACCTAAATGTATGTAAACTATACAATTATTCCTATGATAGGCTCCCTTATTTTGAGTAATTGTTCCTTTTTAAATTAATGTTTTTTTATCTTTTTATTTTTCCATTCTTTTTAGGTTGAATCAGAAATATTTTGTCTGCATGGTGGTTTATCTCCATCCATTGAAACCCTTGATAATATACGGAATTTTGATCGTGTGCAAGAAGTCCCTCATGAAGGTCCCATGTGTGATCTATTGTGGTCTGACCCAGATGATCGATGTGGTTGGGGCATTTCTCCCAGAGGTGCTGGATATACCTTTGGACAGGTAATTTGTATACCCACATTCTTTCTACATCTGCCTAGTGCTTTTTTTGGTAATTTTCCACCACTTTTTGGTCTTTTATGAGCTCTTTTGTTGTCTTTCCAGGACATCTCTGAGCAATTTAACCATAGCAATAATTTAAAGTTGATTGCTAGAGCTCATCAGCTAGTAATGGAAGGATATAACTGGAGTCATGTAAGAATTTTTCCTTTTTTTTCCGAGGCCTTTATTGATCATATATTTGGTTGTGTTGTGTTCTTGGTAACTAAAAATTGCACATTACAGGAACAAAAAGTTGTCACTATATTTAGTGCACCTAATTATTGTTATCGCTGTGGAAATATGGCATCAATTCTGGAAGTTGATGACTGCAAGGCCCATACTTTCATTCAGGTCTCTCTCTCTCTCTCTTTCCACTCAACCTCTCCTGTTGAAAAATCACAGAAGGATGTGTCTTCTTGTAGATATCTGGAGGATGGTTGTGACGGGTTTATTCACTTGTTTCATATCATATGTTTATGTTTATCGTGTACTAAAAGTTGTGAATTTCTTTATTTGAGCAGTTTGAACCAGCTCCGAGGAGAGGTGAACCAGATGTTACTCGAAGAACTCCTGATTACTTCTTGTGATGCGACTTTTGTTAGATGGAAGTTTCAAGAAGCTGTTGCCAAATATATGTTTTTGCTGTTTCTACATTTGAGAATTTCAGTTTCCCTATGGTGGTGGTTCCGAGGGCCAAAAGCATGTAAATTTCGGCAGGTTGCTTCGTGAGTGCATCCTTGAAATATTCTCGAGGTTTTGCTTTAGGAAGCTATAGGGCTGGCGACTGATTAACTGCATATGTAACATCTTTCAGAGAACAATGTATTGCATATTTCTTTTTTAGTTATCGTTTTTTTTTTTTTTTTTTTGTAATTTCCTATTTTCTGGTTCCCGAGTTCTCTGTATTTCTCTTAACTATTTTGTAGTACGGTTCTTTAGTTTCTGGAGGGGCGGTTTACATATGGACCTTGAATTAAATTTCTTATCAACGAGTGTTTTTTCATTCTTTTCTACGATAAAAACGTTGTGCAGTTTCCTTTAAACCTTGGCCTTTTTTTTCATTCTGTTTAATTTGTATTGATTATTGCGGTGTTTATAGACTGGAGATCGAACAATCTGGGTAATTCTAAAATGCCCATCTCAATCCTCAACTTTTCGGCTTATCATTTGAATGATTTTGAACGTAATTTTGTAACAAGTAAACTGCCTGGTAAGGTCTACATCATTTTTACTAAAAATCTATCGTATTTCAAGCATGATATAGTAATATTAATAACTAGTTTTAATCCCTTTAGTTCCCATTACTGATTTCTGTTATCAAACAAGATGAAATGAAGGTCTCTGTCTTGGACTTTGAAAGGGTGCAGCTTTTTAATTTATACCAATTTGTTGTGTAAAAAGCTTGACAATAATTGTTTGAGCTTCCCATTGTCAATCCTTTTAAATTTCAAAAATTTATCGTATGCTTCTGCAATCAATGGAAAGCCATGCTGGGCGCCATATTGGCTCTGGTATATGCAAGAGGTAGCATGAGAAGTTTCTTTGATCTTCCTACATAAGCTCGCTTTGTGAAGTTGTTGTAATCATTTTCCTCTATTGCATCCAATATTTTCCGATATAACATCAAGGATGACCACACCTGTGTGCAAATAAATCACAACCGTAAGAAACTGCAACTCTGAAAAATGAATATCACAATTTCATGCATTTGGCCAAGAATTTGTGATGTTTTTGCAGATAAATGTGAATATATATAAATTAGACATACTGGCCAACGACTAGCCTTATCAAGTTGAGAAGCTCCATTCTCTGCCAGCTTGAAATAGGTCCTTGCCCGTTTGATCTGTTCTTTCATAAATTCTCTCCACTCATCAGTAACTCTCATCGACAAAACATCGGTATCGCATAGACCAAACTGTGCAAGCTCATCTTGAGGAAGATATACCCTGCCTCTCAAAACACTGAAACATATTTTTTTTTTTGAGATGTGTGAAATAAGGTTTGTTTTCCTAACTTTTTTAGAAACAGGAGGGGAGGAGAGAGAGAGAGAGAGAGAGAGAGAGAGCTTACTCCTCTCCAACATCTCTGAGAATGTTAGTTAATTGATTTCCAATTCCCAAGTGGAGGGCTGCATTATATATAGTTTGAGTAGAAGCTAGAGAATCAGGTGCAATTCCCATCACAGGGACGCTCATTAAGCCTACAGTTCCAGCTACGTAGTAACAATACATATACAACTCTTCGAAACTGTCATAACGGCACTTTCTGGTGTCCATTCTCATGCCTTCAATCATGTCCCTGAAGGGCTAGCATTAAGAAGAGAGAATTTTTGGTCGGTTAGGAGATTTAGTGAGTCAAATGAGTGTGAGTACATAAAGAAGAAAGAATAGTTCGTAATTTAGTTCACTTGTTAGCTGAGCACCTTCATATCTAAGGGGAATTTGGAAACAGTGTGGCTCAAAGCAGCATCGAGCATGTCGTAAGGGCATCCGTCGAAGATGTCTTGGAGACGTTCTTCCCACCGATCGAGAACTTTTGGATTCATGTACACCGCATTAGGTCCGTCTACTAGCTCATCTGTCCTCCTACACCAAACTGCACCAAAATTCCCCATCAGGAATATCAGAAGTGAAGGATCTTTACAGTTTTCAATTAGAAAATTACAAACCTCACTTTTCTTGGTTAGTTGAGCTGATGTTTTTTTCACATAGAAAAACTATTCCAAATAATGACATCAAACAAGAACCATGGAGTAATTCTTTTCTTACCATATATTGCCCATATCGCTCTTTGGCGCTCCTTCGTCATCAGCAAAGTCCCTGCATGAAGATTGTGCCTTAGAGAAAATCTTATACTCTTCATCAAGCTAAAGAAAATGAAATCATTTAAAAGCTAAGAAGGTTAAGGAAAAGGTCACCTAAATAGAAGGTCTTGGCATATTCTGCACATATTTTCCTGCAACTTTCATAAGCTTCTTCAAGAAATGCAGGATGAAACTGAACTCTTTTACACAAATCTTCCCCAGAGAAACAGTTTGCCTGAGATTGCCTCTCGACGATTTCTTGCACGTTCAAGTCAGCTAGAGGAGTCCCTTGTTTGAACAATGTAGGGAACCTGAAAGTTTGTTGGGGGCTTTTCGGTGCCGAGACCACTTCAACTCTGCTCATAGTAACTGCAAATTTTGGTGGAAGATTTTTCCCTTTGATGCAGGGCTTTGTTGTAAGAGGAAATCTTGAACACATTTTGTAAATTTGATCACTTCTCTGCCTTAGAAAAACCAGCAAATTCCAAGGTTTTTTTTACCTTTTTTCCTTTTTAGTTTGACCCAAGAATTGAATTTTCAAATTCTAAGGCTCCAACAATATAATGCAACTGATATACAAGAAAGTATCAAATATAAATGTCAATAACAAAGAGAAAAATCAACCATTTATGACATCGAAATTGGAAGTTAGTGTAAATTTTGTTTTAAATGGATGGTTGATTGGCTGAAAGTGATGAACACGGTTATTATTCTAATGTATAATTTCAATTTCACAAACAAAATCTCATCACAATTGAACTTGTTTTCTTTAATAATATGTATGTAAAATGAATAAGACACAAAAAATGCCTTGTCTAGAACAAAGAGACATTGGGTTAATAGTAAAAGACAAAAAAAAAATGGAAATTTGTCTTCATTTGGGCACTTGTTATTGGAATCTGGAACTCCATTGATACTCTTTTAGACTCTTTGAAGCATAGCATAGAGTTCATCAATCATGTGTTTCTATTTGTCCATCAAAGACTTTGTTGTAGTTTTGTATGTTAACGCTTTTTTTTTAAATATCCACAAGCGTCTAGGCTGGTTTGCACGATCCTCAATCAATCTTATTAGACAGTCACACGAGCTAATAACACTTGGTATTGGGAAGTCTGTAAGGATAATATATTAGGTAGATGACTCTATACATGATTTGAACTAATGACTTCAATGTTATAAAGAAAGTTATTTGACCATTAGACTAACTCATATTTTATGTAATTTTGTATGTAATGCACATACATTCATACAAATCATTTGAAAAGTGCATTTGAAATGTGAAAAGATGTTACATAATTCATTAACAAATCAATGGATGTTGGTACTTGAAAACTTTTACTCATAAACGGCATCAACTATCAATAAATTTTTTTCACGATCATTCTTCAATGCAAAATGGGTTGGGAAATTCAGCTTGAGGTACTTAACTCATCGAAAGCAGATTTTCAAAATGTCCTCTGAAAAAGTAAAGGTATCTTAACGTACAAAAAATATTTGAATACCAAGCAGCGTTTGTAGTCCAACGGTCAGGATAATTGCCTTCCAAGCAATAGACCCGGGTTCGACTCCCGGCAAACGCAACTCCCATTTTAATGTATTTTTCAAATTCAATTTTTCCAACACAACATCCATCGTTTTCAGTCAATTTCATATCTATAAATAACAAAACCAATACATTCCTTGCACTCATTTACTTCTTCTCAATTATTTTTTACCTTAATGTTCCATTTCAAAGAATTTAATGTTTTACGCATGACTTCATATTATATTTTATTTTATTAATTCATATTTATTATTTTTTCCCCTTAAATAACTAAATATTCAATACAAAAACTGATGGGGGTGGGGTCGCCTACGGAATAATGCCCTAATTTTTTTTGGAGCAAAGGCCAAGTTGCAGAAAGGATTGGGTTAGTTGAAGCATGTGGTATGGTATGGTATTATGTCAGTATCATTAATCTTCGACAAATTGCATTAGTCTCTAAACTTTACCTAAGCAAAAAAGTAAGCCAATCTTTATTTTAAGATTTTTTAATTCCGTTTTAAAACAAATTTCTACTTTTCTAAGTAAAAATTAAATATGTTCAGATGATTGCTTTATCTTTTTAGCTAAAGTATCTTTTAGTCCTTGAGTTTTGAAGGTAGTGTCTATTTGGTCCCTGCGTTTTCAATTTGTATCTAAGTGATCCCTGAGTTTTGGATGTTGTGTCTATTTGGTCCATTCGTTTTCAATTTGTGTCTAAGTGATCCGTGAATTTTGGATATTGTCTCTATTTGGTCCCTAGATTTTCAAGAATTATTATAAATAAGTTTAATTGCTCATTAATTTAACATATTCGTTAATTTCTTACCAGATTATTGACTTAACGCTTACATAACATGTTTAATTGGTCAAAATACGAATATAGGATTAAATATTATTTCAAATCTTTCATCAATCTAGGCCTAAAATTTGACATAATAATTAATCTCATGTCAGTATTTTGGTCAATTAAACATTTTATGTCACAATTAAGTCGATATTATGTTAATAAGTTAACAAATTAAAGAACAATTAAACTTATTTTTAATAATTCAGGGACTGATTAGACACAAATTGAAAACTTATGGACTAAATAGACACAATATTTAAAACTCAGGGACAAAATAGACACAAATTAAAAACGTAGGGACCAAATAGACACAATATCCAAAACTTAGGGACCACTTAGACACAAATTGAAAACGCGGGGACCAAATAAACAGGACCTCCAAAACTCATGGACCAAATGAGTACTTTACCCTTAGTAATATTTTCACAATTGACATATTTTATTCAATATATTGTGATTTTTTCCCATCAAAATCATAAATTTTATGAACAATGACTCTACATATATAGACATCTAGGCTCAATTTGATAACCGTTTCATTTTCTGTTTTTATTTTTAAATTTTAAAGAGAAAAAAAGAGTTACTTCAAAACCAATTGATTTCTTGATTTTGAATGTTAAAAAAACTTTAAATTTTATAATTTATTTTGTTCATTAGTTTTTTTATCATTGGTTTTAAACTAAACGTAAAAACTAATTGGTTATCAAACAATTTTTTTTAATTATAAATAAAAACATAAAACAAAATGGGGTAATTTTTAAAATAATTGTAGTGTTTAAAACATATTAGAAAAATGTTGTATATATGAAACATTTTAGGAAAATATGGTAGAGTGATGATGTGGCTACGATTTTCTAAAATGTTTTGAATATACAATATTTTTCTAATATATTTAAAAAACAACCATTATTTAAAAATCTAATTTAAACATTAATATTAAGATTTTATCAATATTATCCATGCAAATAAAATGAAATTTTATAAGTTAGTCATCAAATTTATCATTTTTGAAATGGATAGAGGTGAAAAACATTTTATTCTCATATTATGTGACATCGAATTGAATATATCGTAAAAATGATTGAATATGATCTCAATTCAATTTGTATTTAGACGTTTTGATCTGTTAGTTCAACATTTTATAATTATTTTTTTATATTTTAAAATTTAAAAAATATTTATAATTATAAAAGTTCAAGAATAAAAAACATTAATCTGATAATTAATATATATATGAATAAAAATATGTATAAATCACAAAATCACTAGATAAATGACAAATACAATTAAAAAAAATCAATATAGAGGTCTCCAGACCACTGACCTTTCTATTCATTTAATCAAACTATATGATTTAGTTTGATCAATTTGATTTGATTCCGCCTAATATAAGAATTTGTTATTGCCTAAAAATGGAGAGATTCCACGTAAGCAACAAACTTAGAAGATGGGACGAGTCGGAGGTAGTGCGCTGCACTGGAGGTGTTGAGTAGTTGACGAGCACTGTATGTATCTGCACAGGAAACAAAGAGAGCACCGGTGTGGTGCCGGCGTAACACCCTCCGATGCCTAAGTCAGAGCAAGCAGAGCTAGTGTGCCAGAGAGAATTGTAGTAGAAATTAGTTACCTAATGAATGAGTTTCATCTCCTATTTATATGAGAGGAGGTTGATGACATCATCGTGCCACGTGTCACATCGGGATTGGGCCACATGTTGCTTCCCAACGACGTGTCGCATGTTGGATATGCCGCGTGTCATCTTTTGATTGGATACTAGTATAATGTCGTTTTCTTGGTCTTAGATACGTAGCCTTATTGGATGACGTAGACGTAGACGTAGCCTCCCAGACGACGTAGACCTAGCCCTCCAAGACGACGTAGACGTAGCCCTCCTAGGCGACGTAGACATAGCCTCTTAGGTGACGTAGCTTTATCCTTCCATGTGACGTAGACATGTCGATTGTCCATTCTTTGAATAAGTTGAGAAATTCCACGTGTACTGATATAATTTCACCCACAACAAAATTAAATTGATTTTTACCCTTATGCACGTCAACAAAATGATGAATTTGATGGCAAATTTATTAAAATTCATTTTGATTGTAAGTATAATATTAATAAAATCATAATATTAACGTTTAGATTAGATTTTTAAATAATTGTAGTTTTTAAAATAAATTGGAAAAACGTTGTACATTTGAAACATTTTAGGAAACCGTAGTAATGTGCTACTGTGGCAAGGAAGTAAGGAATGGGTGAATGCTACATTTGTGGCCATATCAGCATACTACCACAATTTCCTAAAATGTTTGAAATATATAACGTTTGTCTAATATATTTTAAAAACTACAATTATTTTAAAAACAACCCAACAAAATGTTATCAAACAGGTTCTAATTATCTCATAATTGTTTTAAAAGAATCACGTGACTGTCATGTGAGTGGAAAGTATCTGTCTTTTTCAGCCAATATCCCATTGAACCTCCAATTTTCTTGTTTAGGAATGGATTCTAATTTGCAACAAGTGAAAATCGTTTGATTAATTTTTTATTAGAGGGCAAATGCATTTTTCATGTTGCCACCAAATTCTTTCAAGAACAATTTTTTTTTTATCATGTTTATTTCGTAAGTGAAGAAATTAATTTCTTATAAAAAATAATATTAAAAAATAACAAAACAAGCTAATAAAAAGTTTTAAATATGTGTCATACTCCATTAAATTCACGTGAATATGAATGAAAATATTAAGCATCATCCTTCTTCATCTCCATTCCATTTTTCCTTAAATTAAATCAAGGAACAGGGAATGATTATAATCCAAATTGATACCATGCATATTCTTGTTAAGTAGATGAGACCATACTAAAATAGTCACTTTGAGTTTGAACTGAATTCATTTGGAAATTTATTCAATTAATCTCAAGCTTCAAAATTAAATTTGAAATCAGATTTGAATTTTTTTATAACGAGAAATTATTCAACATGACCACACAATTATTAGATGCATAATTACAAATTTACATCTAGTTAAGATATAGAACAATGATATACTTATAATGATTTCAAGTGAGTGAGCAACATTAAAATGATCACATCAATAAAAACGAATTTACGTATCATGAAGGGAAATGAGGGTAACAAATTTCACTCACATTCTCAAATTTATCTACCTCACTTTATTTTATTTTGTATCCAAAATTTACCAATGGATCCAAATCTAATTAAAATTGATTATTAATCAATTGAAACCAATACCTATCACCTAATTTCTGACCATATATTCTTTTTATTTTTTTTAGATTGTACATCAAATTAAGGGAAGAAGACTCGAGCTTTCAATTTAATAGTAGGAGAGATAACCATTTGAAGTAAGTTCAGTAACTATTGACACAATGTAAATTCTTTTTATTTTTAAAACAATTGCCTATTTAATGACCTCATGTAAAATGCAGACAATACAAGAAGCAATTATTTGAATTATGGGAGATGAGATGACACAGTACAAAAGAAAGATGAGCCAGCTCATTTTGGCAGATACCAATTGATTTGGGAAAGGTCCCAAATCTAGGGAGGAATCTTAAGGAAGAGATCCCAAATCTGGGGAGGAAAATCTGAAAAACTCAAAAGAAATTGAGCACCCAAACTCAGATTCTAACACCAAAAATAAAATATAAAAAAAAATAATCAGCCATGGAATCTGAAGAAACCATTCAACACCCACTTCTTCAAAACCAAAACCAAAATCAAAACTCACCCACCAAAAAACTCTCACTCATCCCTCTAATCTTCCTCATTTACTTCGAAGTCGCCGGTGGCCCTTTTGGTGAAGAACCAGCCGTGAAAGCCGCCGGTCCTCTCTTAGCCATTTTTGGTTTTCTCATCTTCCCATTCATTTGGAGTATCCCTGAATCCTTAATCACCGCCGAATTAGCCACCGCTTTTCCCGGAAACGGTGGTTATGTTATTTGGGCAAATCAAGCTTTTGGACCTTTCTGGGGTTTTCTAATGGGCACTTGGAAATTCTTTAGTGGTGTCATTAACTTAGCTTCTTATCCTGTTCTTTGTGTTGATTATCTTAAACTTGTTTTTCCTTTTCTTTCTTCTGGTTTTCCTCGTTATATTGCTCTTGTTTTATCTACTTCTTTACTTTCTTTTCTCAATTATTCTGGTTTAACTGTTGTGGGATATACTGCTGTCACTTTTGGAATTGTTTCACTTTTTCCCTTTCTTATTATGTCTGTTCTTGCAATTCCTAAACTTGATGTCAAGAGATGGATTGTTTTGGGAGAAAAGGGTGTGGAGAAGAATTGGCCATTGTTTTTCAATACCCTTTTTTGGAATTTGAATTTTTGGGATAATGCTAGTACTTTAGCTGGTGAAGTTGAACAACCCCAGAAAAACTACCCGAAAGCTTTGTTTTTTTCGGGGTTGTTAGCTTGTTTGGCTTACTTGATTCCTCTTCTGGCTGCTACTGGTGCTGTTCCTTTAGATCAAGAGAGTTGGGTCAGTGGCTATTTTGCTGATGTTGCTGAATTGATTGTGGGGAAATGGTTGAAGTATTGGGTTGAAATCGGTGCGGTTTTATCGGTCATCGGGCTATATGAAGCTCAATTAAGCAGTTGTACTTATCAGCTTGTGGGGATGGCAGATTTGGGGTTTTTACCACAGTTTTTTGGTGAAAGATCTGTTTGGTTCAACACACCTTGGGTTGGGATTTTGATGTCAACATTTGTTGTGCTTGGTGTTTCTTACATGAATTTTGTGGATATAATATCCTCTGCAAATTTCTTGTATAGTTTGGGAATGCTATTGGAATTTGCATCATTTATTTGGTTAAGGAGAAAGTTACCAGTATTAAATCGGCCATTCAAAGTCCCGTTGGGCGTGCCGGGATTGATAGTTATGTGCTTGATTCCAACTGGGTTTCTGGTGTATGTAATGGCTTTGGCTAATTTGGCTGTTGTTTTGATAAGTATTCAGATGACTGTTTTTGGGGTAATTTGCTATTTCTTGTTCAATTATTGTAAATCAAAAACATGGGTTGAATTCACAAAACTGGATAATGAGAATGTGAGTGTATAGAGTCGGTTTTTTTTTTTTGAAAATAAATTATTATTGGAGGGGAATTCCATTCTCATGGAAGGATTAAGAGTTCATCAAAAAAGAAATCCATTTCTCAAAGGGGACACATTTGTATTGTTATTATTTGTTGTTTATTTCTATTGTAAAGTGAAAGAAGTATTGATTGTTATTGCTGTGTTTTGAATTGTATCCTCTTGTTTCAATGCAACTTGCCCAGGAAAGTACCTTATCATAGATTAGATAAGAAATTCCGTTTGATTATCATTTCAGTTTTCCGTTCTTGGTTTTTCTATTTTTTAATTTTTAGTTTTTGGTTAATACTTGTTTTGATAACAGTTATTTATCTTATGTTTTTTAAAAATAGACTACCAAACAAATTTGATAAGTATTTTTAGTTTAACAATAAAAAATAGAATCAAAAGACAAAAATTTGTTTTTAAAAACTACTTTTCTTGGTTTTTGAATGTTATTACGGATTTTAAAAATGTTTCTCAAAATCTAAAAACGGAATTAGCTATCGAATAATTTTTCTTAAGAATAAGAACTAAAAATATAAAAAAAACTGGGAACGGAATGATTATTAAACGGGGTTTTTAAGTCATTCAATCATCACTGAACCAAAAAAAAAAAAAAAAACCCTTAACATTTGAATTAAATTAAATTAAATCTTCATAATATATCTTTTAAACTTCAAGAGCCACGTTGGGGTATGTGAACACGATAATGTGTAGTAAATGATTGTGATGTTTTTGAATCAATTGATTGAGAATGAAATATATGACAATAATTAAAGTATCAATCATACGTTAGAATGAATATCATTCTATTGTTCATTCATGCACATTAAACAATCCTAAAGAATCACTCCTTTCATTTCCTTCCACACAATTTTTCTCATGGATAAAATGACAGCACACCAAATAAATTGGCCTTAGCAGACTATTTGTAAAGGTAATAGAAACCAGTGAGACAGTGTGTGAGATTACAGTTTAACTTAACAATCAACAATATTAAAACAAAAAAATGGGAGACTTTTCCTCCTCTCCAAGTTCTCAATCCCTTCTTGAAGATGGCAATTCTAATCCAAGGAATAAGATTCCAAGTAAATTATCCTTAATCCCATTAATATTTCTCATTTATTTTGAAGTATCAGGAGGCCCATATGGCCAAGAACCTACTGTTGGTTCAGCAGGGCCTCTTTTTGCCATTCTTGGCTTCCTCATCTTTCCCTTCATTTGGAGCCTTCCTGAGGCACTCATCACTGCTGAGCTATCGACAACGTTCCCCGGCAACGGTGGCTTTGTCATCTGGGCACACCAAGCATTTGGACCCTTTTGGGGTTTCATGATGGGATTTTGGAAACTCATCAGTGGAATCCTAAACTTGGCTTCATATACAGTTCTCTGCATAGACTACCTCAAACTTACCTTTCCAATTTTCTCTTCGGGTTTACCTCGTAACTTCGCAACGATTGTTTGTACTTTGGTTCTATCTTTTCTAAACTATACTGGTTTGAAGATTGTGGGATATGCTTCAGTAACTTTAGGAATTGCTTCACTTTTACCATTTTTAGTTATGTCTGTGATGGCAATTCCCAAAATAGATCCAAGTAGATGGTTGAGTTTTGGACAAAAGGGTGTGGAAAAAAATTGGGCATCCTTCATCAATACCCTGTTTTGGAACTTGAACACTTGGGATAATGCAAGTACTTTAGCAGGTGAAATTGAGCAACCACAAAAAACATACCCGAAGGCGATATTTTCGGCTGTTCTTCTCACTTGTTTGGCTTATTTGATTCCTCTACTAGCTTCAACTGGGTCTATTCCTCTAAATCAGACAGTTTGGATTGATGGGTACTATGCGAGTGTTGCGGAGACGATTGCCGATACTTGGTTGAAGTTGTGCATTCAAATTGGTGCAGTTTTATCTGCTATTGGTGTCTTTGAAGCTCAGTTAAGTTGCTGTGCATACCAAGTTGCTGGTATGGCAGATTTTGGATTCTTGCCTTGGGTTTTCGGGGTTCGATCCGAATGGTTCGACACTCCTTGGATTGGCATTCTGATTTCTACATTGGTAGCATTACCAGTCTCTTACTTGAGCTTCACTGACATAATATCATCAGTGAATTTCTTGTACAGTTTAGGCATGGTAGTAGAATTTTCATCATTCCTTTGGCTGAGAAAGAAGATGGCTGCATTAAACAGGCCATTCAAAGTTCCATTTGAGTTTTCAGGATTGGTGGTGATGTGCTTGTTTCCATTTGGGTTTTTGATATATGTAATAGCCATGGCTTCTGATACTGTTTATGTCATCAGTATCTCCATGACTCTATTTGGGATTGCTTGCTACTTTTCCATTGAATTTTTAAAGCAAAAAATGCCTCTTCAATTCAACAATGCTGGAAAAATAGACAATGAAATGTAGTGTTTTATTTATATCCATGAGTGTCTAGACCAGCTTGCACGCACCTCTACTATTTTCACGCAACAATAATACGATCCTTCAATACTTGGTCATTCATGCTAGATAATGTGAGGGGGATTGAGTTAGTTTTGTTAGAAATAAGGTCTGGATTCTTGAAGCAGAACGGGAAGTGAGAGAAATATAAGAGAGAGAAAGATAGGAGATGATAAATATAAAAGGTAAAAATGCAAATTAGACGTTTTTATGAATGAACACCCCATATGGTTTGAAAATGAAAAATCATACTCATGTAGTTCTAAATTATTCCAATGAAGCCCTCCCTACAACGCCATAAATTTTCTTTTAGCCATAATTTCTTCATTTGAACACCGATTGGATGATTCAAAATGTTTTGGAATTCTCGCTTAGAGCTCTACGTCATGGTCACTTCAAAACCGTTAATAAATAAAAGATTGAATTATTATCAAAATGCTAGTTATTATTTACACCATTAACGCTTTTGGTTACTGATGATTTAGAAGTTTTGAATATACCATAACGTGGAGCCCAAAATGAGGATTCCAAAACATCTTGATTCATTTAAATCGGAATTCAAACGAACAAGATAGGGCTAAAAGAAAATTAATGACATTGAAGGGGAGAGGGGCCTCATTGGAATAATTTGGAACTACATGAGTACGATTTGCCATATTTAAACCTTATGAGGTGTTCATTCATTTGGTAAAAACCACAAAGTCTTATTTACATTTTACCCTAAATATAAGGACAAAATGTAAATAACACCCTTGTGGTTTTGGTCAAATGCAAACACACTCTTTCGCTTTGAATGATTCAAGATTCAAGATATTTACTCACCCTCCGATTTTCTTTTAGATATAACTTTTTCGTTTGAACTCCGATTTGAATGATTCAACATGTTATGGAATCCTCGTTTTGAACTCTACATTATAGTCACTTTAAAACTTAGAAATCATCACTATATTGGTGACTACAATGTACAGCTCAAACCGAGGATTCCATAACATCTTGAATCATTCAAATTGGAGCTCAAACGAAAAAGTTATAGCTAAAAAAAATCAACGGCGTAGAAGGAAGAGGATTTGCACAATTTTAAAACTACAGGGATATAAATATTCATTTTTAAATTAGAGGGAATGTATTTACATTTGACTAAAACCACATGAGTGTTATTTACATTTTGACCTATAAAATGTTATATAATAATAAAAAAATTATATGAAAGTTCTAAACATACCACCTCATTTAAAACCTAAATCACATCATTAAAAATACAACATTAATGGGTGACTGACAACTAACAAAAAAAACAAAAAAAAATTCAGCAGAAGGACGAACAGAAATTACAATGTTTATTAAAGAAATATAAATTACAACTAACAGTTTTTTTAAATCTTATTTTTTAAAATAACAAAATTTGTTTTTATTTTTAAAAATAACTTTTTTTTTTTTTTAAATCAAATTTAGGGATTCTTTTCATTAATTTTTTTACCTTTGTATTATTGAATTATAAATTTTATTGTCTTTTTTTTTATTTCTAATTGAGATATATTAAATTAAAATTTTGTAGAATTAATTACAGCAGTAACCACTTTAATTTACCCATTTACAATAATGCTGGTGGTTATGATTTTATTTCATTTTTACCCAAAAAACACCATATATGGTGGTGATCTGGTGGTTTCTGATTTCTTTTTTTACCATTTTACCCTTTTATCTCTCTTTATAATCATATCTTATTAATTGCAAATAATTTAATTTTTCATAATCATATCTTATTAATTGCAAATCATTTAAATTTATAATTTATTTAATTATTTATTTTGAATTTAAATCAATTGAATTCTTATTTAATGAAAAAGATCTTTAATATAAATATCTCTCATCTTCTTCTTCTTCCTCCTCCTTATTCGACCACAACCATCAATGGAGATTTTTTTTCACCGTCTCTATACTTTAGATCCTCGTTTATAAAAAACAATGGTGAGGTTATGGTCGTCACAATCAAATAAAGTTTCAATTGTGATTTCCTTCTTGAGTATAGAAAGATCCTCCTGATCTCCTCCTTATTCGTCGTCACAATCAAAGAAATATACTCGAAATCAATGGAGTTGTGATTGTGATTTGCTGGATTCTTAACAATCTCCTTCTCTATTCAGATCCTCGTTTTTCCTTCTTCGATTTTGTCGACTCCGAAACGAAATCGGCCTTATCTGTATTCGAGAAATCAACGAAGGCGATCCTTGTTGTGGCTCGTGTTGCTGTTCAATCGATGAAGAAAGCAGCAACAGAAGGTACTTTTAAGTAAACGCTTATTTTTGTTCAACGTTTATTTTCGATCTTGTTAGTGATTTTTCTTGCGGATGAGTCAGAACTAAGGTTCTGGTGATATATCTATCGTTTATTCGCTTATATATTTGATGATTTTTTTTAATCCAGATTTGAAAGATTTTATTAAAATATTTATTTTTGTTCAATATTTATTTTAATTTTCTATTTACATATCTTTAAAAATTCAATTCTCTGGCGAACTTGCTTTCTCTGTATTTTTGTAGAATAAGTTACTTTTAATTAAATGTTTACTTTTTATCTCTGTATTTTGTAAGAGGACGAACAAAAAAGACGTTCAAATTTTTCTAGAAGAAGAATTGAGAAGTTTGAAGATTTTTTTTTTTTTTTTTTTTTATAGTTTAATTTTTGTTTAGATTTGATTTCTCCATTAATTTTGTAAAATTTAAGGGATTTTTATAAATTTCCTTAAATTTTGCACAAATTAAGGAGAAATTAAATCCGGGGTATGTTTGTCCTTTCACGATGTAATTTAATTTGGTCGGTGGCGGTTTTAGGTATTATTGATATTTAATAAAAACATCCGGCATATTTGATATATCCATATTTTTTTTTATTATTAGTGAAATTAACTCAATTTTGTAATTGTTCTAAGTTTTCCTATTTTTTAAGGTGTAGATATATTCATTATAAAATACGGAATTTATTATTTTATGAAAGTTCAAAAACAAAGTGCTATTTTTTTAGCTTTGATTTTACAAGGAAGTGGAACTAGGACGGGCTTGAGTTTTGGGCCGATCACCCGGCCCATATTTTCAGGCTTTTGGTTCTGGTTCATTCAAAGAAAAGGGAGCGAAAATTCTGTCAGAAGCTCAATCTGAAACTCTCGAAATGCAGTAAAACTGAAAACTGAAAACTGAAAATGGAATTCCCCGGCAACAGCCCCGGCGCCGGTACTTCATTTTCCTCCCCGTCTCCGTCACCATTCTCCAACTCGGAGTTAGATCAGCCTCTCACCGATGAGCAACTCCACGCCATCGATCTCATCGAAGCTAAATTCATCTCCACCCGCTCCAAAAAACGACGATCCAATTCCGACGAAAACGCCAGCCGCCGATTGCCTCACTCCATTCTCTCTCTCCAATTTCCAAATTCTTCTCCTCTTCTATCACCCTGCCGAGGTATTTTCAATTTTGATTTTAAACTTCAAATCTTTTTTGAGGATTCAATTGTCAAACAAAATGGACATTGTAAGTTGTTGTTTTTATTTACAGTAGAATCAAAGATGAGGTTTCCTGCAATGAATTTTGATGGGCAAATTATTTATAGTAGAACTGTGCGTGAAGTAGATAGAGCATCTAGGGCACTTTTGAAGAGAATTTTGTCCATGAGGAAAGAAATGGATCAAATTAGTATCGGTTTCGATATTGAATGGAAACCCACGTTTAGGAGAGGTTAGTTTCAATGCTTTCTGGTAGCTTAATATTATGTTATGTTTCTTCATCATTAAGTTACTTGTTTCTTCATCCTTAAGTTACTTGTTTCTCACCATTAATATTTTCTTCTTTCTTTCTGATTGTATTGCAAATATGGTATCCCCATTCTCCTTTTCTTGCTTTATAATTGATGATATAACATTTTTTCTGTTCTTATCCCTAAAAAGTTTGTTTCTTTTTATCTTGAGAGCTGAAAATTGCAGTTTATAACAACTATTTAAAGAAACTTAGCGCCCGTTTTATAACATTTTTTGTTTTCATTTTCTATTTAAAAAACCAAGGTTGTTTATTAACAATTTCTTACTTTTGTAATCCACTTGTTTAAAAAAAAAAAAAGATTTTGGCTTTTGAAATTTAGCTAAGATTTCGTAGAATCATTGATAACAAGAGTATTAAGGCCAATGAAATTTGGGAGATTATTTATTTTAAAGTGTCTCTTCTAGTTTTTCTCTCTGAGGTTTTTTTTTTTTTTTTTTTTTTATGACGTTCTTTTGATTAACACTGATTGGAATATTTTTTGTAATCCAGTCAGAGTGGGTTGAATTCTTTTCATCCCTTTTGTATTTCTCTTTCTTTTTAATGAATCTTTCAGTTTCCTATAAAAAAAATTAGCTAAGACTTCAAGAGAGTTTTTAACAAGTACCAAGTAGGAAGACAAGATGAAGAAATTGTAGGTGAACTTACTTATAAACAATAATAAAAAACCCAAATCATTATCAAATCGGGGTTAGTTTTTAAAATCTTCTCCCTGATCTCCTTATTTGTTAAAGTTATTTTAAGAAAATTTCTTGCGGGTGTTAAAATGATGCACGAAGGTGACTCATTTCACTATTAATTCTTTTTTTGAGATGAACTTTCTCTATGCAGGCGTTCCGCCAGGAAAGACTGCAGTTATGCAACTGTGCGTGGACAATTCTCAATGTCATGTGATGCATATCTTCCACTCTGGGATACCTCAAACACTGCAGACACTTCTAGAGGATTCTACAGTCAACAAGGTCTAAAACACCACTAATATTGCTTTTGTAATGTGAATATCTTCATAACCATCTTTGATTAGTTTGATCAATCATGCTGAAGAACTTCAGGTTGGAGTTGGCATTGCCAATGATGCTATGAAGGTTTTCAAAGATTATAACGTTTCCATCAAAGCAGTGAAGGATATTTCGTATCTAGCTAATCAGAAGCTTGCTGGAACTCCCAAAACGTGGGGCCTTAAATCCCTTACCGAGACACTTATATCGAAAGAGGTTGTCTGTTATGTTTTTCTGTGAGATAGTGTGTTTTTGTTTTAAAATTTTCTGTGTCTGATGTGTGAAATGAAAAGCATGAGCTTCTTTTATATGTCTAATAATTAGGCAGGAAGTGTAGAATATTTGGAGCCCTTTCTTGTAGCTTTTAGTAGCTCCTTTGCTTGGGTTTTCAGCCTGTGATTTGCATGACCTCTCTTTTGTTCTACATTCCATTTTTTGAGAGCAGTAAGACTTCTTTTAATGTCCCAAACCAACATGGGTTAGCCTAGTGGTCAAGAGGTTCATTTCCAACCTTGAGGTCATGGATTCAAACCATGTTGGCCACCTACTTAGGACATTATCCTACGAATTTAACGACACCAAGTGTTGTAGGTCGTGTGGTTGTCCAGTGAGATTAGTCGTGGCATGCGTAAGCTGGCCGGGACACTCACGGTATAAAAAAAAATGTCCAATTTAGGACTTAGAGTGGCATTCCTTTTTTTTTTTTTGACAAAATATGTGAAGAAATTTCCAGTCCTGATGTTTTAAAATATTAGTGTTTCCATTCTCTCTTCATTAATCATTATCCCAATATTTACCATGGGTCCATACTTGCTATATTGTGTGATTATTTATAGAGCTACATTTTATGATGTAGTGAGTGAGTTGGTTAATCTTTTATTTTCTTTGCATATTAGTTGTATTTTTAGTTTTTTGATTTAAGTGGTTTTCTAGTTACTTATTACTAGTTGGTTAATGAGTCTCTATAAATAAACATTATTGCCTTCTATGGATAGTTCTTTATGTTAAATAAAGACTTTGACTAATTTTGAAGGTTTAGTGGCTTTGGCTACACCACATCTGCAATTGCTAGTCAGATCAGTCCTCTTAATTCAAATTTCTTAAATTCTGTAGCTCCGAAAACCCAACAAAATCAGACTTGGAAACTGGGAGGTTGCTGTGTTATCAAAGGAACAACTGCAATATGCTGCCATAGATGCATTTGCTTCTTGGTACTTACATAAGGTATGACCTTTTCTCTCTTTATGTGGGGATTCTCTTCATAAATAAATAATTTTCATCATCGCAGTTATCAGTACCCATTATGTTATTTACAGATCCTAAAAGGATTTCCAGATGCTCAGAAAGTAGCTGGTTCAGAGAACGATTAAGGAACTGATTGCAGCGATATCATAATAACATATACTGCTTACCGTCCAATGCAAGTTCGCCATGCTCAAGCAAATTGGTTTAAAATCGGTATATTTAATCTCATCACCACATTTATGGGACATGTACAATATATGTACTGTCAATTGTTGGTTCAAATATGGAATGCCATGTTTATTTGAAGTTGGCAAGCCTCACCATTTGTATGTTATGTTGTAAAGAAGACTGTTATTTAGTGATAGGTGCATTTATTATTATTATTATTATTATTAATTTTTTGTCTCTCACGAACCGGACCGCACACCATGAAATCTGAGAATCGGACCACTACAATCGGTGTGGTTCGATCTGGTTTTATACTGTTATCAGGTTTTTCATTAAAAACCGAAGAACTATTGATTTGGGTCAGTTTTTGTATTGGTTAATTATAAAACTAAGCATAAAATGACATGAAAAAAAACCACGGATGGTTAAAATTGAAATGGTTTTGGATAAGAAGTGATCGATACATGTAAAAATTTCCTATACTCCATCTCCATGTGGAGGTCGTTGAAAATAGTGGAACGAATAATAAATATTGTCAATAAAATGAGTATAGAAAATCTTTATTATAATGAGAGTACCGGAAATTATTTGTTCAAGTCAAGTTAGATGATTTAATATAGAATAGAATGATATCAGTTACATTCTCAATAAAACAAGCTAAATAGAGAATCCCAAGACTAAAGTAGAACTTTAACCTTGCATATATCATATGATCTTGATCTTGTCATTGTAGCTTTCACTTTTTTTTAATCATATCCATATATAATGATTTTTGTTATAAAACAATCAAGTCAAATCTGTTTTTGTTTAGACCATTGTTTTAGATAAGAGACGAGATATCTGTCAATGCAAAAGGCGGCAAAGAGTAATTATGTAGAAATAAAGAAAAGGACAAAAGATTAGTACAGTGAATAAGCATTTTACCAAAAACCCTAAAATGCTTCTAGAAGAGATTGATGATTGATTCCATTTCCAAAAGAAAGACCACAAAACTATCCTACCAATTCCATGTCTTTTGAAGTTAATTGGGTGATTCCTCTATTGATAATTTTTTTAATATAATTCTCATAAATTAAATTTATAAAACAAACACAAATACGTAATTCGGATATTGATTTTTCTCGTATATCCAAACAAATATATGGTCAATTATAATATATTTAACTTTGAGACATTCGATATAAATTTATAAACAAAACCATAAAAAGGTTGGTTATTGCATAGGAGTGTTTTTTAGAGCAGTGTTTTAAATGTAATATTTTTCCTATAATATTACTATGAAAAATATCAATTTAGTACTTTCTTAAATGAAAATTATTTTTAATCAATTAAAAGAGATTTTAAAAAATAAATCATTATTTACAATAGCTAATCAAAAGCATCCTCATGTATTTTATTTTATTTTTTTTAAGTCACGACGTTCTATATAAATTGTTGGGAAAAAAAAAGGTAGCAAAATTGGACCGTTAAACAAGTAAAACTTAAACTCAATCTTTCCTTTTTTTTAAGGGAAAAAATAGTGGGGTTTTGGGAATTCAATAGTGTGGCACTTTTTTCCAAATAAAATAAATGTGTCTTATATTGAGAAGTGGATGACAACGATAGTGAAAAAGAAATTTGATAACTGATGTAAGCTACTTTGAATGTTATTTTATCTATGTCCTACTGCTGATTCTAGAAGACATGATGCCACAAAAAAAAAACATTTAGAAATTTGAGAATGAATCATTCCTTCACAACTAAAACTCCCTTAAAAAGTTATTATTATTATTTTTTAATGAAAAAATCCCGAAAATTTTAAAATATTTATAACTAATAAATGATAATATAACTTCTTCCAAATAAAAAGAAAAAAGTTTACTACAAAGACAAAAATTAGATAAACATAGTCAATCAGTGATCGCGGAGCCACCCTTTGGCTAGGGGGCAGTTGTCCCCATAAACTTATAAAAAAACAAAAATTTATATGTCAAAATTGAATTTTTTAAAGTAAAAATTTGAAAATTTAATATAATTTATCTGCTTTACCCCCTTTATTTTCTAATATTAGTTTTATATAATTTTTACCCCTCAATTTTTTTAAAAATGAAAAAATAAAGTTAAAATTTGAAAATTTTTAGTTGAAAAATTGAAAAATTACCATCATTTATCTATTTTATCCCCTCTATTTTTAAAAATTAACTCAATGCCCCACTAAAAAAAATTCTGAGTCCGCCCCTATAGTCAATGCGAGGTTAGATTTTTTGTTAAAGTAAATAAAGGTTGGATTGAAATTGTCAAAAACAAATATTTATTATGCCTTGAATGATAATGAACCTGGTCAAAAACTCATTTGGTAATCTTGATAAATGACATTAAAAGATAGAAAGATTTAACAATTTTATGAGTAGTTCTTTTTTTTTTTAAAGGGTGATTTTGAGTTTTTCTAAAGCAACTTTAAAGACAATTTAAGCTTAAATGTATAATAATAAACATATATAATATTTTTCACCCTAAATTGAAAATCATATGTTCAAAATTCATTGGTATAATTACATGGGTGAAGATTCGAACTCTAAACTCTCTAAAAACCTTTTTCACGTTTATTGAGGAAAAAAAAATAGAGAATCATAAAAAATCATTTGACTAATTGTTTCTTTATTGCATTTGTAATTTTCCCCCACTATTTTTTACTAATTAAAAATATTTTTTATTTGTTATGATGTTTCTTTACATGTCAAAATAAGTTTTGAAGTTTTCAAAAACACTTTAAAAAAAATATTGTTTTGAAGGAGGCATTTAATTTTTTTAATTCAAATAAGCTAATATAAAAGTTTTTTTTTTTTTTTTAAATTTATGTCATTACTCCCAAAAATATTGTTAAAACATACATATGACAAGGCTTTAAAACTCTTTTATTTTTTGTTCTTCCTTTATGATTTAAGACATTTGTGCCAAATTTACTTCAATTTCAAGATAGTCAAATGGTTTTTTTTGAATATTTCATTTAAATCTTTAGGTTGAAGTACTTCTTTTGAATTAATTAAGCTTTACCGGTTAAAGAAAAGGAAAAAACTAATTAGGCTTTATTATTGACACCTAGAGTTATCTAACGTGTATTAACTAGATCTAGATACCTTTAATTTATGAAAAGAATATCCCTCCTCACTTAAAGAGAAGCTCCTCCTAACTTACTTATTTGTCATAATTTTAATGGATAATACTTATTAATGGGACTTATATATTTATTAGGGTTAATTTCAGTAATTGACAAATCAATATTGTTTATTCCTAAAAAACACAATCTTTTATATATATATATATATATATATATATATCAAAACTACTCAAAACCACCACTAGTCAATTTAAAATACATTATGAAAACACAAAACATAATAGAAGTTTTATTCTTAATTTATTAGTTATAAATAGCAATTTTAAGAATCTATGTAACCCATCCATTATATCGTTTTTAGATTTTATTCTTTTAAAAGTTGAAATGAAAAACTAAGTACACACAAAATAATGGGGAAGAATTTTTGAAGCTTACCATTGCTTTGCGATTATTTTATTATTATTTTACGTTTTCATACTTTATTTTATTTTAAAATTCTTTTTGTTTCCTCTCAGACAACAAATTTGTTAAAAAAAATGTTTGTTTTATAGGGAATTATTTATTGAATTAAAGTAAAATAAGCAATAAAAATAATGTAAATAAAATGAAATTTTAAAAGAGTTATTCATCTAATACATTCGTGGTTTATTTCATAGATTTTTACAATGCATTATTTTACTTTAAAAAATGTATTAATATATAAAACTAATAAAATCTTAATATTATAGGTTCTATTTAAAATTAATTAATTTGAAAATGACTAAATTATAGTCTTATAAAAATTATTAGGTCTATTTATATTTATGATGTATTAATATTACCCCGCCAAACTGATTACTCTTTTAGGCTCAATATCTTTAGATAAAATCCAATTTTAGACCGAATACTCGTTTTAATTAACTTGTTAAATTCTGATTCCATCTTAATATTCATATAATTTCATATCAAAACCGATTAATAATGAAGGGAATACCTTATAATCTTATAAAAAATATTGGATCCCTACCCTTTTCGAAAATGGGATCCATAACACACAAAATTAGATTTTAAAATCTTTGAAGACAATATAAAATAATTACTCCTCAACCACCTCAGACATCATTAGAAAAAGTAGAGTAAAAGTGGTTAATATTAAACTTGTGGCTCTGTGGGTGGGGGCCGATATTTAAATAGTATATGATATGAGTAACAAATTTGTGATGAAGCACTTACAAAAAGAAAAAAATGATGTTGATTCATTTCAGTCTTCTAGAAGAAAATATGGTCATCTCTTTTTATTTATTATTATTATTATTAGATTATATTAATAGAGTGAGGCATCTTTTTGGGCAACTTGAACACGCAACAAAACAATATGTGGTTTTGTCATTGTCGAACTCAAAAAAGTGGACCCCACTTAAGACAGCAGCTGTTACCACCTGTCCACGTGCCCTTGCCTTCCACTACTTTCCTAATCTTATCCTTTTTTTTCCTTCTCTTCCAATTTATCCCATTCTTAATTTCTAAGTTTATTTATCTTTTTCCATTCTTCAATTATTAATAGAATTTGAGAAATTAAAATTAAAATTTTAGATTTTTTTTTAAGTTTGACTAAGGATTTTAAAAAGAAAAAAAAAATGTGACCTAGAGCATGGTTCGAATGATTTGACACATATATTCACTTTTTTGGAAGTCTAATATTTCAGTCTCTCATCTCTAATTTGATATAATATTTTAAAAAAAAATTTAAAATATGGAGATTATTAAATATGTTTAATTTTTTTTAATTATTATCAAACATTATCTACCCAATCTAATGTAAAATCTCAAAAAAAAAAAAAAAAACCTAAAATATGGAGAATTATTAAATATGTTTATTTTTTTATAGTTATTATTGTTGAGATATATGATTAAATTTACCTTGAATCATTGGTTTAAGCTTTTGGTTCAATTGGTGATTTAACATATTCAATATGGTATCAAAGCAGGAGGTCATGGGATCAAACCTCCATTATGTTATTTGCTCTAATTTCCTCCCATTTAAATATTCCACATGTTTGGGTCTTGTGCAAATGTCCAACCCACATGTGAGGGGGAGTGTTGAGATATATGATTAAATTTACCTTGAACCATTGATTTAAGCTTTTGGTTCAATTGGTGATTTAACATATTCAATAATTATCAAACATTGTCTAAAGACTAACTTATAGTTAATCTTGAAAAAAAAAACCCTTCAAAAACCAACAAATATTAATCTGCCATTCTCTGTTGTATTGGTCGTTAGAGAAACAATAGATCATAGAAGAGCGAGTGGAATGTTAAAAAAATTCTTTAACTAATAACTCAATGCTGTATTTAGGATTGTTTTGTCAATTTGGTTTGTAATGAAGCATGAAGCTATTCAAGCTAAATTTATAGTTTATAATAGGAAATCTCTCTCAAAAGTTAGGAATTTCGTTCCTAAAAAAAATATTATATTTAATATGATAAAAAAAATAAAGATTACAAATAAAACTTATATAAGGTTTTATATAAATTTACAAGAAAATATAAAAAGACTACGACATGTTAAGAGACTAATTAACAAACTATTTATGAACAATCTGAAATAACTAAACTAAATATATATTCATCCTACATCTTAAATTGATGAAGCATGAAATGAAACTACTCAATTCAAATTTATATTTTACAATAAAAAGTTCATCATTACCAAGACAACTTTTAATATTATATTTGATACGATAAATTTAAAAACTACAAATAAAACCTAAATGAGGCATTATATAGTCTTACAAGAAAATTTAAAAAGCCTACTATAAGAGACTAATTAACCAACTATTTATTAGTAATCTAAAAAAAACTTAACTAAATATATATCTATCCTACATCAATTTGATTCAATTTTTAATCAAATAAAAAGAATTGGTTTGTTTTTGTCCGAGTCGGTTGTTTTGGTTTAGTTCTTTATTTGTATTTTTTTAAAATCATTATAAAACTATATTTACTAATACAGTTGAGTATGTGAAAAAGTTTAGTGACATGGTATGATTGAAATTAATCAATTAAGAAGAGTGATTTAAAACATTCAAATTTATGAAAAGTTTACTTTTTTATTCGATCGGGTTATTTTTAATGAATCGAACAAAATTAAAGAAATAAAAATTGATTTCTTTACCTCCTAATTACATCAATGTATTGAATGCTAATAATTACTTTTTCAATATTACAAAAAAAAAAAAAATTTTGGATAAGATGCACATGTGATAATATTATTTCAATTGATTGATGATTATAGTTACCCCTTCCTTTTTCAGTTCAAAGTTAATTTTTCTTTGAACAATTACCCAAAGGATCAAATTGAAATCAAAATATCAATTTGTTAAAAAATCAAAAAAGAACATAATTAAACTGTCAAACATAAACATAGTTTAACTGGTTAGACACCTACTTCTTTTCATGTGATCTAAGGTTCAAATCTCTCCTAATTTAATACAGGGTAAAGTACTTATTTGGTCCATGAGTTTTGGAGGTCGTATCAATTTGGTCCCCACGTTTTCAATTTGTGTCTAAGTGGTCTATGAGTTTTAGATATTTGTATCTTTCTGGTCCCTGCGTTTTCAATTTGTGTCTATTTGACCATGAATTTTAAATGTCGTGTCTATTTGATCCATGAATTTTCAATTTATGTCTAAATGGTCCTAAGATTATTAGAAAGAAGTTTAATTGTTCATTAATTTGTGAACTCATTAACATAATATCGACTTAACGGTGACATAAAATGTTTAATTGACCAAAATACTGACATGAAAGTAATTATTATGTCAAATTTTAGGCTTAGATTGATGAAAGATTTGAAATAATAATCATATCTTCGTATTTTGACTAATTAAATATGTTATGTCAGCGTTAAGTCAATAATCTGGTAAGACATTAACGAGTACGTTAAATTAAGGGCCAATTAAACTTATTTCTAATAGTTCTTTAAAATCTAGGGACTAAATAGACATAATATCCAAAACTCAGGGACCACTTAGGCACAAGTTGAAAATGCAGGGGCCAAATAGACACAACATCCAAAATACATGGACCACTTAGACACAAATTAAAAACGCATGGACTAAATAGACACGACCTCCAAAACTCTGAGGCTAAAGGGGTACTTTACCTTTTAATATAGGGTAAAATACAAAAAACCATTTATTTTTTGAAAAAAACACACACCGTAAAGTTTGACAATATATTTTTATACTTTATAGTTACAATACCTCGTTTATTTTTAATTGTTAACTTTTTCGTTTGAAGCTTTGATTTGAATGATTCAAAATGTTATGGAATCGCCGTTTAAATTTTCTACGTTGTAGTCACCAAAAATTTCTAAATCATCAGTATATAAAAGTATTTACGACTTCAACCCGATCAAATATTTTGATGATGATAACTATTTTATACACTAATTATTTCTAAGTTTTTAATTGACTACAATGTAGAGCTCGAAACGATGATTCTGTAACATCTTAAATCATTCAAATCAGAGTTCAAACGAAAAAGTTATAACTAAAATAAAATTAACGGCGTATAGGGAAGGGGTCAATTGGACAATTTTAAAACTAAGGGTATAAATATTCATTTTCAAACTTCACGGGTGTGTTTGTATTTGATCAAAAGGGGTGTATTTTACATTTTGCCCTTTAATATAATATCTAATTATAGTAATAATAACTAAATTGCTGTCATTATTTTCATTTTATATGCTATTTTAACTTTTTAGGCTATGCATGTTGGACACAATCATGTTGCTTGCTTTTAACAACTTGCATGTGAGGGCCCATTTGCATAAAAAATCAACTTTTGTTTTGACTAAAATATCTTTATTCTCATTGCAATTTGTTATTATTATATTATATTAATTGTATTGCATAAAATATAATTTAATTAAAATATCTTCTATTTTTAAATGAATGTTTTAAGTTTATGCTTGATAACGAAACTATGAGTTTTAATTCAATTTATATTATAATGTCTCCTCCCATCTCTCTCAACTATCTTAATTTTTTAAGAATAATATGAAAATCATAGACTAAAAATAAATGACCTTAATTATACATGGCCGTTCATTGAATACCTTTTAATTGAGTTAAAGAGTGTGAAACCGGAATATTATATTTCAATTGCTAATTAGTTGAGTTAGATTTTTCTGCCTTTATTTCCATTTTTTAAATTTAAAATGTGAATGAACCATAACGTGATAAGAATTATTAACCTATGAAATTAATATGGATTGCTGAGTTCTAGGGGGAAAAATCAAATGAAGTTTTCTTTTTATTTTTTCAAGGTAAGATCTATTTTTTAGTATTCAAAATTTGTTTATTTTTTTTAATTAAGATTCTTAATGAAATTTAGACCTTCATTATCAAGGACGGAGTAAAAAAAATAAAAATTAAGAGGTAAAAATTATATAAAGTGAATTTTTAAAACTAAGGAGGATAAAATATATGAATTATACTAAAATTTTAACTTTTACATACAAGTTATATTTTTAAAAAATTTGAAGGGTTAATAAATTATATAAAGCTAATTTTAAGAAATAAGTGGAAAATATATAAGGAAAATTATGGGGAAAAAACCAAAAATCGTGTTTCTGGTAAAACTTTATTCAAAACCATTTGGTTTTGGACGACATTCTATTATTAAACTGAAATTTGTCCGGTTTTTAAAATTAAAATAATAAATCCTTATAATCAATTTTTATAAAAATTGTTGTTAATTATAGAAGAATAACTCATGCGCTCTATATGCGCACATCTTCATGTACTGAGTAATTTTGATATTTTTTAATTTTTATGGTTTTTTAAAACTAAGTCTCAATATTGGCTATGTGTGATAATAGCCCAATATATAAATTATATTAAAATTTCCATTTTCAACTTAATTTTTTTAATTTTTAGCTATAATTTTCATTTAAAAGAATTTTCTCCCCTCCCCGAAGGTTGGCTCCGCCCCGTTCATTACTTGGATAATATAAGTCTCATCAAATATTACAAGAGTGGAATCAGGAATTTTTATAAGAATGATGAAAAATAAATTTAACTATTTTTAACCATAATTATAAGACTAACTTCTTAAACATTTTAGTATATATATTTTTTTAGATTAAAAAAATACAATATCGTTGATTAAAAAAAGAGATTTTTGATGTTGCGCAAAGGTTCTAGAAAATCGGTGAGAGCTTTTTTCCCACAATATTTTTATAAACAAAAACATGAAAGAGATGGATTAAAATATATAAAGTCAGATGAATATTTAATATTATAAAACATGGAATCTTAAAGATAAAGTTGCTGTAACGACTGTGACAATAATGAGAAAAACAATGCGATAATTGAGGTATCGGCAGATAATGATATTCTGACAACTAAATTAATTTTATTCATTTGGCTCTTCATATGTTTCGATTGTGATTTTGCCTTTTGCTCTGTCCTTATCTCTTTTTTTTTCTCCTCTTCAGATAATGGACTTTTTTTTTTCTCATAGACTTTTTTTTTTGTGAAGCCAATTAATTGGATGAAGAGTGCAATTTGTTTCTTCCCTCTCAACTTGGAAAACACTCCTCATTCCCACTTATAATAAGTCTAAGGTTGTTTGGAAATATGTGAAAAACACCTTTTTTTTTCAGAGTTATTTAATGAAAATATATAGAATATATTTTTTAAAATATAACATATCATATAAAAAAAATGTTAAATTATATAAAATGCCGCTGGTTTCAATTTCGCCTCTAACGTTTTAAAAGTTTCAATTTTACTTTGCTTAAAAATAACCTTCATGAAGAATTTACACTTTCAAAATTCCCTTTGTGCACAATTTCGATTAAGTTTGACGGAATTAAAAAATTGAGAGTATTTTTTAAGGGGTACTAAAAAAAAAACAAAAGCGTAATTTCTCAAAAAAATGTTATTTTGAAAGAGTAGATCTTCTAACAAAAGGTATTTTTAAAATAAATTTAGAACTGAAACTTTTAAAATATTGGGGTAAAATTAAAACCTACACCATAGTATAGGAGTATTTTATATAATTTAATCTAAAAAATTACTCAAAATTTTAATTTTACGAGAGATCACTACCACTTAACTAATCGAGTCTCAAATTCATAATAAAACATAAACTTTATAATTATTTAATTATACAAAAATTTCATTTTTATAAATTACTCAAAATTTGCTATGGGTGGCTTTCAAAACAATTTTTTTCTTCCCTCTCAAATTTTTGGAAATCACGGCTCTTTCCCACTTATAAGAAGGCTTACTAATTTTTAAATTCTTAATGACCCCACTTTCTTGCCTTTTGCACCCACACAACTTGCCCTTTTGGGTTTTTTTTTTTGTTTTAATCATGACTCTCTAAGTCTTCCACCCCCATAGAGATTTGTGAAAGTCTCCCACCCCAAGACAGAATCTATCCTTTTGCCCCCACCACGTCTAGTGTTTGATTCCGGGTTTAGAATCACATTCTCATAGTTTTAAATCTCATAATAATCTTAAACTCATCTTAAATAAATTTTAAATATTAAATATAATTTTTTTTAATTTAAAAAAATATATTTTAAAATTTATTATGAAATGATTTTTTAAGTAACATTCAATTTATTTTTACATCATTATTTAATTTTTTTAAAATATAATAAGTTAATTAAATAAAAACCACTTTTTTTTATTCTCATCCCTGCATATCAAACCCAAGATATCACATTCTCAAACCCATACACCAAATACCCTTGAATGTTTGATGGGAGTAGGGGTGAAAGCAAAACCCCTCGCCACGTTTCCCCGCTCCGACCCCGTCAAACCCGCTTCGTAAATGGGGTAGGGGCAAGGGGAAAAAATTCCCTCGTTTAGCAATTAGTTTTTTTTTTTTTTTGTTTTAATTACATACATTATTTGAACTTGTGTTTGAACTTGGATTAATTATATTTATTGTGACTTTGAAATTCCAAACTTGAATTTGGATTGATTTGATAATATTAGAATAGAATGAAAATTGATTATGTATGTTTGTGAAAATTGTGTTTGAATTGTTATTTAAGACTTTATAATGGAAATATAGATTATGTTTGAGGCTTTTAGTTTATTGTTAAATACATTGCTGTATTTGGAATGGAATGGAATGAAAATATGTATATTATATAAGATTTATATTTGAAAATATTAAAATTTATAACAAAATTTAGAATAAAGTCGTGTAATTTAAAAAAAAATAAACATTATCCCCTCCCCGCCCCGTTTTCCCTCATAAACAGGTTGGGGACAAGAGCGGGGAAATATTCATAGGGGTAGGGGCGGGGTTGAATATTTAAACGAGGGACTCATCCCGTTTTACACCCCTAGATGGGGGAATGAGTTTTACATATTCATTCTTACGGTTATGTTTGTTTCTCACTTATTATTTTTGATATAATGATATTATATTTTATATTTACGGTTTGTTTCTATATCTCATTCTCACTATGTCACGTTATTTTTAATATTAATTCTCATTTTCATACATTTTAAATAAGTTTATCATTTTTTTATCTATCATATTTCCATGCGTTATGTAATCTTATTCTCATCATGTACATGGTTATGATTGAATCTTAGATAAAAAAAATGTTCCAACCTTATATATAAAAAAAACAAACAAACAAAAACAAATTAAATCATAGAAGATAGATATGGAGAACTAGGGGAAATGATGTGTAAATAAGTTTCGTTGGTTTTTAAAACATACAATAAGTGAAAAAAAAATCAAAATATTTAATTTTTATAGATTTGTTAATTAATTTATTATATTGTTTTTAAATATAAAAATAAAAAAGTTCAATTTATACCATTCAACTTAATAGCTAATATTGTAATAAAATAACTATAAATCTATCATAAAAATAAGCAATCTCAACCACAAGATTTCTCAATCTTAATCACAAAATCAAGGTAAGCCGTAAAAAAATATCAATCTTAACATCAAAATAGAATAGGAATCTAACTACAAAAAATGTAACACAAACTAAAATCAATATTCATAAAAATAATTTCACCTAATTATAAAAACGCTCAAATCTAATCTTAAGTCTTAAAAATAAGTAATTTAATTAATAGATATTAGTAATCGAACTATATCAGAATTGTAAAATTAAGAATTTAAGATTTGAACACCTTACTAACATTAGTTGTATAAATTGATATTTTCCTAAAGAGATTATTATATCCTTGGAATCCATAACCAAATGTCTTGTGGGTCCACCTGTCATCAGATCTTCTAGAAACTTTGTCATTTAAAATACAAAATAATAAAATAGAAAGCTAGTGTGGTCCCTTCATAGCCATAAAAGGACAATTATCATCAAACTTTAAAAACTCTGCATTTTTTTATTTTTTGAAGGAAAAAACTTTTGCAAGTTGAGCCGTATCGTATATAAATTTTCTCACCATTTCCAATGTTTCATATAATTTTGTAAAAACATATTTAATTTTCAGAGGAAGTAATAATTTAATCTTTCATTTTTTTTATTTAACCAATTTCATCCGTAATTATAAATAATTACTGCAACATTAATCCAATTCCATTAAATTTTCACATTTTTTTTTGTTAGAAAAAAGTAAACCGCAAATTTTTTTATAATAATTTTTGTTTCCAGATATCTATACAAATTTCTTTAACATATTTAATAAAAAAAATAAAATACTAGATTTTAAAAAGGATAATACTGAAAACATTTATTTAACATTTAAAGGTGAAATTTATCAATTTAAAATTGAACCAGCCTCACCTTGATATTTAAAAAACTTCCCGAATCATATTATAAATCATTACAAGTTTATCAAGTGGATGAATTGACTTAATTTAAAATTTATGAAATAATTTTAATTACTTGGGATAATTTAATCAAGATAAACAATTAACTAAAAAAAGGGGCCCGCCCGTTTTATGAAAGAGAAGTCTATGTGATAAACGATTAAAGGTGGACATCGGATGAATCGCAGCGAACATACACGTCGGAGATAATTTCCACGCGAAAGATAATGTAAAATAATTTATTTTATTATTATTAGGTTTAAATCTTTTTCACAACTTATAGCTATGCTTTAACCTTTTTTAGACAATTTTTAGACACGATAACAAATGTTGAAATATTTTAATAGTGATATCATTTAGATTATGATCTTAGTTTGGAAAATATAATTTTAAAAGTTTCATTTTTTAAAGAACCCTAATGTTTATATTTATATTTTTATCTCAAGTTTTTCGTGAATATACTTTTGTTAATTATTATATTTTATAGAGTAATTTTACCAGATATCTTATTAATAATTATTTTCAAAAACAACAAATCCTAAATATATAAAAGTGGTAATGTTTAAGAAACTTTTTTGGACTACTATACCCCTTTTAAAATCTTAAAATTACTAACATGCCATTATATATACATTTTTAAAACTTTCAAATTACTAAAAATGCCATTATTATTTATACTCCATTATCTATTAAATGACTATTTATATTTTTAATAAAATATTTCTCTTTTTTTTATAAAAATTTTTTTTCTCTTCATTGAATAAGAAATTGTCAATTTTATTAAATAAATTCCTTAGTTTTTTTTATTGTTTTCACAACATCAAATTATAAAATAATTGAAAAAACAAGTACAACATATGAAAATGAATGTGATATTAAAATGAATTTATTGTTTAGATTTATCACCAATTTATGAAAAATAAATTATATTTAAGTATTCAAATACTAAATGATTTAATAAAGGTCTTCAGCCTTTAATTTTAAAAAATATTAAAAAAAAAACTTAAATTGTTTAAAAAAAAACAGTTAAGATTAAAAAAAAAATAACTACGATAAAATATAATTTATTGAATAGTAATGGTATAATATTTAAATAAATTTAAATTTTTTTAATTAAAAATATTTAAAAGTTTAAATATCAAAGAGAAAAATAATAATTAATTTCTTAAATTTTAATTAAAATTAGAAATAAATAATCTATAAATGCAAAAATTAACTAACATATGTATATAGAACAAACAATTTATTTTTTATTTGGTAGTAAATTTTAAAAATAAAGATATTAAAAAAACCGTCTTATATATAAAGGCATATAATTATGTAAATTAGTAAACTATACAATAATTTAAATATTAAATAGAACATAATAATATGTTAATAAAATCATTTCGAAAAAAATTTATAAACCATAGAAAAATCAAATAAAAAATATTTCGATCTTTTAAATAAAATTATGAAAAGATATTTTTTTCCACGTCATAATTTATCGGGGCAATATATTCATCAATCCCGATTCCAAATCATCATTTCCTTACTAGGCAAACATATTCTAGAAGATTTCCAAACCCCATCACCAGAATCATGCTGTAAAGACTCGAATTTTCTCAAATCTTTAAATCAGAATAACCAGAGAAAGACTTTATTTTTATAAAAATTTGGCGTAGCATCCGTTTAAAATATGGACTACCAAAACCTGTTTACATTAGTCCAAATCGAGAATTTAAAACACACAAGTTCATACTCCAGGTTTATAACCAAATCGGATAAAGTAAATTTGATAATATGTAAAAACACATCTTAGGCTCTATGAGCCACAAAATATAATTTTAAAGACTAACAACATAGCATTCATAGAATGCCCCCAAAATATACATATATGTACATGTCCCAAAAGCCATCCGCTCGGGATCAGCAAAAGCCCCCCTTCCCCCCCTCCCCACCTCCCCCACCAGTATTACCTGAAAAAGTTTAAGTGTAGCAACATTAGCATAAAAATGCTAGTGAGAATAAGATGGATGCAAGCACTTCTATGGACCGAATCCCATATCGGAGAATGTGTCCAAAAATCCTAATGTTCTCTTACTACCCATTCAATATTCCCAAGTACTTTACATAAGAAAATCAATCCCATTCTACTATATCGAAGTTTCGAAAAGTAAACATTCAAGCTCATAAAATAAAGTACTAAAACAACTAAAGCATAACAAAGTAAATAATAAAGTAAATTTCTATCATTTACGTCATTCCACACGTTATTTCACATTGTGACCACATTGTCACATTTCACAATTCAACCGTGACCACTTGTCACCAATCACAACTATACCATGATCACATTGTCACCGTGACCACATTGTCACCAATCACAAATCATACCGTGAGCTCACTGTCACCGTGACCACATTGTCACCAATCACAAATCATCTACCGACCTCACCGTCACCGTGACCACATTGTCACCAATCACAAACATACCCCGACCCCTCACCGCCTCATACCCCCCCCCCCGTGACCACATTGTCACCAATCGCAAACATACCATGACCTCCCCATTCCCCCCGTGACCACATTGTCACCAATCTCACACAAAAAACTCCCGTGACCTGGCCACATTGTCACCAATCCACATATAAACGCCCCTCATTGTCACCACTTCACACACCAATTATAGCTGCCATACCATATATTGTCACCCATACAGGCAAATGATGTCTAAATAGAGAATCCCTTGCCTTAATAATATCATACTAACTCAATTCGACACAAAAATCTCTCCAAAGTTTCTTTTAACTATCTTTAACCTATAACCGAAATAAATGGAGTTATCTAATACTGTAATTCTTCTCCCAATTTCGGACTATATTGTCCCTGAGTGGGGTACAACTCAATCCACCAATGATATCTCACTTTTAACAACACCAAAATTTAACTAATTTTCCTTATACACTTTCCTTAACTCCCAATTATATACATTATTGGAAAAATTCTAAAATCTAATAACCCTCTTAACCTCGATCGAACATAATAGTCAAGCAATTCGAAAACATAAAAGTAATCACAACCATTTTAAACTCACCTTATAAAAGAAGTCAACTCCGAATCACCGGTTGACCGAAATCACGAACGAAGCACACCTACCCATAATTTAAATATACCTAAAGTATATTAATTAACCGAAATGAACAACGATCGTCACGATACTAAAATAAAGAACAAAAAACAGACTAGGAACCTAAGCCTACCCAAAGAAGGTGAAAGGTGGAATTGGTTTTCCGGATTTTTAAGCACTTTAAAAGTGTTTCGAGTTGGTTTCGGGCACTTTGGAGGTTGGTAACATCAATGGGTAAACGTGATTTAGGGTTTAGGTCAAAAGTTCAATCCCGAACAATTATGAAAAACATAAAAACACCCTAAGCATTACCAAATATGAGAAAAACTAATGGAAATGTCTTTTGGCTCAAACCCGATTCTAGGGTTTAGGGAAAGTTCTAAATATACATAAAACAACTCTCTCGATCTAAATCTCCGAGTTCCCGAGCAAGAAATGGAAGATTAAAACCAAAAACACCATTAAAACACTATTTGAAGCTTTAGGTTTTGAACTTTGACATACCTTAAGGCCCTTAGAAAACAGACAAAACACCTCGATTGTTGAGATGGGTAGAAAGTAAATCACTGCGTCTTGAGAGCTTGTCCAACGAGCTAAGGCACGATGAAAATGGTCAATTGTGGCTCTCTCCTTTTCTTTTCTCCTCTAAGCTACGGGTTTGGGGGAAAATGAAGAGAAGAATGTGATGTTTTTTTTCTAATTTTGGCTTAATAAAGGAGAAGGATGAATAGTGTTTAGATATTTAAGAATTTAATAAGACAGAAATCTCCTTTTCTTGCTTTAAGCTTTTAAAACGAAACCCACCGACTTAAACTATGCCCAATGGTGATTAATAATTATTAACTGGCCTATTAATAATTATTAATACCATCGAAACTCGTTTAGGCTAAATTTGCAATTAAAAAGGTTTCCATGCGAAATTAGCTATTTAACTCTAAGTAACTAATTCTAGAATTATCTTTAATACTTTAAATAAACAAATAATTAATTAAAATAAAATAATAATAAAAAAAATCACCTCAAAATAACGGGACGTTACAGTTGCCTCGACAACCGCTTCATAAGTGTTCAAATTTCTTCTCTCATTTTTGTATTTTCTTTTTCATTTCAAATATTCCATAATTCCTTTATTACCTTTTTCCCTCTTTTGTTTATTTATGATATTGAGATTAAAAAAAACCATTTTAGTTATTGAATTTGATGGAATTATTTTTAATAGTATTTAATTTTATCTTTTCAAATATTTTATAAGATTAATACACAAAAGAAACTTCATATTTTAATTCAAATTTAATATATATTTCAACACATACAATGTTGTGTAATATATATTAGAATCACAACACTCTACGAATAATTAAAAACAAAACTAAATATGAAAATAAGTTCATAAGAGGGAATATGTTAACTTTTTAAAACATTTTAGTCTTTTTTATAGCATAGATTCTCATTTTTATTTTAATATAAAAAAAATAGAATAATATGTTTAAAAAGGTTATTCAATTACCGCCACAAAAAATAGTCTAAATATTCAATTATTAATGAGTTTTAAAATTAACAGAAATAAGCTATTGATAATTCTCATGATAAAATACAACACACAAAAGTCATGAACACAATATTTATAATTTTTTTTAAAAACAAATCAAAATATAAATCAGTAATAATTAATATAATATTATATAATCACAACAATACTTAAACACTTTTGAACTTTACATCAACGATCAAATATTTAAAAACACCAGTTTAGATATATATAAAAATACAATCGTCAGTAGCTAATTGTTAAAGAAATATTTGTACAAAATAAAACAATTCTGAATCATTTCTTGAATTACACTTTTTTTGTTTGAGCAAGAAAATAAAAAATAAAGCTAAAATAAAACATAATTTCTAATGCTAAAAAGTAAAATATAAATCTTTATATGTAAAGGTAAGTTTTAAATTATATTAGATTATATAAAAAGTAATTCTGTTCGTGTCAAATCCTAAAATAAGTAAAATCATGAATAATATTATTTTAATTTTTATTATAATTTAAATTGTTTGTAAGATTGAAAACTATCGCCCTAATAATATTTAGTTATTTATTAAATTATGTGAAATTTATTTTATATATGAAAACATTAAAAACTAAAAGTATATGCTAAATGAATAATATCTATTGGATTAGTTTTATTTAGTAGGAATTCATCTATAAGTAAATTATAGATAATTTTAATAAGAATTTTATTACACAGCTATAATGTTCTATTTAAGTAAATAAAAAAGCTGTAAATCTAAAATATATTTGATTTTTAGATAATTTTAATTATATCATTATTATTCAATTAAATATAAGTAATTTTAGTTATTAATTAAAAAGGTAAAATAAAATTAAAACTTCATGTGCATTGCACGTGTTAATAATCTAGTATTTAAAAAAACTTCTTAAAAGTTTGTGTGCGTTAAATTCAAACTTTCTTTGGGGTCGGGAGAAAAATATATCATTCTTAAAAAATTTCAAATTTTTTTATTATGGATTATATTTGTTAAGGGACACCGGGCCTCCACAACTCTACATTGGTATGATATTGTCCACTCTGGGCCAATGCCCGCATGTCTTTTTTTTTTGTTTCACCCAAAAGGATTCATACCTATGGAGATGTGCCCTTACCCTTATACACTTTATTTACACCCCAACAATCATCCCCTTGAATAAATATCCATTGAGTCTTCCCTCCATCAATCTACTCTATCTAAATGAACTCCCTTTTCTTCGGAGCGCATTGCTTGTCTGATATAGCTCACCACGGGTTGGATCTTCGAGACTCCTCACTTTGTTCGACACCCAAGGATTCCACCCACATGGTTAGGATCGGGGCATGACTCTGATACCACTTGTTAAGGAACACCGGGCCTCCACAACTCCACATTGGTATGATATTATCCACTTTGGGCCAATGTTAGCATGACTTTACTTTTGGTTTCACCCAAAATGCCTCATACCAATAGAGATGTGTCATTCCCCTTATACACCCATAATCATCATCTTCCATAACCGATGTGGGATTTTGTTCACATCTCAACAATATCAATTCATAATATTTGAAAATCTCCCATTCTATATAAATTTAATATAAAAAAAATTAGCATAGTTTTCCAATCGCATACTATATTTAATTTATATATCTTAGAATTTAGATGATCTCATGTAAGATTTTTCTCTATGCATTATAAAATTTAATGTCAAAGATCAAAAATGATTTTTTTTAAGACTAAAACAAAAACATATAAAAATATGGGGTTTGAATTGGAATAAAGATGTTAAAAAAACAAACAGGATTAAAATTTCAATCGCTAAAATATAGAATAAATGAAATGTCCCTTTAACTTAGATCTTAGAGATTATATCCATCATCCCTATATTTTATCAAAAATAAATATTTAAATTCATATATCATATCTTTATTAAATTATAAAGATAATGGTATAATAAATTTAATCTATATTTGACATATATACTTGAGTACGTCCTTCCTCATAAATGGATAGATGTTTTTTTTTCTTACTATTATTAATTTTAATATAAAATGACTTAAAATGATAGAAATTATTATTATTATTATTTTAGAAGAAAGATAAATAGAAAAGCGTTTGCGTTCTGTAAGGTCATAAATACAATCCTATCCAAAGTGATCGTTATAAAGCCAAATAATAAATGAATAGGAGTGTGACACGTGTCGATCAAGTACCGGCAAGGCTCTTTTCACTCTTCCGTGGGACCGCCATTATGTTTCAATCTTATCTAGTTATCTCGTCTCATGTTAATAACGACTTTTAAATTTGACTTCTTAATTTCCAATTTGTCTTCACTTTTCTTGTTTTTATTTCTTTCGTATTTTTTTTTTTAATTATCCAATCACATCTTTAAGCTGACGCTAAAGGTTGAAATTTATTAAAGTAATGATTTATATGTATTTAAGTATCCATAAAACTCTTGAGTTTTTATTACGCTAAATGTTGAAAAGTTTTTGGATTTTTTTTTCCTGTGTTTTTATTTGAGTACTTTTATTTTTTGATTTTAAAAATAATAATTATTAAAACGATATATTTCTACTTTATTAAAACGTTATAACTTTTTAAAATTATCTAATTAACAGTTTAATAATCTATTGAAGCAGGGCCGGAGCCACCCCTCTGCCCCCCTTAATTTTTTAAAAACAAAAATTTATATATTAAAATTAAATTTTGTTAAGTAAAAAATTGAAAATTTAATATAATTTATCCAATTTGCCCCCCTTTATTTTTTAAATATTAGCTTTATATGATTTTTGCCCCTCAATTTTTAAAAAAATGAAAAAACAAAGGTAAAATTTGAAAATTTTACTATCATTATCTGTTTTGCCTCCCCTATTTCTAAAAATTAACTCTATGTATTTTTTATCCTCCTTAAAGAATATTCTGGCTCCGCCTCTGTATTGAAGTATTTCAATAAATTTATTGGGTTTTGGCCTCTTCCAGCTCAGTGAACGTAGTTTTACTTTATTTTTCAATAAAACATGGCTTTAATTCAATGTAATAGCAAAGACAAAATCAAACAATGAATCTAAATTTACGCCATTTGTTTTTTCGTTTTTTTATAAACAATTTAATCTCGCAAAGACCCTCCCCCCTTTCCGGATGCAATTTGAGTTTGACCATATCCTCTGGTGAGTGAGCAAGAGAAGGAACCTTTCTCCTTTTGTGAAAGTACGATCCACACCTTATGATTCTTCTTAAATAGGGGATAAACAAGGAATTTCACTCGAAAAGGTATTATCATATTAATAATATATGGTTTTGGTTCTCAAAATTTCCCATCGGGAAAATAATTATCAAAATCTCACCGTTCATTTGG